>CM077090.1:143047834-143514753 GCA_039513925.1 Platanthera zijinensis
ACTTCTGTTGTTTATGAATCAAGTACAGAAAATATTCTTCCAAAAATTATAAATAATTTATGCCATGCAGATAAAGGCCTAAAATTAGCACTGGCCAAGTTTCATAATTTTCCAGCAAGTAATTTATCCATAATTAATTTTTAAACAACAAACCCCTTTATAATATCTGTGAACAAAGTACTAGATTTACTCATCATAAAATTCTATAAAAATTCAGGGATCAAAGTTCTACTAGTCAAGATCTAAATCCAGAATTTAAACTGATTATAATTAACTTAAAACCTCCAAATATTTGAAATAACAAATCGGGCTGATAATCCTTTAACACCTGAAGTATAATATTTATTAATCATAAAATTCCAGGAAAATTACCATAAGTCTAAAACATCTAAAACTCCCTCCTCCCGAGTTTCATAATTTTTGGATTAGGTTTAGTGCTTAAAATAACTAAATTACATTTCTATCCTAATTCAAAATCTCAACTTTCGAGGTACCTAATTACCTCCAATTCCTTCACTATTTCAACCAGAGGGTTTTCAGCATATCATGCCACTCTCCTCCAAATTTCAAGGGCATACAAGAGCTTTTGCTCCTATGTCCTTCACAAACCTCAAAACCCTTCATTTAGGGTTTGAGCTTGGATCCTAGGGCAATCCAACCCTAAACCTCACCATTTTCCTCCAAGCCGGTTATAACACCCTTCTAAGTCAGAGATCAGAAAATCAGCCTCTGTTGAGGTGATTTGACCTTTCCAAACTCTTAGTGCACTTTTTACTAAAAGGTGTCTCTCTAATGCCTAGTTAAGGGTAGAAGATTTCTCACCCAAAACTCCTCCAAATCAATTGGAATTTTGTACAGACCTAGGTTTTATAGCCAGGGTCCACTCACCAAAATTTGGGAGGGTTTGGAGGTCTTTTGACCACCTAAATAAATTCCTCTAAGTTTATTAAAATTAAAACAAAAACTTTAGGCAAGGTATCTCCAAAAATTCCCATTTTTGGTCTGCCTTTAGGTATAACCAAGGTTAACCCCCTGCCCAAATTTCAGGTCATTTGGACAAGGGACGAAGAGTGGGCATCCGTTTTAATTTCTGCCCAACTCTAAGTACAGCCCCCACTAAAACGGGTGCTGCGGTCGAACCGCTTACCCAAACGAGTTGAAACCAATTTTAAATTAATCTAGACACGAAGGGCTACGACTTTTGTGACTGGACACTTTTCCTAAAATGGCCTCTAAGAGCCTCGTTTTGCAGCATTAAAATATGCCCAATCCAAGTATAATTTCCATACAAAATTATTTACATAATTTATATATTAAAAACAGTTTTTACTGTTCATCTTCTACAGAACCCGAAAACCAGACACAGAAACTCATTTTTCCTGTAACATTTCCGTGATCCGTCGCCGGCCATCCGGTCACTTCCCTGGCCAGCCACCACCACCACCACCTCCGTTGAGGCGATGGCTAGCGGTCGGCGGTGGTTTGGCCGCCGGAGGTGGCGGTTTCCGGCGAACTCAAAAATACTTTTTTCATGGTTTTCCCATGAAAACGAGAGATGAGTCCGGCTCCGTTGAGCGCGAACTTCCTTTCTAAGAATCCTAAGATCTACCCACGAAAGAGAAGAAGCAGAGGAGGACCTTGTTCGCGGTTTGGAGGCGAGATGAACGACGGGGTGCCATGGCGCAGTGGTGGCGTAGCCGAACTTCTCCTACAGCAAGAACAAAGATCTGATCCATTTTCTTGAGCGTGTAAACTTCTTCTCTTGCCCCAAGTGGGCTTTTATAAGTCAGAAAGTGGGGAGGTGAAAGGGTAAAGCCGTAATGGCCATGAAGGCTCCTCTTAATAGCCTTTCGGTTACAGTGAAGGGATAGGAAACGGTGGAAGATGAACAGGTGTGTCCAGTTGGCGGTTTCCTATTGGACCACATCTTCCTCCTTTATTATATAATTACAGAAGGAAAAACGGCCTGTAATTATTCCTGGTGTAACTTCCCACACCAGCATTTATTTCCACGCGTGTTAAAATAATTTCGGGCCTGAACCGTCGTTTCGGCCAATATCACGGGCGTGACACATAGGTCACGGGCGTGACAGTCCCGAATAGCCAATTCTGGGCTCGACGATCGTCGAAGGATGGTCACGGGCGTGACACTTGGGTCACGGGCGTGACAGGCCCGGGTGGTTAATTCTGGGCCGACGATCGTCAATTTGAGATCGACGGTCATCAAATGGTGGTCACGCCCTAGGTCACGGGCGTGACACCTAGGTTACGGGCGTGACAGGCCCGAACGGCAAATTTTGAGGTCGACGAGCGTCGAACTGAGATCGACGGTCGTCGAAGGCTGGTCACGCCCTAGGTCACGGGCGTGACACTTAGGTCACGGGCGTGACAGGCCCGAGTTCAATTTCGGCGATCGTTTTACGGAGATCGACGATCGTCGAAGGAGTCACGCCCATGGTCACGGGCGTGACACTTTGGTCACGGGCGTGACATGCCCCGGCAGCATGTTCGACGATCGTCTCACGGAGATCGACGATCGTCGAAGGAGTCACGCCCAGAGTCACGGGCGTGACAGTTCGGTCACGGGCATGACCAACCCGTGACCCGAAATCTCGATCGATTTATTTCAGTTTTTTGGGCTTCCTAAGGTTCCGTCACGACCAAACGACTCCTAGGGGTCTAGCCGGAAATGGGATGTTACAGGGTTCCCCCACCAAATTGCGGGGTTCTTTGCGTAAAACGGGCATAAAGTGGAATCCTTCATCAGACGAGAGTTCAGTCGAATAGTCATAATGTTCAGGTGAGCGATATTCCTAGAGATAGGTGAGCTCCTGTTTGTAGAAACTCCACGGCCAAGTTGCCTTTAATTAATTTGAAAACTATGTTTTATAATTATTAAGAGTCATTTTAGTTTCGATCTGATTCGATGTCGAGTGTTAACCCTTCATCGAAATTTTCTAAGTCTTTTTTTTACAACTCTCTTTTATAACCACTTTAGTTAACTAAAACCCGACCAATTATTTTCGGTAAAATAATAGTCCCTCCAGAAGGAGTAGAAATAATTAACAGGCCCCGAGAAATATACGACCTTAATATTCCCCACCAGAATATTGTGTAATACTTGTGATAGGTGTACTTGCCTCCCTTTCGCCGTGCAGAATCCGAACCCAGCATGCTCATCGTGTAAATAAAGAGTCTGGCTCAACGCACATAAAAAAGTTAAGATGAAATAGCTAAAAAATAAGGCTATATCATGGAGAATCAAACTAGGATGAATGATAATATGATAGCTATGCATGATATTTCCCTGACTAAGCTTACAGAACAAACTACAGCCCTAGAAGCAAAGATAGATTCAACTTCTATAGATGTTGAATCCAATATTTCAACACAGTCAGATTCTATGGTTCAAGATATCAAGGATTCTGCAAAAACTCTCACTGACAACTTGGCCAAAGTAAATGCTCATCTTACCTCAGGACTACATCATACTGTAGATCAAGTGAGATTTCAAAAGAATGATCTGAGAGATTATATTGAAAGAGAAGTCATAAAGGTGGAGAGAGTAATGATAAAAGCAAGCTTTAATCATGCTAAGTGGACCTCCAATAGTATAAGAGCCACTTTAGGCTATCCCCCCTGTGTGATGATGATCAAACAGCTGAGTCTGGCAGTCAACCAGCTAAATTGGAAGGTATTCACACTACTACAGCACAGATCATATACCCTCATCCACAGTTTGAGGATATTCATAATGCATTTCAAGTCATGTACAATCCTCCACGTGATGTTCAAAATGTGTTATGTGAATAGGTGGAGATGACTGATGTTGTCTTACTCAAGGTAAGTGAAGCTCAGATGTCAAGGAAAAGGTTCAAGGAACAAGCTGAAGCTTGGCAAGACTTTTAATAGTGGAGCCTGACTTACAGATAAATTATCCTTACTACTTGGAAAGCAATTAATACTTGTGTCACTGACAGAGGAAAATGGTTTATAGAGAAAGAATGGTTTAAGAATTTAAAGCAGCAGGAAGTCAACCAAAGATTATGACATGATCTAAAGACTGGGAAGATTCCAGCTAATTCAGTTGAGCCTAGCAAATATTTTCTGAAGCCTTTTCACTATTTTGAAAGACAAAGGCTAAAAGAAGAGCAGATCTCCAAATCCAAGATTTACAAAGGCAAAAAGTTAGTAGATGACAATGTTTCTGAAGTAAAATCAAAGATACAATATGGAAAAGACAAAGTCATCAAAGAACTAGAGGATTCTTAGAATATGTTTTCTAGGCATTATGTAACTTTACTTTTAAATTAGTGTAACTAATCAAACAAATGTAATCCTTGAACAAATTTAAATGAAAGATTTGGGTGCACTTAGTGTTATCTGTGTTATTATTGTTGTGTACATTTTATATTTTGCTTAGCATTATTTTCCCATATATTTTAATTGTCATATTTTGGTATTGAAGTGTATATCATTGAATTGGGGTTATGACTTCTGCAAATAAGGGGAGATTGTTGGGTACATTTGACACAATGTACTTTAATTGAATAAGCCATTTAAACTCAATGATTTACACATATTTGTATTTGATGTATATTTAAGTTTATGTATGCAGGTTGTCTATTTCATATTGAATGGACAGGTGGACACAAGAAGCTGGCTAGATTTTGAAGAAAATTTATCTAAGTACCAAAAGTGTCTAGTGGAGTCAGCAAGGTGCTGAGTGAAGTCAACACAGTCGGCATTCAGCAACTTGCAGTGCAGAAAAATGGCTAAGTACAAAAGTGTCAACACACCTAAACTGTGTCGACACCTTTGTAGAAGTTGTGTTGACACAAGTCAGTTAACTCGACACATAGAAGATTCAAGACAACTGTATCGAGAAAAGTCAGTTTACTCGACATATAAAAGATTCAAGACTTTTGTGTCGAGACAAGTTAGATGTCTTGATACCTTGAAGAGTAAGTTAGCATACTTGAGATTATAAAGCTTAAAGTAGTTTTGTCGAGACAATACAATTGTCTCGACACAAAGAAGACTGGAAATTTTACTAAGTAAAGTTGTGTCAAGACAAATCAACTGTCTCGACATAATGAAGAATTAATGAATAGACATTCTGACATTAGACAGACAGTTGTATCGAGACAATCCAACTAGTCATGACACAAGGCAGAATTAAAAGATGTCGACACAGACAATGCTTGCGAGACAAGTCAACTATCTCGACACATTGAAGTTTAAGATGAAAATTCTTCCAAGTAGAATTGTGTCATGTGTGCTAAGATGTCTGGAAACAAGTGTTTAGACACATTGGACATCTCGACCCTTATGTTTCAAAAAATGTGCAGAGTCAACAAAAAAGTGTAAAGACAAGTAAGAACTGTCACTTCAGCTACATGAATAAGATATTTCAACAGAAATAGTCCGAGGGAGAATTTGAAGAATGATGATAGATACTGATGGCATTATTCAGTTACCAGCCATCCATGAAGGCTATAAATAGAGGGGTTATCTACACCAATAAAATATGAGACTTAATCAATCAAGAAAAATAAAATTCTCATTCTTATTACAATCCCAAGAAAGGGGAAGAAGATGAAGGTCTTTAAGAAAATCTCCAGATCCTTCACCAAGTAGATATGAAGATTAAGGTGGATCTGATCTACAATTTCTTCAAGGAAATCAAGTCGATCAACATCAAGAAGATTGCAGATCTATTGAAGCAACATTTCAGGAAGTCAATTTATCAAGAAGAAATCCATTACTGTTGATTTGAAGAATCTCTGCTTACAGATAAGTCATATTCCAGAATTCCTGTTTTCTGAAGATTATTGTTCATATTTTTACATCTTAATTTTGTAAGATCTTCTTGAGATCTGAGTGGGAAGGATATCTAATCTCTGAGTTGTCAGCCTAATTTATATAGGCTGAGGTAGGGTTCTTGAGGGATCTGAGGTAGGTGGTTTGAGAGAATCACTTAGTTGTAAGCCTAATATAAAAAGGCTAAGATAGGGTTCTTGAGGGGCCGGAGGTAGGAGATTGGGAGAAGCTTTGAGGTAGGACCTGCTGGCCTGAGTGTGAGTTTCTTAACAGAAACTGAGACTGTAGGATCTTTTGATCTGAGTTAAAGAGGAGTTATAACCTTATCTATCACATTACTACTAAGGAAGAAGGGGGTTAGTGGATGTACCCTAGATAGGGGGACCACTATGAATTCTTTGTGTGCTGTGTGTTGTGGATTGTTTTTGCTTGTGCTGTGATATGAGTTTTGTAACTGTAGAAATAATTAAGTGTTAAAGAATTGCTAAAGTATTTTAAAAATGGTCACCTATTCACCCCCATATAGGTGATTATCTACTGATAGGATTATCTTTCATCCATGAAAATCGACGAGTTTCCTAGTGATACACGACGAATTTTTCTCCTGATATATGATGAATCTTTCCTTAGGGTAATTTATAATATTCGACAAAATCTACTACCGATACTTGACGAACTTCGGACAGACCACTACACCTAGACGAAAAGGATAATAGCCGAGATCTTTTAAGTCACCTATTGATTCCTCAAGCTTGATTCTTACACAACTCCTACATTCTAAGGAAAAGAACGAACAAAATGAAAAGCAAGAAATTGATAAGAAGAAAATCGCAACTTGCCTTAAATCTCTGAAAAACCTTTCCTCCTCCAACACACCATGACTAGAAATCGGCCGGCAAGAGCCCTAAGCAATGTTTCTTGAACTTTTGGGGGAAGAAGGAGGTTAAAGTCACAAAACCTAATGCCTAAAAATCGAAAAAAATGGAAAAACTTACCGCATTCGTGTAGCTTTCAGTGAGAGTTCTCAAAATCTCCGAACTATTAACAAAACCGACCACCGAAGCTCTCTCTATCAATGGCCAAACACACGCGAAGTCACTGCTACTCTCCTTCATGAAATAAGCCGCCGCTCGGGTTTGGGTAAGATGAACACGGAAAAAGGGTTTGACGCGACCGTTCTCTATTTATATATAAATATAATGTTAAATTATAATTATTTAAATAATGCAAAAATGACCCGAAATCCAAACTAACCTGAAATTCTATGAAAATCGCACCGTAGCTAAATACTGACGATACAAATCCAACGGCGAAGTCAAAATAAAAATCCGACAAACAAAACCCGGGTAAAACACAACCCGAAGATAAAACACCACCACTTCCCTATAAAAAGCTCCACCTAGTCACCAAAACAGACCCGACTTGCAAGGAAAGGTGCATAACCAAGTCAAACCAACCAGATAGGAAAACCCACTGAGCAATACCATGCTCCTTAAAATAAAACACGTTAACTATATTCCAACGTAATGCCCTGACGTCAAAAATACATCAATATGGGATTTAAATAAACTCCAAAAAAAATAAGGGGCATTACAGTCATCATCCCTGATAAGCCAATGGCTGGGATATGCCCATCATGTAGCTTTTATAGAGCTTATTCTCGACCATCCGGCTGCCATCCTTGCTGGCCACCCCCACCACACCCTTTGTTGAGGTGGTAGCTATCCTCTAGTTACAGCCCAGCAGCCGGAGGGGTTGTTTTCGGTTAACCCGATAGGTTGCGTTTTCATGGAAAATTTGAGTTTTTCTCTTGATTAATGGGGAACAATTGAGCCCGATTTCTCCTCCTAATTTTCTAAACATCTAGCACAGGAGATAAGTAGAAGGTCTAGACATATAGGAGAGCTTGGCGACATGTGTGGTGGTGATGTGTCATGGCCGACCACTTTAAGCTTTTTCCTTGCCAAAACCACTATTCTCCACTTAAACCAGTGAAGTAAACATTCATTTTGATTACATGGGAGGTTTTAAAGCTGATGGGGAGGTTGAATTGGGGATTGGAATAGGCTACACTGAATGATCATTAATGGCCATGGTGGGGGGTGGGGGGTGGGGTTCGGCCATGGTGGAATGGTACCCTTTTATGTGTTGGACTGGCAGGAATTGATGGCAATCTTCTCCCAAGGGTCAGGGGAGATGAATAGAGTCTTAAGGGGGGGGGGGGGGGTTCGGCCATGGTTGAATGGTGCCCTTTTATGCTCTGGCCTGGAAGGAATTGATGGCAATCTTCTCCTAAGTGTTATGGGAGATGAATAAAGGCTTAAGGAGGGGTGGGGGGTGGGGGGAATGGGAACCCTCTTTGCATTCTCCATTACTCTCCCCTATTTCTCTCTCCTCACATAATGTAAACTCCCATTTTATCTCTCCTAGTCACCACCTAAAATATTTGTGTGGTATTTTAGCTAGTTTCTATTGGCTATAGCTAGTGGGCCATCACAATTTGGCTTAGCCCAATTGGATTTGAGTTGGGCTTAGCCTTTCTCCCCATTTGAGCTTTGTTTGACGAAGTTTGTCTTGGGGGTATTGACTTGGTCAACTAAGTGGGTTGATTGGTCAACTTTTGTCTTGGGTCCCTTGCCACCACCCAAGTCCACTTGTGGCTTGGTGTAAACTACTTAGGTCTAACTTGGGAAATTTGACCTAACTATGGCTAGGTTTGACCTTAGCTAAGTTGACGCAATAAGATGACCTCGAATGTATCATTAATGGCTCCAATGGACATCCTAATAGGTTAGGGATGTTATGTTAGGGTCAAAGGTTTAAGGTGAAGCCCTAAAGTCAAACCCTAGGTTTGGTATTTACTATTTGAAGACCAAGGTGATTTTCACCGTCATGCCTAATCCCAGCTGGTTCCTTGTGCTTCCTAGGGTTTTTTCATGACCTAGTTATGACAAAACAATCCTAGGGGTCTAGTTGTTTGTGGGATGTTACAAATCCCAATACATAAAAAACAATAGTCCTCAAAATTCAAGTTAGGCCGGTAGGGTTTCTACTACAAGTAATTGAAGGTAATATCCCTTAAATTATACCTGACGCGAAGTGTTCTAGGTACTTCTGCTACATCAAGTCTAGTAGCTTCACTCTTCGCTCATCCTGTGCATTATTCTTCCATTAGATCTTAAGTAGTGGAACATTCTTGAGCCGCAAGACTCGCATCTCTGTGTCATCTATCCGGATCGGCTCCAAGTGCACCAATCGATCTGTAGCTACTGGCCCATCTGTAGTATAAATCCACCGCTCCGGTCGTAGTAGCGCCCTCCTAAGGGAGGAGACATGAAAGACGTCATGCAATCCCGCCAACTTAGGGGGAAGCTCAAGTCTGTAAGCCATCGTGCCGATCCACTCTAGGATTCTAAATTCCCCATATATCTTGGACTGAGCTTCTTCCGCTCACGTAGACATGAGACTCCATGTATCAAATGTATCATCATGAATACCTAGTTTTCAACCTGAAACGCTACCTGGAGATGCCGAGCATCATAGTACTTGGCCTGTCTGCTCTGGTCCTCCAACATCCTATCTCGGATCAGTATCACCCGGGCATTTGTGTCCTCCACAAACTCCGATCCAAGAACCTTTGGATCCTCATCTTGGATCCATAACAATGGAGACCTACACCTTCGTCCGTGCTGTACCTCGTAATGGGTTATGCCTATGCTGGACCGATCATTATTGTTATATGAAAACTCGATCAACAGCAGTAGTCTCTCCCATGGCTCTCCGCGGTCTAGAATACACATGGGTAATAAATCTTCAAGCGTCCAGTTGGTACGCTTTGTATGCCCGTCTGTTTGGTTGTGGAATGTTATACTGAATGCCAACCAAGTACCCATATTGGCCTAGACTGATCTCCACTCCTTGGACATAAACCGTCCATCTTGATCTGATACTATTTTCATGGGTACTCCATGATATCGTACAAACTGCTCCACAAATTTCGCACCAAATAACCGACAAGAGCGTCCTTCCTGATGGGCAAGAATCTTGCCACCTTCGTCTACATGTCGACGATCAACCATATTGAATCATTTCCCGCTTGTGATCGGGGGAGTCCATGAATAAAGTCCATGGCTATGTCGTCGAATTTCCACGCCGGCAAAGGGAGTGGTTGCAATAACCCGTTCAGGCTTTTGCACTCTTCCTTCACGAGCTGGTAGGTCTCAAAATGGGTCACAAAGTATGTGATGTCCTTCATCATGCCCGACCAGTACATAGTCCTCTTCAGACCAGCCTTCATTTTCGTAATTCCCAGGTGTACTAAATACTAGTTGTAGTGTGCCTCAGTCATAATATCCTCTCGAATCCCACCTTCTACTAGTATATACACTCATCCTCTGAAACATAGCAGCCCATCTTTCAACAAATAATCCCCAGTCGTGCCCGCTTCCAAGGACCTGAATATCAGCTCCATCTTGGCATGCTGCCTCTGTCCATACCTGATACGATCTCGAACGTCATCAGTGGTACCCATCGCCACCAAGTACTCCTTATAGAGCTCAGGGTCATCTGACAATATCAAGGTGATCTGCATGTCCTCTAGCATCTTCAGTAGTTCTATGGTCATCAGCTGGGGCTTTGCTCCCGATGCGGTGGCTCTCCTACTCAGTGCGTCAGCCACCGCGTTTGCATTCCCTGGGTGGTAATGCATAGTGTATTGGTAATCAGATAAAAACTCCACCCATCTCCTCTATCAGATATTCAGCTCCTTCTGCGTGACCACGTACTTCAGATTCTTGTGATCAGAGATATGTCGCAGTTTACACCATAGAGGTATTGTCCCCAAATCTTTAGAGCGAATATAACCGTTCCCATCTCAAGATCATGCACTGGGTAGTTATACTCATACTTTTTCAACTGACGGGAAGCATACGCTATCACATTCCCATTCTGCATCAAACGTCACTTATCCCCTAGTATGACGCATCCATGTAAACATGGAAACCTTCCTTCCCAGAGGGAAGGGCAAGGATAGGAGCTAACATAAGCCGGCCCTTCATCTCCTAAAAGTCCTCCTCTCACTAAGGTTTCCATACAAAGGGGGTATCCTTCTTTTTCAATGAAGTAAGTGGGAGGGATATCCGAGAAAATCCCTCCCCAAACTTTCGGTAATATCCAATGAGTCATAGAAAGCTTTGTATGTTCGATGCCGTCTTCAATGGTGGCAGATCTCGTACTGCTTGGATATTCTTTGGGTCCACTGCCAACCCTTGTTTGCTGATAATGTGGCCTAAGAAGGCTACCTCCTTTAGCCAAAACTGACACTTGATGAACTTCGCGTAAAGACTATGCTCCCTGAGCCTCTTCAATGTCAGTGTTAGGTGCCGAGTATGCTCCTCCTCCATCCTCGAGTAGATGAGGACATCGACATTGAACACAATCAGGAAGATATCGACATATGGCTCGAACACCCGATTCATCAGACTCATGAATGCTGACGGGGCATCCGTGAGCCTAAAGGGCATCATGGTGAACTCGTATAATCCATATCGGCTGCTGAAGTTTGTGTTCGATATATCTTACTCCTGAATCCACAGCTTACAATACCCCTACCTCAAGTCTGGCATTGAGAACCAGTAGGATCCCTCCAATTGGTCAAACAACTCATCGATCCTTGGCAGCGAGTTTGTATTCAAGACCATCAGCCGGTTCAGTGCTCTGTAATCGATGCAAAGTTTGAGGGTCCAATCCTTCTTCTTCATAAATAAGACTAGGGCTCCCCAAGGTGAGGAAATCAGTATAACAAACCCAGCTTCAACTAACTCCTGTAACAGGCTTATATACTCCACCAACTCCTTTGGGGCCATCTGATAAGGAGATCTAGACACAATTTTAGCCCCCGATAGTAGCTAAATTTGAAAGTCCCTCTCACGATGTACGTGGCATCTCGAGCAACTTCTCTAGAAAGACATTGATGAAGTCTCGTACCACTGGAATATTGGAGATAGGATCCTTTTCCTCGATCATCTTAAAATACACCCGATAAACCTTAACCCTCTACATATGGGACTTGAAGACCTGGATATAAGAGAGTAAGCATTGAGAGGCTGAGATAGTACGTTGGAAGGTTGTGTAGGAGTTATCATATCTCAGCATGACCTTCCTAGCAAGGCAATCAATCTAAGCATGGTTCCAAGTATGCCAAATCATTCCCAAGACGAGATCGAAGTCCGACAATTCCAGGATCGTCGTCGAGGCCTTGAATGTTTATCCTTCAATGGTCATATCCAGGAGGCATTTTGTAGTGGATAGGATCTTCGTCCCACCGGGATGACGCACCATCCTAGTGAACCCTTTGAAATGCTGGACCTGGTACAAGTCCTTGATAAAAATTTTCGCAACAAAATTAAGCATCTCCCCCATGTCTAATAAAGTATGGGCAGGTTTGCCAGATACCATTACTATTACTGAATTTATTAAAGGATCTTAGGTTGCTAGTCTTACAGTTTTCTTTCCTAGCACAACAAGTTTACTTTTAGTTTTAATATTTAGGGAATAGAAGGAAAAAAATTAAAATTGTTAGCATACCTGCTATATGCCTATCAGGGTTCCGGGGTTGAGTAAGGCCCAGGGCATACATCTAATCTCTGTCCGGCCTATGGCTGCTGCCTTGAAACCCACATCCTCGACCATTCCTTTTCCCCTGAATTGCAATGCAGGTGGGGAAGCCTGTGGTGCTAGTAGTTGTGCATGTCTCCTAGGATAATTGATCTGCATAAGTCCAGGCAGATGAAAGTGATAAAACTCTGGCGGGGGAGTTGTCGCCTCCTCTAGCCTCGAAATCTCCCACATCTGTAATGGCTGAGGAGTCAAAAATCTTGAGTCCCTTTGCTCCTGTCAATTCCTCGAGCGAGATTGGTCCCCATTTCTCTAGTCCCTCTATTGTTATCTCTTGTTTTTTATAACTGTATTGTCTGTCGGTCTTTTTCCCCTGCCCCAAACCGTGAGCTGGTCTGCCTCCAACCTCTTGGCCCTCTCTAGGATCTGGGCTAGGCTTCCTTCAGAGATGAATAGAACTGCCTACCTCAGGTCATCCCGAAGGCTGTTGTAGAACCTTTATGCATAGTAGATAACATCTAGCTTGAATGCATCCACGAACCAAGCAAAATGAGTAAACTCCTGGTAGTACTACAAAACTTACTTGTTGCCATGCCTCAGCTGCAAGAACCTATCCTCGAGTTTATCCCTCATAGTTTGTGGCACAAAGTGGTCCAATAATATTGTCTTAAACTCATCCCATGAGATGTTTGTGTCTTCCATTCTTGCATAGGTAGTGTCTAGATGAGACTTTCCCCATCTCTTTACATTGGACTCCAAGCATGTGACTGCTAAGGATACATCCATATCTAACGGGCATCATATCAAAACAAACATCTCGTGGATGATGTCCAGCCATTCCTCTGTCCGTACAGCTGACTCCGTCCCCAGATATGATGGAGGGGAAAGGCCTCAAAAGACACTCAGCCAATTTGTCCTGGGCTTTGGTTGAGGAGCCGGAGCCTACTGTGACTTAAAATCCTCCAAGATGGTCTTCAGTGACTGTCCTATCTCCATTTTCTAGAATGAAGAAGGAACTGGCAGGGGTGGAACATTATTATGAATTGCCAACGTTCCCTATTCGAAGACCATAATTCATTATAAACTCAAAGAAGAAGGCTCACTTATATAGTGGTTGACTTAAATCTAGTTAAGAATGGACAACTTCATGTGATTACCTATATGGGCAGACCATAGCTTTTGCTGCTTAGTTTGTCACTCGAGCGGGGGTGCCTTAGGCTTCGTATACTTCTTTTCTTCGGGTTGAGGTTAGCTCCTATTCCTAGAACTGCCTCTTTGCGGTGACACCAACTCCCGAGATGGCCATCACCATAAAACGCTGATTCTACCGGCGATATCTCAACCACATTCCATAGAAAAAGAAGTAAAACATTCATTTTCATTATTTAAACGAAAACATGTCCATAATCACAATTCAATAATAATATAAGCCCATAAAAGAAATAAAGCTAAAGCTGAAGAAAGATGGGCTCCTGCCCAGTAAAAATAGACCTCATTACAAAATGCTCCCGGAAGTAAAATACTAATCACTCGCTGATCACCAGACTGATGGTGCTGCTGCCACTCCTAGCCTAGGTTGGTTCACTACCTCCTGCACCGTACTCCGGTTGGTCTGGTTCTCCTGGAACTGCATCCTATCTCCCAACTGGTGTGTAACACCACCATCCGTCGTATGGCATATAACAGAAGGTCCAATAAGAATCCGACGCCATATACCACGGACAGTCAGAGGGGTTACAGAATAATACCAAATACCCATCTACTCGTCCTAACACAAAGCATTCTAGCAGAAGCTTTTTAAACAGTTAATAAAACCCAACATTTGAACAAGCATGGCATGAATGTCCACTAATCAACATAGGAATGAAATAAAACAAATCAACCAAAGAGTACATGGCCTTATAGCCTTACAAAGTTTCTCCTAACAAAGTAATCTCTTACAAACATCGACTCGCAGGCTGGTCATACATGACAGAAAGTAAATATAGTAGTCCACTACGGACTTCGAGGGCCTGCACAACAACTTAGACTTCATCCCATTAATTGGTGCTTGGTTCCGCAGCACCTGAAAGCAATTATTCCACTGCATGGTGGCAAAAAGAGAAACGGTCAGCTAAAGCTGACAAAATTATAATGACCAGCTATCCCAACGGACCTTAACTATTCAAATTTCCTTATTGCGGAGCCGTTTGACTTCAAAGTCTTCAATGCAAACTGGCTTGACCTTCGTCGTCAACCACTATCAATCGACACTTAATCAACAACAACGACTTGGGAAGGCTCTTGCACCGCCTTCCGCAACACCGATACGTGGAACACATCGTGTAACCCACTCAACTCCACCGACAGCTTCAACCGATATGCTGCTTCACTGGTATGCAAGACTAAGCTTCAAAGAAAAAAAAAGGAACCGAACTAGAAATCCAATGAGGCAAGTATACCTATCGAATTGTAGCAAAGGGACATAAGTGTCGTATTGAAATCCGGGAACTGTTGAATAAACTTACTCACACGAAGACTGTTATTTTATCGACGGAAAAACTCGGTTTGAGAAACTATTTATAGTAAAGGAAAGAAGGCTAATGCTAGAAAGAGAACTGCCACAATTAATTAAAGAGCTATTAGAAGCGATAACAACAAAAGGGTGAAACTATGAAATAGAAGAGCACTCGATCAAGAATCACTTCGGCAAGAGATAACTAAGAAATGCCATAAAAATAAACCTAAAATTAATAGGGTAAAAGTCCTTGGCCGTGGAGGTTCCTAAAACTTAAACACGCTTCTCTCAAAGTCGTGCCCAACTGAGTTAAGGAAGGTCCGACCGACTTTCGTCTAAATTGGAGGCCTAAAACTCGCTTTATGCGGTGAACCCCACTATTGGATTTTACTCCAATCCGGGAGATTTGGACGTCTACCTCTCTCGATGGGTGCGTACAACTCCCTTTACTCTTGAATGCTCACTTCATTCTATCGGCCTCTCGGCTAGTCCAGAATGAAAAACTAGGCGGAAAATATACATCGACGATATACCTCCAACCCGAGATAAATCAAGAGTAATCCAAGGTGTTAACCCTAAAAAGAAAAAAGTAAATTTTCAAGGCATCATAAATTAATCGCTCGAACCTCAGATCATCAAGATCGAGTACACAGAGGATTAGTTGCTCATGGTGTAGAAAAAGAAGATTATATTCAGACTTTGAAAACTGACAGCGTGCAGAATTGAAAGAGAAAAACGAGCTATTTTATTTCTTAGTGAAGAGGAGTCAAGAGGAGGGCATACATATACTATGAGGAAAGCTTCCACAAAGACTACAAGTACAATGAAAAAATAATACAGGAAAGCAACAAGGATTTGAATTAAAACTAAATAAATAAAAAGGGCTAGAAATGAGGAGGGAGAGAAGAGCTTGAAACTGTAACTATACTTAATAGCAGCACCTCTCCTCCCAAGATCTGGATGCCCAAACCCTAGAAGATGATCCCTATTTATAGATTTCTTTTCTGGCTGGGTCACGCACTGTGACATGACCATGGAAGGCGTGACCATAGGACGTGTCTGATCCGGTGCGACATATGGAGCGTTGGAAATAAAGTCTGGCGCGGTTGTTGGGTTACACGCCCCTCTAACATGCCCATGGAGGGCATGACACTTGGGCGTGTCGGATTTGGCGTGACTTCGGTGCGTTGAAATTAAGTGCTGTACTGACTTCTCGGGATTGGCAGGACACGCATAGCAGACACTCCCGTGGAGGGCGTGACCAAAGGGCGTGTCTGCTTGTTTTTTTTGAAGAATGACTTCGGACCGACGGCTTCATTCCACTGGGTTACACGCCCTTGGTACACGCCCGGGAAGGGCGTGACCAGGGGGCGTGTCACAGCAAAATCTAGAAAAAACCTAAAAAAACAAAGAAACATGCTAGTGATGAAATTATATACAAAAAGAGGCCAAAATATGAGCATACAAGACATGGTTTGTATATTAAAATCTAAAAAATACCCTAATAGTTTAGGCTACAAAACATATTATTAAATTCCCCCAAGCTTAAGTTTTGCTTGTCCCCAAGCAAATATACAAAAACTAGATTATCATAAAAGTGACTAATCAAAAGTTCTAATTATTCTATCACAAGTACTATGCAAAATTCTAACTAGGGAGAAGACGAAACGTAAATCTAAAACGATTATTGAAACATGGTTTTATTTTTATAGACTTAACAAAAATAAATCATCCATAATTTTTTAATAGAATTCTTTAAATATTTTGAACAAAGCAACAAAATGAAAAACGAATTGAAATGTTACTTGATTCTACGAGGCATTTTATACCAAAATTAAATAAAGAACAATATTCTATATTTAAATTCAAGACTTAACTACTCTACTATTTTTCTTACTTAGCTTATAAAAAATCTAGGAGCATGAATCAACAGGACTTAATAGGTCTGAAATGTTTGGTTTAGGCATAAAATTAGGAATGGAATTCAAAGATACACAAGAAGGCTTAAAATCGTGCTAAACCAAAATAAAGATCTTCAAAAAAAAAGTTTGCTTCTCCTTTTTCGTATTCTGTTTTTCTTTTTCAAAGACCATAATAAATTGTCTTTTTTTATATATATTTTTTCATTTTGAATTGGCCAATTAAAAGTAAACATTTCTTCTGAGCATCTTTTTTCAAAAAGTTTTCCGCAAATTTTAAAAATAAACTTTTTACAACATGAAATTTATGAAGCTCAAAATTTAGCGTGATACGAAGGGTTGAACAACTTTGGCTTTGGTGAAACTGAAATGTGGAGCTTTCAATTGAAGTCGGAAAAAGGCTCAAAAGAGGTTGACTAGGGGGATAATTTTAGGGTTGGCAAGATGGCTCAAACGAAAACAAAAATGGCCTATATCATCTTCATGCTCCTAAAGTTTTCCTAAAGCATTCGCTTTGAAAAAGTTCAAAAAGTATGTCCTAAAAATTAAATGTTGATTAATGAACTTGGTTTAAAACTTAGGATAATATGAGTCTAAAATAGTTCATATCGACTATGCTAATCAAAAGTTGACTTTGCAAAAATTATCCAAAAAGAAAAAAAGAAAAATAGTTGATGATGAATTTTTTTTGAGAATGTAAAGAAAAATAAATAAAGAAAACCATAATGAAAAATGCGAGTTTTAGAAAAAAAACGTTTCACTTTAACATGCTACCGTGAATTAGAAAAATAGCATGACCAACATTTTACTTGTGAAACATAATTAAAAAGGAGGATTAGAAATTTTATAAATAGCTAAGTGCTTTATATAATATTTTGAGAAAAACAAAACAAAAGTAGGGGGTACTATTAAAATACCAAAGAAATGTCTAAACTGTTGGATTTTTGAAAAATTCACAAAAAGCAGAATATATACTAAAAAAACAGGAAGAAGTCCTTAGCAAAAAGGAGGAAGTCCTCCCCCAAGCTTAAAATGGACATTGTCCTCAATGGCAAAAAGAAGGGGATTGGATAAGGAGAGAAAATTAAAGTACAGAACTGAAAGACAGAATTGAAAAACAGGTACTTCCCCGGATTTATTTACTGCGAAAGATGAGTGATGTCGCTCCCCCACATGTCTTCTTCGTGATGGAATCAGTAACATTGGAGTAGGCGATCGTAGAAGCTTCAGCTTGCCAGGGCCGTCCGGGGCAAACATTGTAAAATAAAGAAAACAGAAAAAGATATCTTGGGTTCCCTCCCAAGAGTGCCCTTTGTTTATAAGGGTCATTGAGCTCGACCCAATAAAAGAATATTGTCCAAGATATTGTTTGTTCAGAAATAAATTGTTTTTTTACAAAAATAAAAGTTCGAAGTTAGAGTTCGTGCAGTAGATACTGAATACTGTTTGGGATGACATCATCATCATCAGAGAAATAAAGTTTAAGACGCTGACCATTCACTTTGAAATTACCCTTATCAGGGTGAGAAATTAAAATAGTACTATAAGGAAAAACTTGTAGAACAGAAAAGGGCCCAGACCAACGAGATTTTAATTTTCCAGGATATAACTGCAATCGAGAATTATATAAAAGAACTTGGTCGCCCAGCTTAAAGGTTTTTGGAGGCCTTAAGTGTTTATCGTGCAAACGCTTCGTCCGCTCTTTATAAAGTTTGTTATTTTCGTAAGGGTAAGAGCGCCATTCATCGAGTTCATTGAGTTTAAATTTTCTATAGTTGCCAACGGAATGTGGGTCGAAGTTTAAAAATCTAAAGGCCCAAAAAGCACGGTGTTCTAATTCTACGGGTAAATGACATGAGTTTCCATAGACTAGCCGATACGGCGTACATCCGAGAGAGATTTTGTATGCAATTCGGTAGGCCTATAGAGCATCATCTAATTTGGCTGACCAGTCATTCCTAGAAGTTGAAACAGTATTTTCTAAAATTCTTTTTATTTTTCTATTTACTACTTCGACCTGTCCGTTAGTTTGGGGGTGGTAGGCCGTTGAAAGCTTATGGGTAATGCCGTATTTGGCAAGGCTTTTTAAAAATTGTGCATTACAGAAATGAGAACCCCTGTCACTTACGATGGCTCGAGGCATACCGAATCGAGAAAATAATTTTTTCAAAAAAGTAACTTCAACTCGGGAGTCGTTCGTAGGAAGAGCTTGGGCCTCTGCCCATCGTGAAACATAATCAACGGTAACTAAAATATACTTATTTCCGAAGCTAGTAGGAAGGGGGCCAACAAAATAGATTCCACAGAGGTCAAAAATTTTGCACTCAAGGAAAAAATTTTGCGTCATTTCATTTTTGTTTGAAATGTTGCCTGACCGTTGGCAACTATCACATCTAATCACAAAGTCTTGCGCGTCTTTAAACAGGCTAGGCCAGTAAAAACCCGTGCAAAGCACCTTGTGAGCTGTGCGAGCAGCTTGATAGTGCCCACTTGTCGGACCTTCATGTAAGTGTTTTAAATTATCTGAAGCTTCTTCATAAGAAACAAATCTCCTTATCACTTGATCCGCACAGATTCTGAAAAGATATGGGTCTTCCCAAAAGTAGTTCTTCAGCTCAGAAAAGAATTTCTTCTTTTGCTGAGAGGAGAAATCTTTTGGGAGCACCCGAGCCACTAGATTGTTGGCAATGTGTGTGAACCAAGGAGAAGTAGATGTGTTTATTGAAAGCAGCTTCTCATCAGGAAAATAATCATTAAAAGATTCTTCATTAAATTTTTCTATAAAAAGATTATCTAGTCCTGAGAGATGGTCGGCGGCCAAGTTTTTGGCTCCTCGCTTATCACGGATCTCTAAGTCAAACTCCTGGAGGAGTAAGACCCAGCAAATCAAGCGCGGCTTGGCATCCATTTTGGCAAGAAGATATTTGAGGGCCGAGTGGTCCGTAAAAACAATAATTTTTGAAAGTGTAATATAGGGACAAAATTTATCGAAAGCGAATACTACAGTGAGGAGTTCCTTCTAGGTTGTGGTGTAATTTTCTTGTGCAGATGTTAGCGTTTTACTAGCAAAATAGATGGTGTGGAAGTTTTTGGATATGCATTGGCCTAATACGGCTCCCACCGCGAAACTACTCGCATCGCACATTATCTCAAATAGAAGGTCCCACACCGGAGCTATCATAATCAGTGCGTTAATTAACTTTTCTTTTATTGATTCAAAGGCAGAAAGGCAAGAGTCAACAAAAATGAATGGGGCGTCTTTTTCTAGAAGATGGGTAAGGGGATTGGTGATCTTGGAGAAGTCCTTTATGAAGAGGCGGTAGAAACCTGCGTGACCTAAGAAACTTCTTATAGCTTTTAAATTCGTAGGCAACGGCAGCTTCTCGATAACTTCTATCTTCGCAATATCTACCTCAATACCTCTTGCAGAAATTTTATGACCCAAAACTAACCCTTCCCTCACCATAAAATGGCATTTTTCCCAATTTAGGGCAGGGTTAGTTTATTCACATCGTTCTAAGATTTTTTCTAGGTTTTTAAAACATATATCAAAGGAATCACCAAACACGGAGATGTCATCCATAAATACCTCCATAATGCTTTCTACGTACTTGTCAAAGATAACGAGCATACATCGTTGCAATGTAGCTGGCGCATTGCATAATCCAAAAGGCATTCTTCGGTAGGCGAAGGTGCCGAAGGGACAAGTAAACGTAGTTTTCTCTTGGACCTCGGGTGAGATGGGGATTTGAAAGTACCCCGAGAGGCCATCTAAAAAACAATAAAAGCTATGGCCGGATAAACTTTCTAAAATCTTATCGATAAACGTCAAAGGAAAGTGGTCCTTGCAGGTGGCGTTGTTCAGCTTCTTATAATCTATACACATACGCCAACCCATCACTATCCGTGTCAGGATTAATTCGTTATTTTCATTACTAACTACTATTATCCCTCCCTTCTTTGGTACTACCTGAATCGGGCTCACCCACTTACTATCTGATATAGGGTAGATAATTCCTGCGTCTAATAATTTCATAACCTCGCCCTTAACTACTTCTTTCATGTTCGGGTTTATAGGGAGTTGAGGTTAAATGGAGTTACGCGAATTATCTTCCATTATAATTTTATGAGTACAAAAAGATGGGCTTATGCCCTTGATATCAGAAATTTGCCAAGCAAAAACTCGGCGATGTTTACGTAAAACTAAAAGAAGTTTTTCATTTTGGACATCCGTGAGGTAGGCCGAAACTATGACTGGCAGCTTGGAGTCTTTTTCTAAGAAAGCGTACTTGAGATGTTGAGGAAGTTCTTTAATTTCTATGGTAGGGGGTTATTCATAAGAGGTTTGAGAAATTCTTTCTTTTTCAAATACTATATCATCGTAGATTTTTTTAGAAGGAAAATTAAAAGGAGTGAAGCTGGTGGCCACGGCGGCTTCTTGCAACGATTAAGTTGGAAGGGTAGAAAAGGAAGAAAAATCGATAAATTCTTTTTCAAAATCAGGTAGAAGAGAAGAGGATTCTACACTTTCTTGTAGTTATTCAGTTGGAAGAGAAGAAAAGGAACAAAAAGTAGAAAATTCTTTTTCAAATTGCAATAGGTGGATTCATCACTTACGACATCTACGAAAATACAAGAGTTATCATTTGCTAAGGTGTTTTTCATTGAAGGGGTGATAAAGAAAGTGACTTCGTTGTCGCCTACTTGAAGGAAAAGCTTACCATTGCTTAAATCAATGATGGCTCGGGAGGTGGCAAGGAAGGGTCAGCCAAGGATCAGGGGAACCTCGACGTCTTCTTCGATGTCCAAGATGACGAAATCCACCTGGAAGATGAACTTGTCGACTTTTACGAGAACGTCCTCCACTATTCCTAACGGGTATTTAACGGATCTATCGGCGAGCTAGATGCTCATGCGTGTGGGGTTGACGCTACCAATTCCTAACTTTTTAAATAATGAGAGAGGCATTAGGTTAATACTCGCGCCTAATTCGGCTAACGCGTGCTTGACAAAAAGATCATCGAAGACAGATGGGATAGAAAAACTACCCGGGTCACTGATTTTTTCGGCAAACTGTTTGTCAAAATAATGGAGAACTTGGCATTTAACATGACATGTGAAAGGTTCTCTGACTTTTTCTTGTTGGTCAGGAGGTCCTTAAGATACTTGGCGTACTTCAGCATCTTTGAAATCGCTTCATGGAAAGGAAGATTTATATGGATTTGCTTGAATATCTCTAAGAAACGAGAGTACTGATCGTCCTGACGTTGTTTATTAAATACGGAAAGGTAAGGTGGGGTCGGATTATTTTTAAAAATGGCTGGTGGAGTGAGATCGTTTTCTAATGTGGATAGAGGGGTGATAACTTCTTCGGCAGAGGGTGGAATTTTTAACACGGGAGCGGAGCTTTGATTTTTAAAAGCGGGAGTGGAGCTTTTATTTTTAAAAGCGGGAGTGGAGCTTTAATTTTTAAAAGTGGGAGTGGAGCTTGCCTCGGGCTCTTCACTTACCATACCGGGAACTTTCTTCCCAATTGGAAGAGTTATAGCTTTTGCTTACTCTCTCGGGTTGGGCTCGGTATTAGAAGGAAGAGACCTAGCGAGTCGCTCAGAAATAATTTTAGCGAGTTGTCCTACTTGATTTTCAAGACTTTTTATGGATTCGGTTAGGGTCCTGATCATAGCATCATTTGCGGTGATATATTTGGAAAGTAACTACTCCACGCTTGGAGGTTTTGGGTAATTTTGAAGAGGTGGTGGTGGTGCAGAAAAATCATTTTTCGGTGGTGGACGCATAGCCTTCGATGGATTACTCTATGAAAAATTCGGATGATTTCTTAATGCAGGATTATAACTATTCGGAAAATTAAAACCAGGAGGATGAAAATTCACAGCAGAAAAATTATTAAAAGCATTCCTAGGCCTGTTGTTAACAAAATTTAATTGTTCTCGGACAAAAGTTGCATATTCCCATACCTGAGGGGTGGAGGCAGCAGTCATCTCTGTTATCTTTTTGCTTAATATTTCAACTTGTAGAGCGAGCTGGGAGACATTGTCCACTTTATAGATACCTTTAGGTTTGTTCGGGCAAGACCTAGGCACATTCCACTCATACATGTTCATGGCCATGTCCTCAAAAAGCTCAAGAGCTGCATACGGGGTCTTATGATTTAAAGTACCGCCAGAAACTGCATCTATCATTTGCTTTGTGCTTTGATTTAGCCCATTATAGAACATCTGCACCTGTAACCATACAGGTAGCGCATGATGTGGGCATCATCTTAATAATTCTTTAAATCATTCCCAAGTTTCATATAATGTTTCAGAATCTATTTGTCCAAAGGCAGAGATGTCGTTCCTAAGTTTTGCAGTTTTAGCTGGCGGAAAATACTTCGCCAAAATTTTTTCAGTTAATTCATTCCAAGTGGTTATGCTATGCTTAGGTAGAGTGTTCAACCACTGCTTAGCTTTAGTTCTTAAAGAGAAAGGGAAGAGTCTTAGCTTGATTGCATCATTTGTGACACCATTTATCTTTAAGGTGTCACAAATTTCAAGAAAGCTTGCTATATGTGAGTTTGGATCTTCATCTTGAAGTCCATCAAATACTGCTGCACCATTTGAATTATGCTAGGCTTTAATTCGAAGTTATTATTTGCTATAGCAGGGCGGACTATGCTTGATTCTGTTCCCTCGAGATTCGGTCTCGCATAATAGGACATAGTCCTTTACAAGGCTTCATCTACGTTGGGTTGCTACATTCTTAGAGTAGAGAATGACTCGGCATCCTCAACCAGCACTTGGATAGTAGGATCTTGAAATCGCGATCTTCTCTGAAAAGTACTCTCAATTTCGTGGTCTAAGACAAAAATAACCGATGGAATCCCGCGGGTCATGCACTAAAAGAAAAGAAGAGAAGAAAAAAAATGAACTAGAAAGAAAAGCTAGATAAAAAAAATGAAATAATTTTTTTTTTATAGATTAACTCCCGGACTTCCCAAGGACTATCCGGTGAAGGGTTCGCAAGGTACTAAACAAGATAGCGGCACTTAAAGCTGCTTTGACCTTTCTGAGAGAATTAGGTGGCGTAGAAAAATTTATGATGTTGGTTACTATTAAAAGCGGTAATAATTTTTTTCATTTTTTTTAAAAACAAATTAAAGAAAGCGGATGAAGAGATAAAATTAATAGGTTCGTGTTTTCAATAAGTCAACGAAAGTTAGGTCCCCGATAACGGCGCCAAAAACTTGGTATGCAAGACTAAGCTTCGAAGATAATAACAGGAACCGAACTAGCAATCCAATGAGGCAAGTATACCTATCGAACTATAACTAGGGGACATAAGTGTCGTATTGAAATTCGGGAACTGTTGAATAAACTTACTCACACGAAGACTGTTATTTTATCGATGGAAAAACTGGGTTTGAGAAACTATTTACAATAAAGAAATGAAGGCTAATGCTAGAAAGAGAACTACCACAATTAATTAAAGAGCTATTAGAAGCGATAACAACAAAAGGGTGAGACTATGAAATAGACGAGCACTCGATCAAGAATCACCTCGGCAAGAGTTAACTAAGAAATGCGATAAAAATAAACCTAAACTTAATAGGGTAAAAGTCCTTGGCCGTGGAGGTTCCTAAAACTTAAACACGCTTCTCTCGAAGTCGTGCCCAACTGAGTTTAAGAAGGTCCGACCAACTTTCATCTAAATCGGAGGCCTAAAACTCGCTTTATGCGGTGAACACCACTATGGGATTTTACTCCAATTCGGGAGATTTGGACGTCTGCCTCTCTCGAGGGGTGCGTACAACTCCCTTTACTCTTGAATGCTGACTTCATTCTATCAGCCTCTCGGTTAGTCCAGAATGAAAGCATAGGCGGAAAATATACATCGACGATATACCTCCAACCTGAGATAAATCAAGAGTAATCCAAGGTGTTAACCCTAAAAAGAAAAAAGTAAATTTTCAAGGCATCATAACTTAATCGCTCAAACCTCAGATCATCAAGATCGAGTACAAGGAGGATTAGTTACTCATGGTGTAGAAAATGAAGATTATATTTAGACTTTGAAAACTGACAGCGAGCAGAATTGAAAGAGAAAAACGAGCTATTTTATTTCTTAGTGAAGAGGAGTCAAGAGGAGGGCATACATATACTATGAGGAAAGCTTCCACCAAGACTACAAGTACAATGAAAAAATAATACAGGAAAGCTACAAGGATTTGCATGAAAACTAAATAAATAAAAAGGGTTAGAAATGAGGAGGGAGAGAAGAGCTTGAAACTATAACTACACTAAATAGCAGTACCTCTCCTCCCATGATCTTGATGCCCAAACCCTAGAAGATGATCCCTATTTATAGATTTCTTTTCATGGCTGGGTCACGCCCAGTGACATGCCCATGGAGGGCATGACCATAGGGCGTGTCTGATCCAGTACGACATATGGAGCATTGGAAATAAAGTGTGGCATTATTGCTGGGTTACACGCCCCTCAGACAAGCCCATGGAGGGCGTGACACCTGGGCGTATCAGATTCGGCGCGACTTTGGTGCATTGAAATTAAGTTCTGCACTAACTTCTCGGTATTTGGCGGGACATGCGTAGCAGACACGCCCGTGGAGGGCGTGACTATAGGGCGTGTTTGCTGATTTTTTGGAGAATGACTTCGGACCGACGGCTTCATTCCACTAGGTTACACGCCCTTGGTACATGCCCGGGAAGGGAGTGATCAGGGGGCGTGTCACAGCAAAATCTGGCAAAAACCTAAAAAATGAAAGAAACATGTTAGTGTTGAAATTATATACAAAAAGAGGCAAAAATATGAGCATACAAGACATGGTTTGTATATTAAAACCTAAAAAATACCCTAATAGTTTAGGCTACAAAACATATTATCAAATTCCCCCAAGCTTAAGTTTTGCTTGTCCCCAAGCAAATATACAAAAACTAGATTATCATAAAAGTGACTAATCAAAAGTTCTAATTATGCTATCATAAGTACTATGCAAAATTCTAAGTAGGGAGAAGGCGAAACGTAAATCAAAAATGATTATTTAAAAAAGGTTTAATTTTTATAGACTTTACTTAACAAAAATAAATCACCCACAATTTTTAACAGAATTCTATAAACAATTTAAACAAAGCAGCAAAATGAAAAATGAATTGAAATGTCACTTGATTCTACGAGGCATTTTATACCAAAATTTAACAAAAAACAATTTCTATATTTAAATTCAGGACTTAACTAGTCTACTATTTTTCTTACTTAGCTTATAAGAAAATCTAGGAGCATGAATCAATGGGACTTAATAGGACTGAAATGTTTGGTTTAGGCATAAAATTAGGAATGGAATTAAAAGATAAACATGAAGGCTTAAAATCGTGCTAAACCAAAATTAAGAGCTTCAAAATAAAACAAAAGTTTGCTTCTCCTTTTTCGTATTCTGTTTTTCTTTTTCAAAGGCCATAATAAATTGTCTTTTTTTATATATTTTTATTTTGAATTGGCCAATCAAAAGTAAACATTTCTTCTGAGCATCTTTTTTCAAAAAGTTATCCGCAAATTTTAAAAATAAACTTATTACAACATGAAATTTATAAAGCTCAAAATTTAGCGTGATACGAAGGGTTGGAAAACTTTGGCTCTGGTGAAACTGAAATGTTGAGCTTTCAATTGAAATCGGAAAAAGCCTCAAAAGAGGTTAACTAGGGGGATAATTTTAGGGTTGGCAAGAAGGCTCAAACGAAAACAAAATTGTCCTATATCATCTTCATGCTCTTAAAGTTTTCCTAAAACGTTAGCTTTGAAAAAGTTCAAAAAGTATGTCCTAAAAATTAAATGTAGACTAATGAACTTGGTTTAAAACTTAGGATAATATGAGTTTAAAATCGTTCACATCGACTAAGCTAATCAAAAGTTGACTTTGCCAAAATTATCAAAAAAGAAAAATAGTGGATGATGATTTTTTTTTGAGAAAGTAAAGAAAAATAAATAAAGAAAACCATAATGAAAAATGCAAGTTTTAGAAAAAAAACGTTTCACTTAAACATGCTACCGTGAATTAAAAACACAGCATGGCCAATATTTTACTTGTGAAACATAATTAAAAAGGAGGATTAGAAATTTTATAAATAGCTAAGTGCTTTATATAAGATTTTGAGAAAAAGAAAACAAAAGTAGGGGGTACTATTAAAATACCAAAGAAATGTCTAAACTATTGGATTTTTTAAAAATTCACAAAAAGCAGAATATATACTAAAAAACAGGAGGAAGTCCTTAGCAAAAAAGAAGGAGGAAGTCCTCCCCCAAGCTTAAAATGGACATTGTCCTCAATGGCAAAAAGAAGGGGATTGGAGAAGGGGAGAAAATTAAAGTACAGAACTGAAAGACAGAATTGAAAAATAGGTACCTCCCCGGCTTAAAGGTTTTTGGATGCCTGAAGTGTTTATCGTGAGAACGCTTCGTCCGCTCTTTATAAAGATTGTTCTTTTCGTAAGCATAAGAGCGCCATTCGTCGAGTTCATTGAGTTTAAATTTTCTAAAGTTGCCAATGGAATGTGGGTCGAAGTTTTAAAATCTCAAGGCCCAAAAAGAACGGTGTTCTAATTCTACGGGTAAATGACATGATTTTCCATAGACTAGCCGATACGGCATACATCCGAGGGCGATTTTTTGCGCAGTTCGGTAGGCCCATAGAGCATCATCTAATTTGGCTGACCAGTCTTTCCTAAAAGTTGAAACAGTCTTTTCTAAAATTCTTTTTATTTCTCTATTTAATACTTCGACCTGTCCGTTAGTTTGGGGGTGGTAGGCCGTTGAAAGCTTATGGGTAACGTCGTATTTGGCAAGGATTTTTTAAAATTGTGCGTTACAGAAATGAGAACCCCTGTCACTAACGATGGCTCGAGGCATACCCAATCGAGAAAATAATTTTATCAAAAAAGTAACTACAACTCAGGAGTCGTTCGTAGGAAGAGCTTGGGCCTCTACCCATCGTGAAACATAATCAACGGCAACTAAAATATACTTATTTTCGAAGCTAGTAGGAAGGGGGCCAACAAAATCGATTCCCCAGAGTTCAAAGATTTCTCACTCAAGGAAATAATTTTGCGGCATTTCATTTTTGTTCGAAATGTTGCCCGACCGTTGGCAACTATCACACCTAATCACAAAGGCTTGCACGTCTTTAAACAGGCTAGGCAAGTAAAAACCCGCGCAAAGCACCTTGTGAGCTATGCGAGCAGCTTGATAGTGCCCACCTGTCGGACCTTCATGTAAGTGTTTTAAAATATCTGAACCTTCTTCATAAGAAACACATCTCCTGAGAGCGCTAAGTTGTCAACCTAAATCACCTAGAGGGGGGTGAATAGGTGAAATGCGTGCCAAATGCGGAATAAAAAATTAACACAGCACAGTTCAAGCAATCACACAGAGAACACAGGATTTATAGTGGTTCCCCAACCCTGGGAACATCCACTTTCACCTCACCAATCTAGTAAACCACTAGACTTGGCTACTCCACTATCTCGGATCAAAACGATCCTACAACTCGGAACCACGCTCCTACAAAACTCGATCCAAACAGATCTACACTCGGAAGAAAATCTTCCTACAAATCTCGATCCAAACCAGATCTACAGAACTCGGATTCAAGACTCCTACAAGAATAAAAGGTTGTATAAATAAAAATACAAACAGAATTATTCAGATCTGGATCTTCAACTGTCTTCTTATTTGAGAACTTAGGCTTGATAAGAAATGGTTGAAGATGACTCGAAGGAGATCCTCAGATCTGAAATACGGAATAACCACGATCAAGAGAAAGATCAGAGATCGATGAAGCGCGGAAGGATCGAGTGATTCTTCTTGTCTGAATAGTTGTATCGAGGAAGACCGGTGACGAAGAAGATGAACAGTATTTTGTCGGCGTGAACTTTGCGGCTTCCCGATGTCGGCGATAGAAATAGATTCAGAATTCTTTTTTTCTTTCTTGTTGTTAGGGTTTGTCGATTTGACAAGACCTATTTATAAGACTTCTATAACGGTCAATACTTAAACAAGTACACGTGGACCAATCAAAATAGAGGATTTGAATTAGCCCGCAAAATCAGAACTTAGAAAAATTCTTTCTGAAGGCAGAATCAACCTACTCGAGTATATAGGTGAGCTACTCGGGTAAGGGCTGATTTATTTGAGCGAATAAGCAACTACTCGAGTATAGAGTTGATCTACTCGAATAAGGGTTGAGCTACTCGAGTACCTTGGGGAAACTACCCGAGTTACAAACTAGACAAACTACTCGAGTAAGTGAAAGCGACTACTCGAGTACAAAACCAAACTACTCGAGTATTAGAAAGGATCTACTCGAGTAAGGTAGGATCTACTTGAGTACAAGAATAACCTACTCGAGTACTAGTTCAAACCACTCGAGTATACTGAAATGAAAACTACTCGAGTACTAAGCCACTTACTCGAGTATAAGAGCAAAGTTACTCAGGTATGTGGACTTAGAGAAATTTTAGTCTGAACAGCTAGACTTACTCGAGTATAACTAGAAACTACTCGAGTATATTAAGGGAGGTACTCGAGTATTTGGACTTCTTCAAAATTCCTTAGATGAACTTCACCACTCCATGGTCCAGTAGTCCAAGTGCATGTAGAAGAAGTGTGCCCCAATAGAGAGGCTATACATGAGTCGACACTTTGAATCACACAATGAGGGATTACATTGTATGGTCCTGTGTTTGGTGACCCACTATAGACTGACATTGGTTCACACTTGGCAGTAGGGTCCTGCATACACAACTTAAACACAACATCAAATACAACTGCAATTCACCTTAGTTTTAGGAGGACTTCTTCAAATTAAGGTCATTGTGGAAATAAGACCCAACAATCTCCCCCTATTTGAAGAAGTCAGAACACCATCTACTAAGTTGAATTGCTAGAGATATTAAAAAAAAATAACATGAAAGAGGATGCTTGTCTTACATTTCTTTACTATAGTTGTCCAACAATCTCCCTATTTCTGTACTAGAATTGTTTTGCATTTCTCCTCCTTTCTGAAATCTTCATTTGGATTTGCAATTTTTCTCTTCCTTTTTCATCTCTATATTCCATTTGCTCTCCCCCTTTCTGATTTCTTTAAATAGGGGACATGGCATGGGATACTCCCCCTAAATCAATGCATAAGGAATTCATCTTCAAGTTCTAAAAACCATTATGCTTTCCAACAGAGATACTTTAATCTTCTAGTTCCAAGAATTTTTTTTTTTGGAACTTCTTCTTGTCCATTTGCTAGATAAGAATTTTGTTAGCCCATGGACATACCTGCATCCACAAGATTAGAATCCCTTAGGAACCCAAACAAGATTGGGTCCTAGGTCTTTTGTTAGTATTCTCCCCCTATGAGAGTTAATATTATGAGTGGTCTTTCTCATATTATCAACTTGAGGAGTTAAAACATATCTGGGATTAAACCAGCAATCTATAGCGAAGTGACCAACCTTGCCACAACACCAACAGTTAAACTTGTTGTACCTTCTCTTGTTCTCTTGCTTTACCTTATGGATGGGGGGGGGGGGGGGTCTAGCAAGAGCAACAGACTTGGAGGAGGAAGCCTCATGATTACAACAAGTACATGGCTTCCTTGTCTCCTTGACCTTTGTTACACCAGTTTTAGCTTTTGATGTTTTCTTCTCATTTGGCCCATGATTATAAGGATCACAAGTCAGTGAGGCAACAGTTTGGCTTGGGATAGCCTTGCCTTTACCTTTAGCTGATTTATGTCCTATACTGCTATTTTTCCCAAAGGAGGTTTCTCCATTAGTGATTGGAAGCACAGTTGTAGGCATGGTGAGAGTTTCAACCAGCTTTCGTTCAATGACTAGCTTTGCTTCCAATTCATCTAGGAGAAAATCTTTATGATTTACTAATTCAGTAAAGTCTTTGATTTCCTCCTTCAAAGATTGAACTTCATCTCTGAGAGGGGTCATTTGGTCAATCTCCTCCCTCAGATTTGATTCCACCTCTTTGAGGGATGCAATCTCTTTTGATTGCGATTTGAGTACCTTCCGGCATTTGTCAAATGCAATCAATAAGACTTGATACTGATTTTCCAATTCAAAATCATCCTCCCCAGAAGAATAGCCATCATGACCATTTGAGTCAGAATCTGAGGCAGAAAGAGGTGTGTGAGAATTTACCTTCCCGATATATGACGAGTTACCGTTGTATTTGTCCTCTTGGTCAGAAAAAGCCATAAGCCCGAAGTAGGCTTCTTCATCCGCACTTGACTCAGATGAGTCAGAGTCACTGAGGGTCTTTGGCTTTTTGGAAATGAAGCTTCTTTCTTTCTTCCTTTTCCCTTGAGGGGAATTCTTTTCTATGCCTCTTCCTTCTTTCTTCTTCAGAGGGCACTCAGTGCTTATATGCCCTGGCTTACTACAGGAATAACAAACAACGTTAGAGGAAACATGTTTGTTCGGTTTAGATTTATACCTGTCATGTCTACTATGACGATCACCATCAGGACGTGATCTTCTGGACGAGGAATCTTTTTCTCTCATTTGTTTCTTCTTGCTAAGAAACTTCTTGAATTGTCGGGAGAGAAGATGAAACTCTTCATCTGATGAATCTGATCCTGAGGTGCTTGGCTCAGACTCTTCTTCTTTATAGTCTCCTTGAGTGGAAGCGGCTTTGGCCTTTCTTGAGCTGTCTGCCCTTAGTGCAACTGGCTTATCTTGGAATGAGGAGCTGTTGCCCTCTTCTTCAGCTTTTCTATTATTAATTTGAAGCTCATATGACATAAGCTTTTCGAAGAGGTTCTGAGGGTCAGTTTCTGCTAATCTTCCAAACTCTCTGATGGCACATATCTTGTTGTCCCAATCCTTTGTCAAGGATCTTAGGAACTTGTCGTTTAGTTCACCATCTGTGAACACTCTGCCATAGTTCCTCAATCCATTGACAATCTTGAAGAAATTTTCATATGTGTCAGCAATAGCTTCCTTTGGTCCTTGATTGAAGGCTTCATACTTCTGATTTAGAAGGGATCTTCTATCATCCCTTACTTCTTATGTACCTTCCATCAAGATAATTAGAGATCTCCACATTTCCTTGGCTGATTGGTCATGAATGAGGTTTTGCAACATAGAATCATTGACTGCACTTGCGATGATGTTCTTGGCTTTCTTGTCTAAGGAGACAAGTGCAATCTCATTCTTATAAAGATCCATCAACTTCTTTGGCACCTCCTTTGTAGGATCACTAGTGGAGGCAATCATAGGGATATAAGGGCCTTCCTCCACTATCATGAATAAGCAGGGGTCAACAGCTTCCATGTAAAGTTTTATTCTCTCTTTCCACATGGGAAAGTTTGCCTTATTGCATAGTGGGAGCTTAGAAAAATCCTTGGCTCTATCCATGCTTGATTAACTCAGAAAGACAACTAGGAGGGATCAGATCAAGGTGTTAACCTTTTAAAGATCAACCTCCCTCTGATACCAATTGAGAGCGCTAAGTTGTCAACCTAAATCACCTAGAGGGGGGTGAATAGGTGAAATGCGTGCCAAATACGTAATAAAAAATTAACACAGCACAGATCAAGCAATCACACAGAGAACAAAGGATTTATAGTGGTTCCCCAACCCTGGGTACATCCACTTTCACCTCACCAATCTAGTAAACCACTAGACTTGGCTACTCCACTATCTCGGATCAAAATGATCCTACAACTCGGAACCACGTTCCTACAAAACTCGATCTAAACAGATCTATACTCGGAAGAAAACCTTCCTACAAATCTCGATCCAAACCGGATCTACAGAACTCGGAGTCAAGACTCCTACAAGAATAAAAGGTTGTATAAATAAAAATACAAACAGAATTATTCAGATCTGGATCTTCAACTGTCTTCTTCTTTGAGAACTTTGGCTTGATCAGAAATGGTTGAAGACGACTCGAAGGAGATCCTCAGATCTGAAATACGGAATCACCACGATCAAGAGAAAGATCAGAGATAGATGAAGCGCGGAATGATCGAGTGATTCTTCTTGTCTGAATTGCTATTTTGAGGAAGACCGGCGACGAAGAAGATGAACAGTATTTTGTCGGCGTGAACTTTGCGGCTTCCCGATGTCGGCGATAGAAATAGATTAAGAATTCTTTTTTCTTTCTTGTTGTTAGGGTTTGTCGATTTGACAAGACCTATTTATAGGACTTCTGTAACGGTCAATACTTAAACAAGTACACGTGGACCAATCAAAATAGAGGATTTGAATTAGCCCGCAAAATCAGAACTTAGAAAAATTCTTTCTGAAGGCAGAATCAACCTACTCGAGTATATAGGTGAGCTACTCGGGTAAGGTCTGATGTATTCGAGCGAATAAGGAACTACTCGAGTATAGAGTTGATCTACTCGAGTAAGGGTTGAGCTACTCGAGTACCTTGGGGAAACTACCCGAGTTACAAACTAGACAAACTACTCGAGTAAGTGAAAGCGGCTACTCGAGTACAAAACCAAACTACTCGAGTATTAGAAAGGATCTACTCGAGTACAAGAATAACCTACTCGAGTACTAGTTCAGACCACTCGAATATATTGAAATGAAAACTACTCGAGTACTAAGCCACTTACTCGAAGTATAAGAGCAAAGTTACTCAGGTATGTGGACTTAGAGAAATTTTAGTCTGAACAGCTAGACTTACTCGAGTATAACTAGAAACTACTCGACTATATTAAGGGAGGTACTCGAGTATTTGGACTTCTTCAAAATTCCTTAGATGAACTTCACCACTCCATGGTCCAGTAGTCCAAGTGCATGTAGAAGAAGTGTGCCCCAATAGAGAGGCTATAAATGAGTCAACACTTTGAATCACACAATGAGGGATTACATTGTATGGTCCTGTGTTTGGTGACCCACTATAGACTGACATTGGTTCACACTTGGCAGTAGGGTCCTGCATACACAACTTAAACACAACATCAAATACAACTGAAATTCACCTTAGTTTTATGAGGACTTCTTCAAATTAAGGTCATTGTGGAAACAAGACCCAACATCTCCTTATCACTTGATCCGCACAGATTCTGAAAAGATATGGGTCTTCCCAAAAGTAGTTCTTCAGCTCAGAAAAGAATTTCTTCTTTTGCTGAGAGGAGAACTCTTTTGGGAGGACCCGGGCCACTAGATTGTTGGCGATGTGTGTGAACCAAGGAGAAGTAGATGTGTTAATTGAAAGCAGCTTCTCATCAGGAAAATAATCATTAAAAGATTCTTCATTTAATTTTTCTATAAAAGGATTGTCTAGTCAAGAGAGATGGTTGGCGGCCAAGTTCTCGGCTCCACGCTTATCACGGATCTCTAAGTAAAACTCCTGGAGGAGTAAGACTCAGCGAATCAAGCGCGGCTTGGCATTTGTTTTGGCAAGAAGATATTTGAGGGCTGAGTGGTCCATAAAAACAATAATTTTTGAAAGTGTAATATAGAGACAAAATTTATCGAAAGCGAATACTACAGCGAGGAGTTCCTTCTCGGTCGTGGTGTAATTTTCTTGTGCAGATGTGAGCGTTTTACTAGTGTAATAGATTGGGTGGAAGTTTTTGGATATGCATTGGCCTAATACATATCCCACCGCAAAAATACTCGTATCGCACATTATTTCAAATGGAAGGTCCCACACCGGAGCTATCATAATCAGTGCGTTAATTAACTTTCCTTTTATTGATTCAAAGGCAGAAAGACAAGAGTCATCAAAAATGAATGGGGCGTCTTTTTCTAGAAGATGGGTAAGGGGCTTGGTGATCTTGGAGAAGTCCTTTATGAAGCGGCAGTAGAAACCTGCGTGACCTAAGAAACTTCTTATAACTTTTAAATTCGTAGATGGCGACAGCTTCTCGATAACTTCTATCTTCGCAATATCTACCTCAATACCTCTTGCAAAAATTCTATGACCCAAAACAAACCCTTCCCTCACCATAAAATGGCATTTTTTCCAATTTAGGGCAAGGTTAGTTTCTTCGCATCGTTCTAAGATTTTTTCGAGGTTTTCTAAACATATATCAAAGGAATCAACGAACACAGAGAAGTCGTCCATAAATACCTCCATAATGCTTTCTACATACTTGTCAAAGATAGCGAGCATACATCGCTGGAATGTAGCTGGCGTATTGCACAATCCAAAATGCATTCTTCGGTAGGCGAAGGTGCCGAAGGGACAAGTAAACATAGTTTTCTCATGGTCCTCGGGTGAGATGGGGATTTCAAAGTACCCCGAGAGGCCATCGAGAAAACAATAAAAGCTATGGATGGATAAGCTTTCTAAAATCTGATCGATAAATGACAAAGGAAAGTGGTCCTTGCGGGTGGCGTCGTTCAGCTTCCTATAATCTATACACATACGCCAACCCGTCACTGTCCGTGTCGGGATTAATTCGTTATTTTCATTACTAACTACCGTTATCCCTCCCTTCTTTGGTACTACCTGAACAGGGCTCACCCACTTACTATCTGATATAGGGTAGATAATTCCTGCGTCTAATAATTTCATAACCTCTCCCTTAACTACTTCTTTCATGTTCGGGTTTATACGGCGCTGAGGTTGAATGGAGTTACGCGAATTATCTTCCATTAAAATTTTATGAGTACAAAAGATGGGCTTATGCCCTTTATATCAGAAATTTGCCAAGCAATAGCTTGGCGATGTTTACGTAAAACAAAAAGAAGTTTTTCATTTTGGACATCCGTGAGGTAGGCTGAAACTATGACTGGTAGCTTGGAGTCTTTTTCTAAGAAGGCGTACTTGAGATATTGAGGAAGTTCTTTAATTTCTAGGGAAGGGGGTTCTTCATAAGAGTTTGAGAAATTCTTTCTTTTTCAAATACTATATCTTCGTATATTTTTTTAGAAGAAAAATTAAAAGGAGTGAACTGGTGGCCACGGCGGTTTATTGCAGCGATTCAGTTGGAAGGGTAGAAGAGGAACAAAAATTTAAAAATTCTTTTTCAAAATCAGTTAGAAGAGAAGAGGATTCAACACTTTCTTGCAGTTATTCAGTTGGAAGAGAAGAAAAGGAACAAAAAGTAGAAAATATGTTGGTACCCTAGTTTGGATTTGTGTTAAGTCCTCTTATTTAGTTTCTTGACCCAAGATTTATCTATGTGATGAGTTGTAAATATACCTATATTTTCGTATTTTATTTAAGTCAATTTTGTTTATTTTTTGTCTTTTTTATTAGTTTTATTCAATAAATTGCTTATTTTTGTAAATATTATTTCTAACTTAGCTTTATTTTTATTCCAGAAAAATTCCAGAAAAATTCCAGAAAAAGTCAAAATGTTGATTGACACGCCCGTGTCACATGACCGACACGCCTGTGTCACGCCCTCGATGATCGCCGACCACAGTTGCCAGCTCGACGATCGGTGATGAACAAACCAAGCTCGACACGCCCCAAGACACGCCCGTGTCAAGGTGTGACACGGGCGTGACAGCCACCTGGCCCGACGTGACGCACGCGACTTTGCGGCCGGACCGCGCCCAGATTGACCTCCCCGACACGCCCCAGTCACACTCGTGACTGACACATGTCACGCCCGTGACCTAGGTCGTGACCGCCACGTTTTCAGCCGAAGTCAACTTTCTAGTCAAGTCACCCGATTAGCTCATGAATAGTGTCGACACGCCCCCCTGTCACGCCCTAGTCACGGGCGTGACCCACCCGAAAATTTGCCTATAAATAAGAGCTTCCAGGAAGCTTATTTTGTCCACTTTTTGGTCCATCTTACTTAGGGGAGGTGCTGCCCGTTTGGCTTCTAAGCTATGTAAGGAGAATTTCTCCCTATCTTTCTTAGTTTGTATTAGGTTGTTTGTTTTAGCTTTTCATGTAATAGCCTTTTTATTCAATAAAATGGTAGATTTTCTATCTTGCAAAGTTGAAATGTTCAATAGGAAGCGCCCTTCTTAAGTAATTTTTTGGTTCCCTTTTTGTGATTATCTTTTTATGTTTTCTTTTTAGCTTTCATAACTTAGTTTAGGATTTTCTTGCACTTTCTAGCCGTTGTTATGCCCGTTTTATTTTCATTTTCCGCACTTTTTTAGATTTAGCTTTTCTCCTTTTTCCTATTTTTTCATTCATAAGGCTTTATAAAAACTCATCTAAAAGTGTTATTTTCATTTTTCTTTAACTTAGGCTCTTTAGGATCGTAAAACTTTTTGTCTTTTTTTGTTTTATTTTCACTTTTTAGGAGTTTTTATAAAAATATAAGAATGAAAATGTAGTCGTTATAATTTTTCGCTCACTTCACTTTAGCTTTTTATTTGTAAAACTTTTAGTCCCTTTAATTTTTATTTCATCTTTTTATGAATTTCTACAGCATTCTAGCGGTAGAAATATAGTTGTTTTAATCTTTCGAGTACTTTCATTTTGCGTTTATTTGCAAAACATTTTCGCTCGGTTAATCTTTACTTTCACTTTTTATGCATTTCTACCGCATTCTAGCGGTAGAAATGCAGTCGTTTTAATTTTTCAGCAACCTTGTTTTTCTTATTTTTGTAAGTGTGCGTGCGTGTATGAGTTAGAATTTACAGCTTTGTTTTAATTTCTGTAGAGTGTGTGCATATGCATTTATTTCCGCCTACTCATTAAGAGTTAAATGGAGCTCTGCTTTCATTTCCCGCCCACTCGTTTGAGTGGGACTTGTCTTTTTACTGCTTTCATTTTCTTCCTACTCACTTGAGTAGGAAAACTTCGTGTGTGTGTGTGTTTACTTTTCTGTAGAGTGTGTGTGTGTGTTTACTTTTCTGTAGAGTGCGTGCGTGTGTTTTACTTTCAAGTAGAGTGTGTGCGTGTATGAGATAAATTTACCCCCGCCCACTCAATTGAGCCGGGACTTGCAATTTTATCGCTTTCTCAATTATGTAGAGTGCGTGCGTGTAGGAGATAATTTTGACGCTTTATTTATCGCTTTCTTCAATTAAGAAGAGTGTGTGCGTGTGTGCATTTATTTCCGCCTACTCATTTGAGTAGGGCTTGCTTTATTTAATTTTCTTTATGGTTTTGAAGTATGCGTGAGTGCCTGCATCAATTAGCCTTCAATTTATCTAATTGTCCTATTTTTCGTGTTTTCTCTTATAATTGTTCAGTGCTTAATTTAACACTCACGCTTCACCTAAAAACATAAAGCCGTCCCCATACCGATGAGTGGCTAATCTCTTTTAGCCTTCGGCATCGAAGAGCATTGGGACATATAAAATGATTTGAAATAATTAAAAAAACTTTATTTTTATTTTAATTTAAGGACTTAAGGTTTACCCCGGGTTAACGACGCATTGGACCACATAATCGATGTGTGGGCTCTATTTCCGTTATCCATACGCGATGCCGAGAGGCTGCACGTATGGACCGATCCCCCTTAGGTAAAGAGAACTTCGTACGCCCCCTCGGAAGAGGAGAAGCGTAGTTCTGCCGGATTGGTTTCCCCACCCAATAGCGGGGTTCTTAGCGTAAAGCGGGCATTAAGAGGAATCCTTCGTCGGTCTAACGATCGGTCGAATAGTCTTAATGTTTAGGTGAGCAATATTCCTAGAGATAAGTGCGCTCATATTTTTGGAACCCCCACGGCCGAGTGCCTTTTATTAATTTAAAAACAAAGTTTAATAATTGTTGAGAATTGTTTTAGTCTTAATCCGATTCGATGCCGAGCGTTAACCCGTCATCGTACTAACTTAGCAAAATTCTGCTTTCTTTCTTTCCGTTTTAATTAAACTAAAAAATCCCACCTTACTGATAGTAAGATAATAGTGTTCCTGGAAGAGTAGATATAATCAACGCGTCCCCGAGAATAATACGACCTCGGTATTTTCTCGAATACCGAGTACTACTTGCGATAGGTGCACTTGCCTCCTCTCGTTAGAAAACTCGATCTTCTAACCGGCCCGCGGAATCTGACCATTTCAAACCAACCACAGTCGGTCTCTGTTTCGCGGCCATCAAGTTTTTGGTGCCGTTGCCGGGGAACACAGTTGTTATATTGAATCCGGGACTCTATTAATTTTACTTTATTTTCAAATAAAAAATTTATACAAAAAATATATCCTTCCCCCTTTTTGTTTTTTTAGGGTGTATGACCCGTGGACAACCTTCGAGTTCTGAAAATCTTGAATTCGACCCCGAGATCGACCGCTCTCTTGCACGTATCCGATCTCTCCGTCGAATTCCCTTTTTAGACCCCGCAGAATCTATCGGAGAACCCTCTTCTTCTTCTATGGCCGACCTGAATAATGCCCAACCGGCCAAGCGTACTATGTCTTACTACACTCGGCCCAATTTGGATGATACGGGGTCGAGTATTGTTCGGCCAGCTGTGGCCAACAATAATTTTGAAATTAAGTCAAGTGTGATTCAAATGATCCAAAATGCCGTGCAGTTCGACGGACTGCTGGATGAGGACCCCAATAACCACTTGTCTAATTTTCTTGAGATTTGCGATACTTTTAAAATTAATGGCATCACTGATGACGCCATTCGTTTGCGCCTTTTTCCCTTCTCTCTTAAGTCCAAGGCTAAGGCGTGGTTACTCTCCCTCCCGCGGGGATCCATCACGTCCTGGGCGGAGTTGGCAGAGAAATTCCTTACGAAGTATTTTCCGCCCGCGAAAACTGCAAGACTGCGGGCGGACATATCTTCGTTCGTCCAAAACGACTCCGAGTCTCTTTACGAGACTTGGGAACGCTTTAAGGAGTTTCTCCGCCGGTGCCCGCACCACGCTCTGCCAACGTGGTTGCAGGTACAAATTTTTTATAATGGACTGAATAGTCAGACGCGTCAAATGATTGACGCGACTGCCGGGGGCACTCTGAACAATAAGACCCCCGAGGCCGCCCAGGCCCTTTTTGAGGAAATGGCGGTGAACGCCTACCAGTGGAATGTCCCGCGGGCGCGCCCTAAGCAGGCGGGCATTTTGGAAGTGGATGCCACTGCTCAGCTAGCCCTCCAAGTGGAAAGGCTAACTAAGCAGGTGGCGGAGATGTCTGTTGCCTCCTCCACTCCGCCTTATTTTCTTCCCCCCTCTAACGTCTGCGTAGTCGACAAATTCATGGACTACATGGGAAATCCGGTGCGTCCCTCATTTCAAAACAACCCTTATAGTAGCCACTATAATCCGGGTTGGAGGAACCATCCGAATTTCTCCTGGAGCAACCCGAACAACGCACAGCGTCCCCCTCCCCCTCCTTTTGCGCCAACGTTTCCTCCTCCCCCTCCTATGAAGCCGTCCCCGGTGGAGGAAAATTTTAATCATTTTGTCGCGTCCAATGAGTCCAATATCCGGAACATCACCGGATCGCTAAAAAATTTAGAACTCCAGGTTGGACAGCTGGCGCGACTTATGTCGGAACGCGCCCTGGGGGCACTGCCAGGGAACACGGAGCCCAATCTAAGGGAAACCGCCAACGCTATAACCCTCCGTAGCGGTAAGGAGGTGGTCGATCCAAAATGGATCGATCCTCAGGTACATATTTCACCTCCGACCCCTCTTCCCTCTTCTTCGATTACGCAACCCTTACCGATTTTTAACGACAAAACTATTTTAAACAAGGCGTTGCCCTACCCGCATAAGTTAGATAACGAGCGAGTAAACGCGCAGTATGAAAAATTTATTTTATTACTTAAACAAATTCATATTAATGTTCCTTTTTGCGAGGCTATCTCGCAAATGCCTAAATATGCAAAATATTTAAAAGAACTACTTTCTAATAAACGCAAACTCGAGGATATTTCGCATATATCTCTCAACGCTGTCTGCTCGGCGGCTCTTACTAGTAAATTGCCCTCAAAACAAAATGACCCGGGACGGTTCTCCATCCCGTGCCTTTTTGGCGATGTATTAGTAAAATACGCCTTGGCAGACTTAGGCGCGAGCATTAATTTGATGCCGTTCTTACTCTTCCTGCGTTTAGGTTTGGGTACTCCTGCTCCTACCAATATGCACATCCAACTAGCGGATCGCTCGGTTAGGTTCCCCATCGGGGTTGTTGAGGATGTCCTTGTCCGAGTAGACAAGTTCACCTTCCCGGTGGACTTCGTCATCTTGGACATCGAGGAAGACGCCAACGTACCAATAATACTTGGTCGCCCTTTCCTCGCGACCTCACGTGCGTTAATCGATGTAAGTAATGGTCAGCTTCTCCTTCGGGTAGGAGACGACTAAGTTACTTTTTCAATTAACTCCTCTGTGGAAGACTCGTTGCCGAGCGACGATTTCTGCTACTCTTTAGATTCTTTTTATGGAGATTGTTCTTCTCCGGTTTTCGAGTCCGAGTTTTTAAATGAAAATATTTTTTCACTCGAAAATTTTTATTGCGATGAGGATGAGTCTACAAATATGCCTTTTGAACCAATTGGTTCGAAAGACATTAGCACTAAAACCTTGCTAGAAGAACCGCCCGCCCTAGAACTCAAACCATTACCCGAATCCCTAAAATATGCCTTTTTGGGGAAAAAGATACACTCCCGGTAATCATTTCTTCGTATTTAAGCGATTCGGAGACCTCCGAGTTATTGGAGGTTTTGCTTAAACATCGCCACGCAATTGCGTGGCAAATTTCTGACCTAAAGGGGATTAACCCTTCTTTCTGCACTCATAAAATTTTCTTAAACGATAATTGCCGCAAAACCATTCAACCCCAGCGACGTCTTAACCCAAACATGAAAGACGTCGTGAAAGCTGAGATAATTAAATTATTAGACGCGGGGATTATTTATCCCATTTCTGATAGTGCATGGGTTAGTACCATTCATGTCGTGCCCAAGAAGGGCGGTCTAACCGTAGTGGCGAATGAGCACAACGAGCTCGTCCCAACTCGTACTGTTACGGGTTGGCGTGTGGTCATCGATTATCGCAAACTTAATGATGCCACCCGCAAAGACCATTTCCCACTACCGTTCCTTGACCAGATTCTCGAGCGTCTTTCCGGTCATCCATTTTATTGTTTTCTCGATGGTTTATCGGGGTTTTTCCAAATCCCCATTTCCCCCGAAGACCAAGAGAAAACAACTTTTACTTGCCCCTTTGGCACCTTCGCCTATCGAAGAATGCCATTTGGCCTCTACAATGCGCCGGCTACATTCCAAAGATGTATGCTAGCAATTTTTGGTGAGCTAGTAGAAGATATTATGGAAATTTTTATGGATGACTTTTCTGTATTCGGATACTCTTTCTCGGATTGTCTTCGTAATCTTGATCATGTCCTCCAGCGATTCGAGGACACGCATCTTGTTTTAAATTGGGAAAAGTGTAACTTTATGGTTCGAGGAGGTTTGGTCCTCGGCCATAAGATTTCGAGTAAGGGGATAGAGGTCGATAAGGCCAAAGTAGAAATCATAGAAAAACTTCCTCAGTCGACAAACATAAAATCCATTAGGAGTTTCTTAAGCCACGCGGGCTTTTATAGGCGCTTCATTCAAGATTTTTCAAAAATAACAAAGCCGCTTACTCACCTCTTGGAAAAGGAATCACCTTTTGTCTTTAGTAGCGATTGCGAGTCTGCTTTTAATTTTATAAAACAAAAACTTATCAATTCTCCAATTCTAGTGGCCCCTAATTGGTCCCTTCCATTCGAAATCATGTGCGACGCTAGTGATATTGCCTTAGGAGCCGTTCTTGGCCAACGCGTAGAAAAACATTTTCATCCTATTTATTACGCTAGCAAGACGCTCACTTCCGCACAAGTGAATTACACGACGACGGAAAAGGAACTCTTAGCCGTCGTTTTCGCTTTCGATAAGTTTCGCTCGTATCTTACGCTATCTAAAGTTATCGTTTTTACCGGTCACTTCGTCCTTAAATATCTATTAGCTAAAGCCGACACGAAGCCCCGCCTTCTTCGATGGATTCTCCTCCTACAAGAGTTTGACTTGGAGATCCGGGATAAGAAGGGCGCGGAGAATCTAGCGGCAGATCACCTCTCCCGTTTAGAAAATCCGGGTGCGGAAGCACTCGTCGAATCTGAAATAAATGACAGATTCCCCGAGGAACGCCTTCTCGCCATTCATTCGTCTTCGTCATCTTCGCTTTGGTTCGCAGATTTTGCGAACTACTTAGTCGCGCAGGTACTTCCAAAAGATTTTTCAAGTCATCAAAAGAAGAAATTCTTTTCCGACTTGAAAATGTTCTTTTGGGATGACCCCTTTCTTTTCCGTATCTGCGCGGACCAAGCGGTTCGAAGATGCGTCGCGGGAGTGGAGTGCACACAAATATTGAGGCACTGCCACGAGGGTCCAGCCGGGGGGCACTATCAAGCCAACCGGACTGCTAGGAAGGCGCTTGAGGCGGGCTACTTTTGGCCCACTCTCTTCAAAGACGAGCACAATTTTGTGCGCGCATGCGATAGCTGTAAGCGGTCGGGTAACATCTCACGACGAGACGAGATGCCCCAAAATATGTTTTTAGAATGCGAAGTTTTCGATTTATGGGGCATAGATTTTGTTGTCCCCCTACCTCCTTCTTATAAAAATTCTTATATTTTAGTGGCGGTCGACTACGTATCACGGTGGGCAGAAGCGCAGGATCTCCCCACCAACGATGCGCGAGTCGTCGTCACATTTCTAAAAAAATTATTTTCTCGCTTCGGCACGCCTCGCGCTATTGTTAGTGATAGGGGAACGCATTTATGTAACGCTCTAATGGCTAAGACGTTAGCTAAATACGGAGTCACGCACAAGCTTGCCACCCCCTACCACCCGCAAACAAGTGGCCAGGTTGAGGTAGTAAATCGAGAGATAAAACGCATATTAGAAAAAACCGTTTCACTTAATAGGAAAGATTGGTCCTCTAAGCTCGACGACGCGTTATGGGCGTATCGTACGGCGTACAAAACCACTACCGGTTGTACCCCGTTTCGATTAGTCTATGGCAAAGCGTGCTATTTACCCGTAGAACTGGAGCACCGTGCACTTTGGGCATTAAAACTCTTAAACCTCGACTCTGACTTAGCCGCTCAGAATAGAAAACTGTAACTAAACGAGCTCGATGAATGGCGTGCGAATGCTTACGAGAGCAATAAGTTCTATAAGGAGCGTTCTAAGTTCGATCACGATCGAAAAATTAAAACCCCCAAAATTTTTTCTCCGGGCGATCTAGTCCTTCTTTATAATTCTCGTCTTAAACTTTTTCCTGGCAAACTCAAATCCCGTTGGTCCGGTCCCTTCTTAGTTGAAGAGTTTTTCCATATGGGACCATACTCGTCTCCCACCCGGAAAAAGGCTCATTTAAAGTAAACGGTCATCGATTAAAGACTTACATAGCGGGCGACCCTGTGATCGAGTATAGCGAAACCATATCCCTCCTCGACTTATAAACCCGCCACTATAGTCAAGCTACGCGACTATAAACAAAGCGCTCCTGGGAGGCACCCCACGTCTATCTTTTTTACGTCTTTATTTATTATGTTTTCTATTTTTCTAATAAATGCAGGGTTTCTAATGGGCTTCCCCGAGCGCGGATCAGGGACGTTTTCTGCCCCCCTCTTTTTCTTTTTTTGTACATATACCTGCCATCTTGTTCCTCATGCTTAGCATACAACATTGGGGACAATGTTGGATCTAAGTATGGGGGTGTTTTCGTATTTTCGTACTTTCTGTTTTTTTTAAAAAAAAAACAAAACAAAACAAAAAAATTAAAAAAACAAAACTTCAAAAACACAAAAATATATATATAACATAAAAAAAAACAAAAAAATAAAAAAAAACACAAAAATCAAAAAAATTTTAATTAAAAATTTTGAAGTTTCATTTTTGAAACTTTTGCTTAATTTTGACTTTGTCCGCGAGATCCGGCTCATCGAGCCATCCACATAACGAGTCATCTCGCGGCAGCACTTTTGTATATTTTTGTAAATATTCTTGTAAATATTTTTTGTAAATAATTTTTACAAGTACTTTTTGTAAATATTCTTTCTCTTTCCCCTCTCCCTTTTTCCCTCTCATCCTTGTAAATTTTTTTTTTCTTTTAACCAAATTTTTGTAAATAGATTGAAAATTTCATTAAAAATACAAAAAAAATTCACAAAATATCAAAATACAAAAAAATTCACAAAACTTAAAAAATCCAAAAAAATTTATTTTCGCATTTTTTTTCTTTCTTTTTAGTATGTATATATTAAAGATATAAATATAAAAATACAAAAAAGAGCATAACTTCAAAAAAAAAAAAATTTATGTAAGTTATGAAACAAATAAATCAAACATCTCATTCTTGAGTTTCTTGTTATCCAAAACTTTCGTTTTGAGTTTATTTATATGCGAATTTGATCAATTCTTTGTTCACTATTCGTTTGTTAATTATAGATTGAAAAATCTAAATAGCCGGGGTTAAGTTTTAAAGAATTTATTATACTTTTTAAAAATAGGGGACTCGTTTTAGGCACTACTTCTAATTTTTCATAGATAGGAGCATGTGTACCATGTTAGAAAATAACGACTATAGAATTCAATTATGCTTGCTTTTAGCTTTCTGAAAAATTTGAACGTACAATTTATAAAGGTTGCTCTCAATTATTTTTCAATTAAAAATCTAGTTCTCTTTTCTCCCCTTACCTATCATAACCTACTCGGTATGATAAAAATATTTCCCCAAAAAAGAAAAAGATCTTATGTCAATGGGAATAAGATTTCATTCCGTAAATATAGGCACCCAATAAATTAAAAGATTATACGTTACAGAGTAAGAGGATAAAATTCATTACTCCAACACATATACATTGGGTTATTTTTATTTATGAAGAAGAAAAATTTTATGTTAAGGAAAATAAGATTTCGTTTTCCTTTAACATCCAAATCAAAAAAAATGGAGGTTTGAGAAAAAATAACCTCGCCTCAAAATCCAAGCATCTTCATAAACCAACATCAACCCCCCTTAGCCAGTTTCATGACTCTAGAATTAATTCAAAAATCTTTTTGAGAGCATAATTCGTAAATTGCATTATTTCCAATAACACTCCTATAAGCTAAAGTTTGTATAACTCCAAACTATTTTCTGTTAATCTAACCAATACAATTATTGCTTTCTATTTGATTACATCAAGAAGTCTTTTGGCCAAAACTTTTGCCCTGTTTAAATCATCTAAATAATTTTAGGACTTAACTCTTATACCCCGTATATTTTTATTTGATCTCTCTTATAATTAATTTAGCGGTAGCAGAACCTAGGGTTTTTTTTATTCCTTATAAGTTCACCTCAAGCTTTTGCTCTGGAATAGCAAAAGCTTAAGTATGGGGGTGTTTGATGAGTTGTAAATATACCTATATTTTCGTATTTTATTTAAGTCAATTTTGTTTATTTTTTGTCTTTTTTATTAGTTTTATTCAATAAATTACTTATTTTTGTAAATATTATTTCTAACTTAGCTTTATTTTTATTCCAGAAAAATTCCAGAAAAATTCCAGAAAAAGTCAAAATGTTGACTAACACGCCCGTATCACATGACCGACACGCCCGTGTCACGCCCTCGACGATCGCCGACCACAGTTGCCAGCTCGACGATCGGCGATGATCAAACCAAGCTCGACACGCCCCAAGACACGCCAGTGTCAAGGTGTGACACGGGCGTGACTTAGCCACCTGGCCCGACGTGACGCGCGCGACTTTGCGGCCGGACCGCGCCTAGATCGACCACCCCGACACGCCTCAGTCACGCCCGTGACTGACAAATGTCATGCCCGTGACCTAGGGCATGACCGCCACGTTTTCAGCCGAAGTCAACTTTCCAGTCAAGTCACCCGATCAGCTCATGAATAGTGTCGACACGCCCCCCTGTCACGCCCTAGTCACGGGCGTGACCCACCCGAAAATTTGCCTATAAATAAGAGCTTCCAGGAAGCTTATTTTGTCCACTTTTTTGGTCCATATTACTTAGGGGAGGTGCTGCCCGTTTGGATTCTAAGCTATGTAAGGAGAATTTCTCCCTATCTTTCTTAGTTTGTATTAGGTTGTTTGTTTTAGCTTTTCATGTAATAGCCTTTTTATTCAATAAAATGATAGTTTTTCTATCTTGCAAAGTTGAAATATTCAATTGAAAGCGCCCTTCTTAAGTAATTTTTTCGTTCCCTTTTTGTGATTATCTTTTTATGTTTTCTTTTTAGCTTTCATAACTTAGTTTAGGATTTTCTTGCACTTTCTAGCCGTTGTTATGCCCGTTTTATTTTCATTTTCCGCACTTTTTTAGATTTAGCTTTTCTCCTTTTTCCTATTTTTTCATTCATAAGGATTTATAAAAACTCATCTAAAAGTGTTATTTTCATTTTTCTTTAACTTAGGCTCTTTAGGATCGTAAAACTTTTTGTCTTTTTTTGTTTTATTTTCACTTTTTAGGAGTTTTTATAAAAATATAAGAATGAAAATGTAGTCGTTATAATTTTTCGCTCACTTCACTTTAGCTTTTTATTTGTAAAACTTTTAGTCCCTTTAATTTTTATTTCATCTTTTTATGCATTTCTACCGCATTCTAGCGGTAGAAATGTAGTTGTTTTAATCTTTCGAGTACTTTCATTTTGCGTTTATTTGCAAAACATTTTCGCTCGGTTAATTTTTACTTTCACTTTTTATGCATTTCTACTACATTCTAGCGGTAGAAATGCAGTCGTTTTAATTTTTCAGCAACCTTGTTTTTCTTATTTTTGCAAGTGTGCGTGCGTGTACGAGTTAGAATTTATAGCTTTGTTTTAATTTCTGTAGAGTGTGTGCGTATGCATTTATTTCCGCCTACTCGTTAAGAGTTAAATGGCGCTTTGCTTTCATTTCCCGCCCACTCGTTTGAGTGGGACTTGTCTTTTTACTACTTTCATTTTCTTCCTACTCACTTGAGTAGGAAAACTTCGTGTGTGTGTGTGTGTGTTTACTTTTCTGTAGAGTGTGTGTGTTTACTTTTCTGCAGAGTGCGTGCGTGTGTTTTACTTTCAAGTAGAGTGTGTGCGTGTATGAGATAAATTTACCCCCGCCCACTCAATTGAGCCGGGACTTGCAATTTTATCGCTTTCTCAATTATGTAGAGTGCGTGCGTATAGGAGATAATTTTGACGCTTTATTTATCGCTTTCTTCAATTAAGAAGAGTGTGTGCGTGTGTGCATTTATTTCCGCCTACTCATTTGAGTAGGGCTTGCTTTATTTAATTTTCTTTATGGTTTTGAAGTGTGCGTGAGTGCCTGCATCAATTAGCCTTCAATTTATCTAATTGTCCTATTTTTCGTGTTTTCTCTTATAATTGTTCAGTGCTTAATTTAACACTCACGCTTCACCTAAAAACATAAAGCCGTCCCCATATCGATGAGTGGCTAATCTCTTTTAGCCTTCGGCATCGAAGAGCATTGGGACATATAAAATGATTTGAAATAATTAAAAAAACTTTATTTTTATTTTAATTTAAGGACTTAAGGTTTACCCCGGGTTATCGACACATAGGACCACATAATCGATGTGTGGGCTCTATTTCCGTTATCCATACGCGACGCCGAGAGGCTGCACGTATGGACCGATCCCCCTTGGGTAAAGTGAACTGCGTACGCCCCCTCGGAAGAGGAGAAGCATAGTTCTGCCGGATTGGGTTCCCCACCCAATAGCAGGGTTCTTAGCGTAAAGCGGGCATTAAGAGGAATCCTTCGTCGGTCTAACGATCGGTCGAATAGTCTTAATGTTTAGGTGAGCAATATTCCTAGAGATAAGTGCGCTCATATTTTTGGAACCCCCATGGCCGAGTGCCTTTTATTAATTTAAAAACAAAGTTTAATAATTGTTGAGAATTATTTTAGTCTTAATCCTTTTCGATGCCGAGCGTTAACCCGTCATCGAACTAACTTAGCAAAATTCTGCTTTCTTTCTTTCCCTTTTAATTAAACTAAAAAATCCCACCTTACTGATAGTAAGATAATAGTGTTCCTGGAAGAGTAGATATAATCAACGCGTCCCCGAGAATAATACGACCTCGGTATTTTCCCGAATACCGAGTACTACTTGCGATAGGTGCACTTGCCTCCTCTCGTTAGAAAACTCAATCTTCTAACCAGCCCGCGAAATCTGACCATTTCGAACCAACCACAGTCGGTCTCTGTTTCGCAACCATCACTATGGTCAAAGGTTAGCTAATAGGTTAGATTCCCTTAGTTGTAAAATTGCTTATCCAGATGAAAATTTGGTTAAGTCATTTTTGGTTCGACTATAGTCGAACGCCGCTCGACCATCGTCTATCGACTGGTCGACGATCGTCTATCAGTTGGTTGACGTTCGTCTGTCAGCAAATCGTATTTCTCTGAGTTATTTCAACTCTCGATGATCTGCGATATCTACCTTGACGATCGTCGAACCCCGCTCGACTTCTTTTGTTAAGACAGATTTCTTGATAGTTCGACTATCTTCCTTGATAGTTCAACTATTTGATGGCTCGACTATCTGTTTTGATAGCTCTACTATCTGTTCTGTGTTGATAGTTCGACTATCAGTTTGATAGGTCGACTATCTGTGTGGTAGTTCAACTATCTGTATTGATAGTTCAACTATTTGATATCTCGACTATCTGTTTTGATAGTTCGACTATCTGTCTGCTTTTTTGATAGTTCGACTATCTGTGTGATAGTTCGACTATCTGTGTGATAGCTCGACTATCTGCCTTGATAGTTCGACTATCTGTGTCATTCGACTATCTGTCTGATAGGTCGACGTTCTCCGTGCTTCGGTCGACGATCTCCGAGGGTCGTTCGACGTTCTTTTTGTCTGCCTTTAGTAAAGTTATATTATTTATTTCTTATCTGCTTGGCATATTTTATTAAATTATATTTCATTGATGTTATGCTATTATTTCCAGGCAATCTTTGCTCCATTCTTTATGCATAAGTCAATCTTTATCTGACAAAGTAGTTTGTCTTATTAGCTGAAATATATTTTCTGCTTTATCTGCCAGGCTGTCCTTTATAGCCGTTAGACTCAAAAGTCTTCTCTGGCCGTAAAGAGCTCTTTCTGATGTGACTTTTTCTAGCACTCTTTTATCAGATTGATTTGCAGCTTCTTAGAAAGCTTTATCTTTTTATAGGATATCTGTCTGCAAGATATATTTTGCTTTGTGATATTTGCAGCCCAGTTTGCAGATTCCAGAAGAAGACAAAGTTCAAACTCAGATTAGAGCCATTGCAAAGGCTCATATATAAAGTGCCTTCTAAAGACAGAGAAAAAAACATACAAAGAACAACAACACAAAATACAAGAAGTTTTTACTCACAGCAGCATAGAGATCTACAGCTCTCAGAAATTCACATTCAACTGAGAAGATAAAATCTCTTCAGCATTCTTCTTCATCCTGAGTTCATCCTGCTCACAGGAAGACATTCACTCAGAGGCTTTTAGAAGAAGAAGAAGAAGAAGAATGGAAGCTGATTGAAGAAGAACACCTTTTCTAAATCAAGAGTCTTCTTCGAGCTTCTCCTTCAGAATTTCTAGACAGTTCTCTTTCAAGAGTTCAGAAGAGTTCCTGCACCCTGAAGCAAGGCTTCTTCCTAGATATTCTCTAAGCCAGGGGGAGCCTTGACTCTTTAGAGCTTTCTAGCTCTGTGTAATCCACTAGCTCATCTAATCTATTTTAACAATAGAGAAGAAACTTTAACTCTCTCAACCTCCTGTATAAAGGGTTATTACTCCCTTCAAAAGTGAACCTTGGTGGCAGGGCACCTGATCAAAAACCTGTGTTGGATTTTGAGCTCCTGATCAAAAGCTCAAAGGGTCTACTTGATCTACCTGAAGCAGATCAGTTCGTGGCAGGGCACCTGATCAAAAACCTGTAATGGATTCCTACCAGGGTGGTAGAAGAGTGGACGTACCTATTTAGGGGGAACCACTATAAAATTTCTTGTGTCGTTTGTGCTGCTTATTTAATTTATTGCACTGTGGCTGTGAGTAGAAATAACTAGGATTGCTAGTTGCTGTGATAGGATCAAAGCTCAACTGTAATTACAGTTGCCCTTCTCTAGTGCACTTCACTTTGTGTTAGGCTCTAGGGTTTTAAATATCTATAAACTCATTCCGCAAATTAACTCTAAGGGAGTTGAGTAGGGTGTCATAATTTTTGAATACTCTATTCACCCCCCTCAAGAGTTGTATCTATCATCACTTTCAATTGGTATCAGAGGGAGGTTGAGTGACTGTACAGGCTAACACCTGAGTCACAAGATCTTGATAGATACCAAGCTTATAGATATTCACTTCATGGCCCAGTCCAAGGATTACTCTAGCACTAGACCTTCAACTTTCAACTTAGATAAATTTAGCATTTGGAAGAAAAGAATCAAATTATACATGAACTCTATTTATGAAGACATTTTCTCTTCTATTTTGACAGGACCTCCAACACGTCCTGCTGCAGCCACTTCTACAACATCTACAAATCTCAGTGCAGTGCCTCCTCCAGATTACAATGATGCCTACAAGAAGGCAAAGATACCTGATGCCAAAGCTATGAATATTCTTGCTCAGACTATGTCTGATGGAATCTTCCAGAAAGTGGCTGATTGTACCTCTACAAAAGCCATGTGGGACTCACTGAATCAGATTGTAGCTGGTTCAGCTTATGAAAGGAAGGACAGAAGGTCCAACCTTATATCCCAGTATGAAAACTTCAAGAAGACTAAAGCTGAATCAGTTGAAGCCATGTACACTAGGCTCAGCTCAATCATCAATGAGCTGAGAACTCTTGATAAGGAGATTACATTGACAGAGGTTAATGATAAGATACTGATGTGCTTCACCAGCACATGGGATCTTAGGATCTGGCCTATCAAGGAGGTCAGAAGTACAAATGAAATCTCAACTGAAGCTCTCCTTGGCAAGCTCAAGTCTTTTGAGCAAGTGCTGAAGACCAGGGAAGCTGAGGATAAAGCAAAGACTCCAACTCCAATAAGGAAAGAGCAAACTCTTGCTCTCAAAGCTGCTGATGCTTCAGAAGGAAGCCAATTCAATGAGGAACTAATGGCACTCTTTGCCAAAAGGTTTCTCAAGATGGGAAGAAAAGACTTCAGAAAGAAATCTTCAAGATATGAAGATAAACCAAGGTATGACAGATCTCCTGCTAAAGAAATTATTTGTTATGGTTGCAGGAAACCTGGACACATTCTACCAGAGTGTCCAGAGGAAAAGAGCAAAGAAAAGAGAAAGGAATAAGAACATCACAAGAAACACTCCAAGTCCTCCTCCTACAAAAATAAGAAGAAGGAGAAAGGATTTGTTGCTGAGACCTGGAGTGATTCAGATGAGGAATCTTCCTCCTCAAGCTCCAGTGAGGATGGGGAAGAGAAGAAGGCAAAGGAAATCTTCCTTATGGCAATTGATGCCTGCAGCAATCACTCAGATGTAGAGAGTTCTGATGATGATGAAGAGATGCCTACAGAAGATCAGATATTATCTTCATTTGATTTTTCTTCTTCTGAATTTAAATCTGAATTTAAATCCCTTTGCTTTGATCTAATTAGTTCAGAAAGGAAAATTAAGGAACTTAGAAATAAGTTAGCTGAATCAGAATCTATTTCTATTGAAAATGCTAGGTTAGAAGCAGAACTCACTAAGTCTGGTGAAGAAATAAAGTTTCTTAAAAATGAACTAGCAAAGTCCAAGAGATTAGAAGAATCCTTAAATGGCAGAAGCCTTAAGCTGCTAGAAATCACCAGCATGACAAACACTAGGTCAGGCAATAATAAACTAGGCTTAGGAGCTTCATCAAGTGAACCCCCATTGGTTCTTAAAAATCATCTTTCAACTCCAGTGAACTTTATTTCAGCTGATGGAATAAAGAACACTGAGCAAGTAAAACAAGTTAATCAAGCCTTAAATAAAGCTAAGAGAGAAAAGAGAAAGCAAAAATTTAAGGAGCTACAAAATGCATCGAACGCTGCTCGACGATCGAAGGCTCAATGGTCGAACGAAGCTCGACGATCTGAGCATCCATCGCCGAACGCTGATCGACGATCTCAATATGAATTTCAAAATTACAACCAGAACCTTAGAAACCTAAATATAAATAGAAACCCTAGGTTTGTGGACCCATTAACTGCATGGAGCATCCCACCTAGGAGATCTTACCCTTTAGGATATAAACCCCAACCTGCTTATTCTTTTATTTCTAGTTTTTATTATGTGAAGAATAATGGACCCAAGGTTACTTGGGTCCACAATGTCTAATTGTCTATTCTGCAGGTGAAGACCTATCCAATTACTAAGGACAAGTGGTATTTGGATAGTTGTTGCTCCAAACATATGACAGGAAACATAGAAAATCTGTCAATATTCAAGGCCAGGCTTGGACCAAAGGTGATCTTTGGGGATTCTAGCTATGGTCAAACTGAAGGATATGGTAGGATTTCCATTAGAGCAGTAACTTTCAAGAGAGTTGCATATGTAACTGGACTAAATCACAACCTTATCACAGTAAGTCAGTTATGTGATGCAGGATATCAGGTATCTTTCACTAACACTCTCCGTAATATTACTTTAAATAGTAATGTTGTGTTACTAGGTATTAGACAAGGTAATATTAATTTAGTAGATTTTAATTCAACCCAATCTGAAATCTGTTTATTTAATGAAGTAACAAATAATAACAACACCTTATAGCATAGGAGTCTTAGTCATGTTAACCTCAAGAACATATCTAGGTTATCTAAATACAACCTTGTTAGAGGTTTACCATCTTGCCCCTACAAGAAGGAGAGCCTATGCAAGGCTTGTCAACAAGGCAAGCAAACCAAAAATTCCTTTAAATATGTAAATAAAAGTGATTCACCTAGAATCCTGTATTAATTACTTTTGGATCTTTTTGGTCCAATAAATGTACAGAGTCTAGGAGGAAAGTACTACACTTTAATAATTGTAGATGACTTCTCTAGGTTCACTTCGGTGTTCTTTTTGAGAATTAAGACTGATAACTTCAAAGTTCTTACAGACTTTCTGCTATGTGTACAGACTGAGTATTCTACTTATGTGGCCTTGATTAGAAGTGATCATGGTACTGAGTTTGAGTCTCTTCTCATGCAAGAATTCTGTGAGAAAGAAGGTATCAAACATAGCTTCTCTGCTCCTAGAACTCCCCAACAAAATGGGGTAGTGGAAAGGAAGAATAGAACCCTGATTGAAGCTGCAGGAACACTGTTGGCAGATGCTAATATGCCTCTCTCCTATTGGGCAGAAGCTATTAGCACAGCTAATTATGTTCTGAACAGAAGTCTTATACACAAGCTTAAGAGTAAAACTCCTTATGAGTTACTTAAAGGAAAGAAACCTAAAATTAATTATTTTAGGGTGTTTGGTTGTGTAGTATACATTCATAACAATAACAAAGAATACCTTAGAAAGTTTGAAGCAAAAGCTTCAATGGGAATCTTTCTTGGATATTCCCAAGTAAGCAAAGCTTATAGGGTATTTAATAAATCAACTTTTAAAATTGAGGAATCTGTGCATGTGTCCTTTGATGAATCTCAGATGTTTTATAAGGAGAAGGAAACTTCTCCTTCCTCAAGTTCATTGCAGGTACCAGAATCCAATAAAGATGTCACTCAAGAGATTCTCCATCTATCAACTCTTCACATCACTGATTCAGACAGTGATGAAGACTTTGCAGAAGCTATTGCTATACCGCCAACAGTTGATCTAATTCCTCCTGAGGAATTAATCCCAACTATTGCTGAAGATCACATCCCACCTGCTGATGTTGTCACACTTAGAGATCATCCTACATCTCAAGTGATTGGAGACATATCAGCTGGTGTACAAATAAGACATCAATTAAGACAGGATGTGATGCATGCTTGTTTCCATTCACAGATTGAGCCTCTCACCATAAAAGATGCTGAGCTAGATCCCCACTGGATCATTGCTATGCAAGAGGAGCTCAATCAGTTTGAAAGATGTAAGGTATGAACTTTGGTTCTAAGACCAAAATGCCAACTGATCATAGGCACCAAGTGGGTGTTTAGAAACAAGTTGGATGCAAATGTAATTATAATAAGGAATAAAGCTAGGCTTGTAGCTCAGGGATACAGACAGGAGGAAAGTAAAAATTATGACCAAACCTTTGCTCCTATTGCAAGGCTAGAGGCAATAAGGATTTTTCTAGCCTATGCAGCCTATAGGAAGTTTAAGGTTTTTCAGATGGATGTCAAAAGTGCATTCCTAAATGGTGAGCTAAAGGAAGAGGTATTTGTTGAACAACCACCTGGGTTTGTCTCTTCAACTCAACCCTCACATGTTTTCAAGTTGCAAAAAGCTCTTTATGGACTTAAACAAGCACCCAGACCCTGGTATGATACTCTAGCTAGCTTCCTGTTAGAGCACAACTTTGTTAGGGGAGTAGTTGATAGAACCCTTTTCGTTAAGCACCACAAGGACACAATCCTGTTAGTTCAAATCTATGTGGATGATATTATTTTTGGCTCCACTGATCCCAAACTGTGCAAAAAGTTCTCTGACTTGATGCACTCTAAGTTTGAGATGAGTAGTATGGGTGAGCTTTCTTACTTTCTTGGTCTCCAAGTAAAGCAAGATGCTGATGGCATCTTCATCTCCCAATCCAAATATGCCAAGGAATTGGTAAAGAAGTTTGGGATGGCTGATGCTTCAGCAATGCATACACCCATGGCTACTAATGCAGTTATAGATTCTGATGATCAGGGTAAGCAACTTGATCAGAAGAATTATAGAGCCATTGTTGGTTCCCTATTGTATTTAACTGCAAGTAGGCCAGATATAATGTTTGCTACATGCCTATGTGCTAGATTTCAGGTAAACCCCAAGGAATCTCATTTGATTCTTCTCAAGAGAATTTTGAGATACCTGAAGGGATGTCCAAATCTAGGACTATGGTACCCAGCAGAATCAGAATTTGAGTTAATTGGATACTCTGATTCTGACTATGCTAGTTGTAGAGTTGACAGGAAAAGTACCTCAGGAACTTGTCAGTTCCTGGGAGAGAGATTGGTCTCTTGGTTCTGTAAGAAGCAGGCTTCTGTCTCAACTTCAACTGCAGAGGCTGAATATATAGCAGCTGCCAGTTGTTGTTCACAGATCCTGTGGATTCAAAACCAGCTTTTGGATTATGGGTACACACACAAGAACACAAAAATCTTATGTGACAGTACCAGTGCTATCTCTATTGCACAAAATCCTGTGCACCACTATAGAACCAAGCACATTGAGATTAGACACCATTTCCTGAAAGATTGTGTGGAAAAGAACAAGATCAGCCTTGAGTTCATATCCACTGACCTTAAGAGAGGTGATATTTTCTCCAAGCCTTTAGATGAAGAAAAGCATCTGTTCTTTCTGCATCAACTAGGCATGATTAATGGAAAAGACTATGTGTGACGTTTGCCTTTGTTGATATCTGTTTGAAGATCGTCGAATGACGTTCGACGATAGTCGATCAGGTTGAGCCGATCGTCGACCTACGGACGACGACAACTTATTTGTTTGTGAAGACAGAAATAGTCGAATGATTGATCGACTATTATGCTTCAGGAAACGATCGTCAAACGACCGTTCGACCATCGTCCCCAGTATCTTTTAAAATAGACCGACGATTGCGGTTTTTATTTAAATCGATGGTCGATCTAGGTGATGAGATCGTTCTTGTTATAGTCGACGGAACTCGTCTTTTCGTATTCCGTCTTTCTATTTGAGCTATACCTCGCACTTTCTCCTTCTTATCTCTCTCGTCTTCTCCAACAAATCGATGGCGATTGCTCCATCCCTTCTGTCTGCGATGAAGTTCGACGCTGGCTTCAGCGTAGACTTCGACTCTTTCAGTACATGTGATTCTAAGATAATAGAAATCCTCCAGCTCTGCAAAGAACAAGGTTTGGAAAAGCTTATGACCATAAGAATCAAGATCAACATAACAGAGATTAAAGAGTGGGTTTTCACTTCGTCTTCCAATGACGAATCGATGACTGGAACGATTGGCGGCGAAGAGGTAAGTTTAACTCCTGCCGCATTGACAGATATTTTTGGATTACTGAATGGTGAAGAAGATTATGAACAAGATACCCAAGAGTTTGGAAGGATGTTTATCGAGTTAGGACATGTCGAAGGCATTCCTTTTAAGTTGTTAAAAGTTAATTTTCCGTTAAAGATAAAGTTCTTGGCTGAACAAGTCGGAAAGGTGCTTCTGGGCAAGCACTCTGCTCATGATAACATCACCAGACAGCAGTTTGCCTTGATGTGTGCCATAATAAATAAGAAACAGATCAATTGGGCAGGGATTATGTTGGATTTGATAAGAAAGAAGAATGGCAAGAAGGAAGTAACCCTAGGTAGGGTACTTGGGATTTTTCTAAAAGAGAAATACTCCCACCTGTTAGTAACAGTTTCAACAACTATCAATGCCAGTAAGAAGATGGATCCAACACTGTTTGTTAAGTGGAAAAGAAGTTTTCAGAAGCCTTCTCCAGCAGGGGTGGCTCCAGTTGTGTCTGAGAGCACAAGGACTGTTTCAGTCACTCCCCACCTACCTGAAGCAGGCTCATCCATTCTTTCCATTCCATCCACTTCTGCTGCATTCCCATCTACCTCTACTGAAGTACCATTGACATATGCATTACCATCTACATCTACTACCACTCTTCTTCTTGACTCTTCTTCTATTCCCCATACTTCATCACCAACATCTCCCATTCCTGCACATCTAGTTGGGACTTCTATTCCCAGTTTTGATTTGTTAGGATCTGAGAGAATTCCAACACCACCTCAGTCACCACTTACACCCCCAAATCACACTGACTTTCCCTCATCCACTCCTTAATCACCAGTTCATAACACATCTCATCAGGAAACTGCCTTTCCTGATGATCTTCCATCTTTTATTGTTCCCTCATCCACATCTATATCTCCAGCACTCATAGCCAATATCCTGGAGTTAATTACTCCTTCAATCAAAACCATGATTGAAGAAGAAATTGCTCCTCTTGTATCCTCCATTTCTTCTCTGACTACCTCCATCCAAGCTCTCTCAAAATCTGCTGAACCCTCTTCATCTAGGGGCCTGGTTTCAGTTTCCACTAAAATCAGGCAGGGGGAGATGTTATATGAAGATGCCTCTGAACTACCCATGGCCTCTCTTCCAGCAGATCCTCCAGCAGATACTCAAAGAGAAACAACACTTATAGAAAAAGAGATAGTAGCTCAAGAAAAAACAGTACCTCAACTTTCTGAAAAAGAGATTTCTGATGCTATAATGAAAACAGAATTTGTTGTCAAAGTCTGCTTAGAAGAATACTCCACTCCCATAGTTGCTCTATTCCTGGAAGGAGTCATCACCTCCTATCTAGATGATTTATGGGAGGTAGGAAGTCCTGAAGGTATTTCCCTTTCTCAATTTACTGACTTGTTAACTGACATGTTTACATGTCAAAATCTTGAAGGTATGATGCTAGCTTATTTAGAGGATCTGTGTGTTCCTGTTGCTACAGATCAAGTGCATGAAGATCAAGGAGATCTAGAAATAACAGAACTAGCTGTTCATCAACCTGCTCAAGAACCAGTGCAAGAATCTGCTAATCAAAATCCTGTACCCTCTTCTCCAGCTCAGGTAGCGGTGAATGATGAACTGGTCCACATGACAGTTGCAGCTGAGATAGAGAAAGTTTCAGATATTTAGGAAGAAAAGTCTACAGTCTGGGATGACACCCCAGGACTGGATCTAGACACTCTTTTGGCACAGGATGCCTTGGAGGAAGAGATAGAAAAAGCTTCTTTAAAGGATAGAGAAAAAGCTGTGCGAGAAGCTGTTGATCCTTATGATCATCCTCAATCATCTGATGATGAAGATGACTCTGATGATTCAGAAGGAACTAAGAAAAAGAAATCTGCCAAAAGAAAAAGAAAAGCTGCTGCTCCTCCTCTATCTAACCTTGACTATGATGTACCATACTATATCTTGAAAGGAATAGATCCCAAGTCAACAGAATATCAGCACTGGATGGGATTCTCCAAGAATTAGAAAAAACAAAGAAAGAAATCTAAAAGATATGACAGTCCAGCTCCTAAATGGAATTCTAAAGGACCTCCTCTTCCTCCTCCTAGTGCAGGAGAGTCTGGAAATGTTGCCAGTCCCTTTGCTCCTCCTTCTAGATTCACTTCTTCCCAATCTTATCAGAGGAAAGGAAATCAAATCTACTATGGAAAGTCTCAATCTGGACATCAGAGACAGGAAGCTGAGTTACAAGAACAAGTGAAAGAGGTAATTTACCTAAAGCCAACCTTTTCTCCTCCTCCTTCACCTAAGAAAAGGACATTACCAGATAAAGAAAGCAAAATTATATCTTCCATAGAATCTGATCAGAAAAGGAAAATAGATGCAAAAGGCAAAAGAGTTATATACACTGAGAAATCAAGTAAAAGATATGCTGAATTTGCTCCTCCAACATCTTTAGTTATTCAAGAAAAGAAAGAGCCAGCTGCAAGCATGTTAGAACTTTCTACTAAATTCAGAACTGTAAATCCTCTAAATCCAGCTGATGAAAATGAGTATGAAAGCTTAGAGCTTAATCCTGACTTCAGGATGGCCAGATTCCTTGAATTGGTTGGATCAGCTAAGATTAGAAAAGCCAGAGCTGAAGGAAAAGATGCTAAAGTCTTAACTACTATGTCCAAATTCAGAAAGAAAGAACTTGATAGATTCTAGGTAAGACCTCAAGTTTTTGATGCTACCAAATATATAGAAAATTATCTAGAAGCAATTGTTCCAAGAACAGGAGAAACCAAAGTTATTGGAGAACAAGATCTGAAGACATCAAAGAAGGAAGCTCTAGATCCTCTCAGAAAAATCTCGTTTATTCCTGACTCTTCTATCTCTAAACAAGATTCTGATGCTGTTTAAGTTTTATTGTCAATCTGTTTATGTTAACTGTTTGATGGATGCATTTGATGCTTAGATGTTGCTTTCCTGAGTTATTTTTTTTTCAGTAGTTTTTAAGAGACTTAACCCAAATAGGGGGAGATTGTTGGTACCCTAGTTTTGATTTGTGTTAAGTCCTCTCATTTAGTTTCTTGACCCAAGATTTATCTATGATCAAAGGTTAGCTAATAGGTTAGATTCCCTTAGTTGTAAAATTGCTTATCCAGATGAAAATTTGGTTAAGTCGTTTTTGATTCGACTATAGTCGAACGCCGCTCGACCATCGTCTATCGACTGGTCGACGATCGTCTATCAGTTGGTCGACATTCGTCTGTCAGCAGATCGTCTTTCTCTGAGTTAGTTCAACTCTCGACGATCTGCAGTATCTGCCTTGACGATCGTCGAACCTCGCTCGACTTCTTTTGTTAAGACAGATTTCTTGATAGTTCGACTATCTTCCTTGATAGTTCAACTATTTGATGTGGCTCGACTATCTGTTCTGATAGCTCGACTATCTGTTCTGTGTTGATAGTTCGACTATCTATTTGATAGGTCGACTATCTGTGTGGTAGTTCAACTATCTGTGTTGATAGTTCAACTATCTGATAGCTCGACTATCTGTTTTGATAGTTCGACTATCTGTCTGCTTTTTTGATAGTTCAACTATCTGTGTGATAGCTCGACTATCTGCCTTGATAGTTCGACTATCTGTTTCGTTCGACTATCTGTCTGATAGGTCGACGTTCTCCGTGCTTTGGTCGACGATCTCTGAGGGTCGTTCGACGTTCTTTTTGTCTGCATTTAGTAAAGTTATATTATTTATATCTTATCTGCTTGACATATTTTATTAAAGTATATTTCATTGATGTTATGCTATTATTTCTATGCAATCTTTGCTCCATTCTTTATGCATAAGTCAATCTTTATCTGACAAAGTGGTTTGTCTTATTAGCTGAAATATATTTTCTGCTTTATCTGCCAGGCTGTCCTTTATAGCCGTTAAACTCAAAAGTCTTCTCTAGCCGTAAAGAGCTCTTTCTGATTTGACTTTTTCTAGCACTCTTTTATCAGTTTGATTTGCAGCTTCTTAGAAAGCTTTATCTTTTTATAGGATATCTGTCTGTAAGATATATTTTGCTTTGTGCTATTTGCAGCCCAGTTTGCAGATTCCAGAAGAAGACAAAGTTCAAACTCAGATTGGAGCCATTGCAAAGTCTCATATATAAAGTGCCTTCTAAAGATAGAGAAAAAACATACAAAGAACAACAACACAAAATACAAGAAGTTTTTACTCACAGCAGCATAGAGATCTACAACTCTCAGAAATTCACATTCAACTGAGAAGATAAAATCTCTTCAGCATTCTTCTTCATCCTGAGTTCATCCTGCTCACAGTAAGACATTCACTCAGAGGCTTTTAGAAGAAGAAGAAGAAGAAAGGAAGCTGATTGAAGAAGAACACCTTTTCCAAATCAAGAGTCTTCTTCAAGCTTCTCCTTCAGAATTTCTAGACAGTTCTCTGTCAAGAGTTCAGAAGAGTTCCTGTACCCTAAAGCAAGACTTCTTCCTAGATATTCTCTAAGCCAGGGGGAGCCTTGAATCTTTAGAGCTTTCTAGATCTGTGCAATCCACTAGCTTCTCTAATCTGTTTTAACAATAGAGAAGAAACTTTAACTCTCAAAACCTCCTATATAAAGGGTTATTACTCCCTTCAAAAGTGAACCTTGGTGGCAGGGCACCTGATCAAAAACCTGTGTTGGATGTTGAGCTCCTGATCAAAAGCTCAAAGGGTCTACTTGATCTACCTAAAGCAGATCAGTTGGTGGCAGGGCACCTGATCAAAAACCTGTAGTGGATTCCTACCAGGGTGGTAGAAGAGTGGACGTACCTATTTAGAGGGAACCACTATAAAATTTCTTGTGTCGTCTGTGCTGCTTATTTAATTTATTGCACTGTGGATGTGAGTAAAAATAACTAGGATTGCTAGTTGCTATGATAGGATCAAAGCTCAACTGTAATTACAGTTGCCCTTCTCTAGTGCACTTCACTTTGTGTTAGGCTCTAGGGTTTAAAATATCTATAAACACATTCCGTAAATTAACTCTAAGGGAGTTGAGTAGGGTGTCATAATTTTTTAGTACTCTATTCACCCCCCCTCTAGAGTTTTATCTATCATCACTTTCAAAATACTTTTTCAAATTTGGAGAGGCAATAGGTGGATTCATCACTTACGGCATCTACGAAAAAACAAGATTCATCATTTGCTAAGGTGTTTTTCATTGAAGGGGTGATAGAGAAAGTGACTTCATCGTCGCCTACTCGAAGGAAAAGCTTACCGTTACTTACGTCAATGATGGCTCGGGAGCTGGCAAGGAAGGGTCGGCCAAGGATCAGGGGAACCTCGACGTCTTCTTCGATGTCCAAGATGACGAAATCCACCGGGAAGATTAACTTGTCGACTTATACGAGAACATCCTCCACTATTCCTAATGGGAATTTAACGGATCTGTCGGCGAGCTGGATGCTCATGCATGGGGGTTGAGGCTACCAATTCCTAACTTTTTAAACAACGAGAGGGGAATTAGGTTAATACTCGCTCCTAAGACGGATAACGCGTGCTTGACAAAAAGATCACCGAAGACACACGGGATAGAAAAACTACCCGGCTAACTGATTTTCTTCGGCAAACCATTTGTCAAAATAGCGGAGCACTCGACATTTAACGTGACATGCGAAAGGTTCTATTACTTTTTCTTGTTTGTAAGGAGGTCCTTAATAGACTTGGCGTACTTCGGCATCTGTGAAATCGCTTCATGGAAAGGCAGATTTATATGGATTTGCTTGAATATCTCTAAGAAACGATAGTACTGATCCTCCTGACGTTGTTTATTAAGTTCGGAAGGGTGAGGTGGGGTCAGATTATTTTTAAAAATTGTTGGTGGAGTGAGATCGTTTTCTAATGTGGAGAGAGGGGTGATAACTTCTTCGGCAGAGGGTGGAATTTTTAACACGGGAGCAGAGATTTTATTTTTAAAAGCGGGAGTGGAGCTTTTATTTTTAAAAGCAGGAGTGGAGCTTTTATTTTTAAAAGCGGGAGTGGAGCTTGCCTCGAGCTCTTCACTTACCATTCTGAGCACTTTCTTCCCACTCCGAAGAGTTATAGCTTTCGCTTGCTCTCTCGGGTTGGGCTCGGTATTGGAAGGAAAAGACCCTGCGGGTCGCTAAGAAATAATTTTAGCGAGTTGTCATACTTGATTTTCAAGACTTTTTACGGATCTGGCAAGGGTCCTTATCATAGAGTCATTTGCGGTGATATATTTGGAAAGTAACTCCTCCGCGCTTGGAGGTTTTGGTAATTTTGAAGAGGTGGTGGTGGTGGTGCAGAAAAAAATTTTTGTTGTGGCGGGCGCATAGCATTCAATGAATTACTCCACAAAAAATTCGGATGATTTCTTAAGGCAGGATTATAACTATTCAGAAAATTAAAACCATGAGGATGAAAATTCGCAGTAGAAAAATTATTAAAAGAATTCCTAGGCATGTTGTTAAAAAAATCTAATTATTCTGGGGCAGAAGTTGCATATTCCCATACTTGAGGGGTGGAGGCAGCAATCATCTCTGTTATCTTTTTGCTTAAAATTTCAACTTGTAGCGCGAGCTAGGAGACGTTGTCCACTTCATAGATACTTGCAGGCTTGTTCAGGCGGGACCTAGGCACATTCCACTGATACGTGTTCATGGCCATGTCCTCAAAAAGCTCAAGAGCTTCTTCTGGGGTCTTATGATTTAAAGTACCGTCAGAAGCTGCATCTATCATTTGCTTTATGCTTTGATTTAGCCCATTATAGAATGTCTGCACCTATAACCATACAGGTAACGCGTGATGTGGGCATCGTCTTATTAAATATTTAAATCGTTCCCAAGTTTCATATAAGGTTTTGGAATCTATTTGTCCAAAGGCAGAGATGTCGTTCCTTAGTTTTGTAGTTTTAGTTGGCGGAAAATATTTCGCCAAATATTTTCCAGTTAATTCATTCCAGGTGGTTATGCTATTCTTAGGTAGAGTGTTCAGCCACTGCTTAGCTTTAGTTCTTAAAGAGAAAGGGAAGAGTCTTAGCCGTATTGCATCAATTGTGACACCATTTATCATGAAGGTGTTACAAATTTCAAGAAAGCTTGCTATATTTGTGTTTGGATCTTCATCTTGAAGTCAATCAAATTACACATACTGCTGCACCATTTGAATTATGCTAGGCTTTAATACGAAGTTATTATTTGCTATAGCAGGGCGGACTATGCTTGATTCTGTTCCCTCGAGATTCGGTCTCGCATAATAGGACATAGTCCTTTGCAAGGCTTCATCTACGTTGGGTTGCTCCATTCTTAGAGTAGAGAATGACTCAGCGTCCTCAAACGGCAATTGGATTTTAGGATCTTGAAATCGCGATCTTCTTTGAAGAGTATGCTCAATTTCGTGGTCCAAGTCCAAAATAACCGACAAACTCGCGCGGGTCATGCACTAAAAGAAAAGAAGAGAAGAAATAAAATGAACTAGAAAGAAAAGCTAGATAAAAAAATTAAAAATAATTTTTTTTATATAGATTAACTCACGGACTTCCCAAGGACTACCCGGTGAAGGGTTCGCACGGTACTATACAAGATAGCGGCACTTAAAGCCGCTTTTCCCTTTTCGAGAGAATTAGGTGGCATAAAAAAATTTGTGAAGTTGGTTACTATTAAGAGCGGTAATAAATTTTTTATTTTTTTTAAAAAAAAATTAAAGAAAGAGGATGAAGAGATAAAATTTATAGGTTCGTGTTTTCAATATATCAACGAAAGTTGGGTCCCCGGCAACGGCGCCAAAAACTTATGCAAGACTAAGCTTCGAAGAAAATAAAAGGAACTGAATCAGCAATCTAATGAGGCAAGTATACTTATCTAACTGTAGCTAGGGGACATAAGTGTCCTATTGAAATCCGGGAACTGTTGAATAAACTTACTCACACGAAGACTGTTATATTATCGACAGAAAAACTGGGTTTGAGAAACTATTTAAAGTAAAGGAAAGAAGGCTAATGCTAGAATGAGAACTACCACAATTAAATAAAGTGCTATTAGAAGCGATAACAACAAAAGGGTGAAACTATGAAATAGAAGAGCACTCGATCAAGAATTATCTCAGCAAGAGTTAACTAAGAAATGCGATAAAAATAAAGCTAAACTTAATAGGGTAAAAGTCCTTGGCCGTGGAGGTTCCTAAAACATAAACACGCTTCTCTCGAAGTCGTGCCCAACTGAGTTTAGGAAGGTCCGACCTACTTTCATCTAAATCGGAGGCCTAAATCTCGCTTTACGCGGTGAACACCACTATTGGATTTTACTCCAATCCGGGAGATTTGGACGTCTGCCTCTCTCGAGGGGTGCGTACAACTCCCTTTACTCTTGAATGCTCACTTCATTCTATCGGCCACTCGGCTAGTAAAGAATGAAAGCATAGGCAGAAAATATACATCGACGATATACCTCCAACCCGAGATAAATCAAGAGTAATCCAAGGTGTTAACCCTAAAAAGAAAAAAGTAAATTTTCAAGACATCATAACTTAATCGCTCGAACCTCAGATCATCAAGATCGAGTACAAGGAGGATAAATTACTCAAGGTGTAGAAAAAGAAGATTATATTCAGACTTTGAAAACTGACATCGAGCAGAATTGAAAGAGAAAAACAAGCTTTTTTATTTCTTACTAAAGAGGAGTCAAGAGGAGGGCATACATATACTATGTGGAAAGCTTCCTCCAAGACTGCATGTACAATGAAAAAATAATACAGGAAAGCTACAAGGATTTGCATGAAAACTAAATAAATAAAAAGGGCTAGAAATGAGGAGGGAGAGAGGAGCTTGAAACTGTAACTACACTAAATAGCAGCACCTCTACTCCCAAGATCTGGATGCCCAAACCCTAGAAGATGATCCTTATTTATAGATTTCTTATTTGGATGGGTCACGCCCTTTGAATCGCCCATGGAGGGCATGACCATAGGGCGTGTCTGATCCGGTGCGACATATGGAGCGTTTGAAAAAAATTCTGGCGCGGTTGCTGGGTTACACGCCCCTCGGACATGCCCATGGAGGGCGTGACTCTTGGGCGTGTCGGATTCGGCGCAACTTTGGTGCATTGAAATTAAGTGCTGCACTAACTTCTCGGGATTTTGCGGGACACGCCTAGCAGACACGCCCGTGGAGGGCATGACCATAGGGCGTCTCTGCTGATTTTTTGGGAGAATGACTTCTGACCGACGACTTCATTCCACTAGGTTACACGCCCTTGGTACACCCCCGGGAAGGGCGTGACCAGGGGGCGTGTTACAGCAAAATCTGGTAAAAACCTGAAAAAAGAAAGAAACATGTTAGTGATGAAATTATATACAAAAAGAGGCCAAAATATGAGCATACAAGACATGGTTTGTATATTAAAACCTAAAAAATACCCTAATAGTTTAGGCTACAAAACATATTATCAAATTCCCCAAAGCTTAAGTTTTGCTTGTCCCCAAGCAAATATACAAAAACTAGATTATCATAAAAGTGACTAATCAAAAGTTCTAATTATTCTATCATAAGTATTATGCAAAATTCTAAGTAGGGAGAAGGCGAAACGTAAATCTAAAATGATTTTTAAACATGGTTTACTTTTTATAGACTTTACTCAACAAAAATAAATCATCCACAATTTTTAACTGAATTTTTTAAACAATTTAAACAAAGCAACAAAATGAAAAACGAATTGAAATGTTACTTGATTCTATGAGGCATTTTATACAAAAATTAAACACAGAACAATATTCTATATTTAAATTCAAGACTAAACTAGTCTACTATTTTTCTTACTTAGCTTATAAGAAAATCTCGGAGCATGAATCAACAAGACTTAATAGGACTGAAATGTTTGGTTTAGGCATAAAATTAGGAATGGAATTCAAAGATATATATGAAGGCTTAAAATCGTGCTAAACCAAAATAAAGAGCTTCTAAATAAAAAAAAGTTTGCTTCTCCTTTTTCGTATTCTATTTTTCTTTTTCAAAGGCCATAATAAATTGTTTTTTTATATATTTTTATTTTGAATTGGCCAATCAAAAGTAAACATTTCTTCTAAGCATCTTTTTTCAAAAAGATTTCCGCAAATTTTAAAAATAAACTTATTACAACATGAAATTTATGAAGCTAAAAATTTAGCGTGATACAAAGGGTTGGAAAACTTTGGCTCTGGTGAAACTGAAATGTGGAGCTTTCAATTGAAATCGGAAAAAGGCTCAAAAGAGGTAAACAAGGGGGATAATTTTATGGTTGGCAAGAAGGCTCAAACGAAAAAAAATGGCATATGTTATCTTCATGCTCCTAAAGTTTTCCTAAAGCGTTAGCTTTGAAAAAGTTCAAAAAGTATGTCCTAAAAATTAAATGTAGACTAATGAACTTGGTTTAAAACTTAGGATAATAAGAGTATAAAATTGTTCACATTGACTATGCTAATCAAAAGTTGACTTTGCAAAAATTATCCAAAAAGAAAAAAGAAAAATAGTGGATGATGAATTTTTTTTTTGATAAAGTAAAGAAAAATAAATAAAGAAAACCATAATGAAAAATGTAAGTTTTAGAAAAAAAAAATGTTTCACTTTAACATTCTACCATTAATTAGAAACACAGCATGGCCAACATTTTACTTGTGAAACATAATTAAAAAGGAGGATTAGAAACGTGTCTCCCGCTCAGTATCCAGTCCCAACTTAACCTCTTTCTGGTTACAGTCAATGCAGGCTCGCTGCTCCGAAAGCCACTCCATTCCAAACATTACGTATTACTCTACTAACGGCAGCACCGATGCTCGCAAATCAAACTCCTGATCCCTGATTCGCAAATTAACCACGCAGACTCTATCAGCATGCATTGAGTACCCATTGGGCAGCAACACATCCAGCTTGTCCTTTGCCATCGAAGAAGGGACTCCGATGAGCGATACAAATCTTTCAGACAAGAAGGAATTCGACGCTCCCGTATCAAACAGGGCTCTCGCCGGATGATCGAAAATTAATACAAAGCCTAACACCAACACAAATAAGCAAACACATACAAAGGTAACAGTTACAATGAAAGCTAAACTATTATAAATTTAACTCATACCTTTCACCACGTCAGCTTTCTTAATGGCCTCTTGCAGACCAAGGATGTATACTCTAGGCTGGGCTGGAGCATGATGGGATAAGGTTTACTCCGCCGCCTTCCCCTTTTCCTCATAAGTTGCTCCTTGCCTCTTCTCGGACTATGCACGTCCGCTCCAACATTCTTTTGCAAAATGTCCCACCTCTCCACAGTTGTAATAGGCTCCTAGTACTTGACTAGGGTTTGCCACCATCGTACTAGATGAAGGGGCTGAGCTCAAAGTCTTCTTCTTCTTGTTCCATCTACAAAAACCTGACTTTGAATTTGGCACTTTAAACTCTGGCTTCTTCCCCACTGGGTCCTTCTTCTCTTGCACTTTCCTTGTAACCCTTTCCAAAGATCGAGCTGCATTAACCAAGGCTAGGAAGCCCTGCGCCTTAGGCCCAACAAGGAGTAACTGTAGGTCGCTCCGTAGACCCTCATAAAATTGGTTGGTCTTTCTCTCTTCTTCAGTAAATATAGCACCAACATAACAACCTAACCGAGTAAACTCGAGGAGATACTCATCCACGGTTCTCTCTCCTTGTGCCAAACTAAGGTAATTATTCTCCATCTCGAGCTTTTGGGAAGAAGGTAAGTATCTTGCCAGGAATAGCCTTAACAATTCCTCCATCGGTACGTCAGCAAGTTGTCTTCCCACTAAGAGATTAACCTCCAACTCGTCCCACCAAATCCTTGCCTCACACGCCAATAGGAAGGTCGCTATTGTGGTATTCTGCCACTGTCGTTTCTGTGGCGGTCATGAACCTCTTCATCATGGAAAGCCAATCCTCAGCTTTAGTTGGCGTTCCCAACCCATCGAATACCGCAGGATTAAAGCTCATCACGTGCTTGAGCTGTTTCGACGTGGCTCTTCTTGGTACTACCGGATCAACTGCCTCACGCTCTACTACTCCCAGCACTGCCACTCTAATAGGTTCTTGCTCATTAACAGGTGGTGCGCGCTGCACTATCTAGGCATTTATCATGGCAAAAACTGCTTCAGCCACAAATCTGATGGTTTCTGCTGAAGGAGGCTTTGTAGGCACGTCTCTTGGTGCACTACTTTCTGCTGATTGCGGATGCTCCAATTTCCCCGCACCGCTTCTTGACACCTATAATAGCATAAACCCTTGATTTGGCGACACACCAATTGCTAAAAGCAATCATTGGAACACTTAGGTTCCCAAAACAAATGCATTTTTAATTCCTAAGTGGACATTCATGGGTTCTTTTATGTTATAAAGATGACGCACATACATGTGCTCACCACCCCTTAAAAGAATTCACCCACGAATTCGATTACAGAAGATCAGCACCCTAGTCTAATACCAAATTTGTAACACCCCCATCTGTCATATGGCATATAACAAAAGGTCCAGCTGGAACCCGATGCCATATACCACGGATAGTCAGAGGGGTTATAGAATAATACCAAATAACCATCTAGTCTTCCTTACACAGAGCATTCTAGCGGAAGCTTTTTAAACAGTTAATAGAACCCAACATTTGCACAAGCATGGCATGAATGTCCACTAATACATATAGGAATGAAATAAAACAAATCTACAAAAGAGTACTTGGCCTTATGGCCTTACAAAGTTTATCTTAACAAAGTAATGTCTTACAAACATCAGCTCGCAGGCCGGCCATACATGACAGAAAGTAAAGATAGTAGTTCACTACGGCCTTCGAGGGCCTGCACAGCAGCTTAGACATCAACCCGCTACTTGACGCTTGGTTTCGCGGCACCTAAAAGCAATTATTCCACCGTATGGTGGCAAAAAGAGCAACGGTCAGCTAAAGCTGACCAAATTATAATGACCCTGCCACTTAATCGGGACAGCAGTACTCCTTCCCTACATATTGTTAGCCAAACTAAATAATAAAGTGCATATAAAGACTTTCGCCACAGGTGTAGGCTCGCTCGGCCAAACACCCCGTGCACTTAGGGAAAATTCACGGTGAATTCGGTCAATTCCGTGGCTTCACCACCATTCCTTGGATGGCAAACAATGTGTGCATTTTTGAGTCTTTCTGACCGTAGTCAAAGGCTCCTGATTATGCCAACGTCCAGTTCCACTTTAGGGCCTCTAGCACCGATCCACATAGCCCAGGTCCGTATCCACTTGCCCGTTGCTCACGCCGCCTAATCACTTTAAGACGTACGCGCGGGCCAAGATTCACCTGGATCTTAAATCATTTCCAAACAACATATAACCCAGTTATGTTCAAGGCTAACTCCCCGGCTGCCAAGTTAGCAGAATTACGTTTTCGCCCAGTTTTTCGGGTGCGCCTTGGAGTTAATCTCCAAGGATCCCTGGCACAATCTACCGCATAGAAACCCGAAAACAACGCACGGAGTCTTCTCTGGCTATTCATGCAATGCACATCACCGATCCAGAGAAATACATCCAGGTAGAATTCACACACAATGGCTATGCCCGTACTTCGATTCCGGACTCTAAACAAGGGGGAGTTCACATATCTACCCCAAGGAACACCGCAACTCGCCGCACACTCGCGGGAGAGGGTTTTCCCATGCAAAGGAAGAGAAGCTACAAGTGCTCAAGTTGAGAATTGTTACCCGTGTAGCATGCTTTGGCGCCATGAGAAACTAGCCGAATAGAAAGCTTCGTAACAGAATTCTCTCCACGGATACGGTCTCGGTTCTCCGATTGGTGCTCCGATGCTACGACGGCGGCCGGATTCCTCCCTTCCCACTTTCTTGCTCTCTCCTCTCTCTAACTTCTTAGAAAGAGAGACTTAAGGATGAAATGAGGAAATAACCCTCTAATCCCGGCCTAAACACAAGCAGGAACTCATCTGGGCTGTTAAATCTTATTTAAAGAAGACGAACGACTCAAATTAGCCTGAAATAAAAACTCTTGGGCCGAACAAGGATTTGCACATGACCGTGTTCCAGGGCGTGTGCCTCGATCTAGCCACCCAAATCGAGCACAGAAAAGAACACGGGTTGGGACACGCCCGTGTCCCGACCTGACACACCCGTGTCGGGTCCTTGATATGCCCGTGTCCAGGGGCCGTGTCATGGATAACTGCCACACCAACCGCCATGTCGCTTGGTGGACATGGGTCATGACATGCCCGTGTCAAATTTGACACGCCCATGTCAACCAGTACATGGCCATGTTCGACAGTCGATACAAAACTCAGAAAATTTCCAGAGTACACGGCCAGGTGACATGCCCGTGTACCATAACGTGTGCACTAACATTCCCTGGGACACGCTCGTGTCCCAGGCCATGTCCTTTACTGGACGACCTGAGGCTGACACGTCCATGTGACATGCCCGTGTCATAGGCCGTGTTCACCCTACCAAGATCCAAACTTGGTACAAACACCGCCCGTTTCAACTCTACATTTCGAGGTTTTACATGGTGTCCCTTGTGTTATGCCTATCAGGCCATTAGTTTAAACTAAGTCTTGATCCCCTTCCCCTCCCCTACGACACATACACACCGCGTGGGAAGGAAGGAAAAGGAAGTATGAAAAGTGGAGAGTAACAAAAGAAGGTGAAAATGCCCCTAACTATCATATAAAAAAGTATCTATCATAGAAATGGCAAGTACATGAACATTATATAAGGGTGCAGTATAGTAAGAGCAACAAATAAAGTATAAGTAGAGCAGTTAATATCATTACGATAAAGTCACCTTAGCTTAAAAGAATGCCCATATAGACTTATTAGTTAATGGGTCGTTTTGCATAGCTCCCATCGTATAAGTTATCCCATACTAGTTATACGATTGGGTGTCAGGTTATATACAGTTATGTTTGTTATGATATGTTATGCCATGTTTCATGCAAGTGCAACACACCCAAATACCTCTATGCACACAGACCTTTAGCTCCCCTATTTGGAGTTAGCTAAACTTTCAGGTACGTAACGTAGCTGCAAATGCAGGTAGTGGGTTGGGCCACCCCACTCTTAGATCTGTATTCAGACTATCAAACCTAGACCTTACGTACTACTCGGTACACCCACAACCAGGTGCTACAGAGTCTCTTGTACTAATGCAGCAGGTTCTCGATATTTGATGGTTGTTCACACCGATCCCACCGATCATAAACCTACACCAACTGTCCTCCCGATGAACGGTGTGAGTGTATGTGAAGGTGATTATCAAGGTTACTCTTTTAGTCTATTATTCTTAGAGTATACATTAACCTTGGACTTCCCAGGGCATTCCTTATAAAGGGCTCTCGAGGGCAATATGAACTATGATGGACTGAAGATGAAAGTTCCCTTTCGCAAGACACTTACTTTTTTTGTATTTATTTATTACCTAACCCATTCCTCACATTTCACTTTAACTAATCCTAAGTGATTTTATTGTACTCATGGAAAGACGATACACCATTGTCCCCAAGCTCAACTCCATCTTCATGTACCCAAAAAACTTAGAACTTGGCCCTAAGGGTGACTTTATCATGACTCCAACGAATTAGGTGCACCCTACTAAATTTCTACCCATGAAAGAAATACAACTCTATACAAAGTTCTTGAATATTTACTAAGTGCAGATCCAACGATCTAACCTAATCGTAAACCCTCTAAATACTTTATCCACAACCCTATAATTATTTCTGGGGGTTTACCACGATATATTGAGCCCAAGACCAAGACTTGGTATTTTTCCTTATTAATTCAGCCTTTTAAATAATTTCCCAAAATAATGAATCCTAAGATTTTGAACATGAAGTCTAAGTTCCTTACATGTAGTGCTTATAACAAAATTTCTAGAACTTCCAAATGACTAAATAACTATAATATGGGAGTTTTACAATTTTTCAGCAATTACTTATATCATAAAATAATTTACAAGTCATTGGATCAAATTAACAAATTACAAAGAAAGCACATGATTTAATCATCCATAAATTATGTCAAAATTATCAGAAGACTATAATGATAAGAAAACATGTTTGGCCAAATTTTAAAATTTTCTATTGTTATTTGTCTTTTTATTTGAAATTATAAAATAATTTGCCTCTACGGAATCCTGTGAAGGAACTACTGTGAATATTCTTCCAAAAATTATACTCAAATTAACAAGACTTTACAGAAACATAAAAAGTTCACCAGCCAAATTTAATAGTTTTTCAGGACCAATTAATCACATAAATAATTAAACTCAATAAAAATATAAACAAAAGAGGTATGAAGGGGGTACTTTAAATATCCATCTAAATGTTTCCATAAAATTTCTAGAGTACTATGATATCCCTAGGAGCTCTCTAGACAAGATTCATATTTTTCAAAAATATATTGACCAGCCAATTAATTTATATCATCATACAAGAATTAGGGCACATTGTGAATAATCTACCCAAAATACCCATACAAAAATTATAACAAAATTCAAAGTGGAGATTTGCATCATGAAAGCATCAATAGTAAAATTCCAAGGCTTTACCACATTATTTGACCCTTCATTTTAACAGTAAAGTAAAAGATCCATTTTTAAAATAATTGATAAAATACTATATAAATATTCCAAAAAATTCCCTAAAATTTCTCAAGTGATAGTGACAAGGTTAAAAATCAAATATCAAGTTTCACTGACTTCTATGGAGGTTTGGCACTATGTCCTTTTATTACTCCAAAAGTGCACCTTTAAGGTTTACACTAGGCCCCATGTCAAAATCAGCCTTGAACTCTACCATTTTTCATGAGGTGGTGTATAATGACATTTTAAGTGTGTGACTTATGTTTAACCTCAAGGGGATGAGGGGAGACCACTTAATTTCCTCAAGCACTCCCTAGAAAATTACTAGGTAAAATATGTCCCACTTGGCCAAATCTTATTTTCAACACCCACTAACCAAATCAACCCAAACTGGGCAGATATTTTAACAAGAGCTCTCTCATGGCCCTAAACACCTCTCAACAAAAATTGGTGATTTCATGGTCCTTAACCAATTTAAATAAATCCCATTTTATTTATTTATATTCTACAAAAACTTTTGGAAAATTATGTCCACAAATTCATATTTTTGGATTTGACCTAGCCCCTAACAAAACAAGTTCATGGCAAAAATTTCAGGTCATTTGAAGGAATAGTAGGGGCACCCATTTGAATTTTTAATCAACAGTATGTATAGGCTGTACCATTTTGAGTGTTGTGGACAGACAATGTGTCCAAAAGGGTTGAAATAAATTTTGAAATAAACTAGACCCAAAGGGCTAGGTTTTTTACGTTGGGTATATTTTAAGGAAATCCACATATCTATTTTTAATAATTAAAACAAAGTGGCTATAAATGTGTTACATAAAAAATATATTAAAAATTATAATTCATTTAATTCATATAGGCCCGCGCTTATCAGATCAGCCAGATCTAATTGCCCGCCGTCATCATCCTCGATGAGCCAATGGTTGGGATTTTCTTTTCCTATAACCTTTCTAGCACTTATTACCAGCCACCCGGCCACCTCCCTGGCCATCCATCGCCACCACCACCTTCGTTGAGGTGGTCGCTATCGCCTGGCGGTGGCACAGCCGCCTGAGGGGCAATTTCTGGTGAACCCGATAGGTTGTGTTTTCATGGAAAATTTGAATTTTTATCCTTACTGACCGGGCTCAATTGAGCCCGATTTCTCCTCCTAAAGATCTAAAGATCTAGCATAAGAGAGAAGGAGAAAGACTAGACTGATAAGCAAGATTAGCGGCGTGTGTGGTGGTGATGTGCCATGGCCAACAACTCCAAGCTTTTTCCTCGCCAAAACAACTATTCTCCTCCAAAGCCAGTGAAGTAAACATTTGTTTTGATTGCTTGGGATGTTTTTAAGCTATTAGGGAGGTTTAAATGGGGAGTGAAAGATGCTATATTGAATGGACATTAATGGCTATGGAGGGGGGTGTTCGGCCATGGTGGAATGGTGCCCTTTCTTATGCTGGCCTGACTGGAATTGATTGCAATCTTCTCCCAAGGATTAGGGGAGATGAATAGAGGCCTAAGCGCGGAGGAATGGGGTGTAAGACCCCCTTTTTTTTAAACCACCAGGGTCTTATGCCTAGGACCGCCACTTTGCGGTGACACCAACATGCCCGGGATGGTGGTCTCCACAAAATGTCGATCCTGCCAGCCATACCGATCACAAAAAGAGAGGAGAAACAATATAAATACATGAGAAAAATGAAACTCAAAACTAGTCCACCAGAATCACATATATATAAATAATTTTCCACGAACGGAGATTCCATAGAAATGATAAAGAAAAGTACTAAAGAGTTCTCCTACCTGATACATCAAAATCCTCACTAAAAATCACTCAATCATGGAAATAAATCTATAATATCTACTAATGATAAGGATTCACTATCCCTGCTGCTTGAACTCCTGTGCTAGACTGTCCCATCTCCAAGCACAACGAACTCTGGGGATCCATCTCCGGGTTTGGCTCCACAATCGCCTAAAATGATTTGGTCAACGACCGTTACTCTAAAAGACTAAGACCTTTCATATCTCACCCCTCTCTTATGGATCCTAGGCACCGAGCGGTGAGAAGAAAATGGAATGTAATGAAGGGGAGAGTAACAAAGATAAGCAGATGGCGGAGGAACTAGTCTATTATGTGTTCATAAATAGAGAAAGTATATGTAAGAAGTAGTAGGTAAGCAGCATAAGTATACAAAAGAGCAGGTGAGCAAGTAAAGTAGAAGAAGGTAAACTAAGTAAGTAACCATGACCTATAGGAATGTCCATACAAACCTATAGACCAAAGGGTCATTTTGCAAGGCCTATTGTATATAGTGTCTCGTACTAATTTATATAATAGGTGTCAAGGGTTATATGCAAAGATGATGCTATGTCATGCAAGTAGATATGATGTGAACATGCAAGTGCAACACACACACTCGACTCTGTGCACACAGAACTTTAGTTCCCCTTTTTTGGAGCCATACCTGCCAGGATACCTCCGTAGTGGAAAATGGAAGCGGTGGGTTGGGCCTCGCCCACCTCGAAACATGTATCAACTTTACCAGTCAGACCTATCATATGCCACAATGCTGCTGCACTAAGTAGAGCTCCTGCATACTCTTGTCGGCTGTGCACCGAACTTTATTTTGCCAAGTGCTAAACCACATTTACCGAGTCAACGTATTGGTGTCGTTGTGATTAATCTCCAATACCGAAGACCCACAACCTTTTATCTTATGCACATGCAATATTAATATATTTTCCTACCGAGCTAAGGCTCCCCGGACTATCCCATCTGTCATAATTATCTACAGAGCCAAAACTCCCCGGACTAACCCGTTCGTCCCAATTATCTACCGAGCCATCGGCTCGTCGTGCTAACCTGCCCATCACTAAATCCACCGAGCCTTCCGCTCGCGAGACCCAACCTAACTAACATAACTTTGGGGAGTGTGAGTGTAAGTGAAATCCTAGTTATAGTAGTTACTCTAAAACATTGATTATTCATACGGATTAGGTTAGCCCAGGACTGTCCAAGGTATTCCCGGTGAAGGGATATCATAGGGCAGTAGAACTTATGATGGTAGCTGAAGCCCATCGTTCCCTTTCGCAAAGAAAATACTATTATTGGTTATTACCCAATTCACGATCCCTTTTAATATTATGCTGGATCTAACCCTAGTGCACTTTGACTCTGTTTCTCTGCACAGGAAAGACGACCTTTGGTTGATCCCGAGCAACACCTAACACTAGCCAACCCAAATATTCCCCTCATCATGACTCTTATTGAAGCTCACTTTTTCACCTAAATGCCCTAAGAAAATTATTATGGGTCTATCATAATACAATTAGCCTAAATCCAAAAACTTTTAATTTTCCTAATTAATTTTGCATTTATTAGATTTTTTAAAAAGTTAGGCTATGGGTAACTTTGAACATAAAGTACTAGATTTCCTTAAGTTATGACCACCAAAAATTTAGGAACAGTATATAATAGCAAATTATCAGTGAATTCCAATTTTCAAAGACTTTTATAAATGTAATAACATCTAAATAATTAATTTAAGGTAATCCAAATAATAAGAGTTCATGAAAGGAGTACCATAAATTATTATTCAAAAAGTATGTAAAAATTACCAGAGACTTATAATGGTCATAAAACACTACTGACTAAGTTTAATGCAATTCCAAGGTCTATGAGCCATGTATAAAAATACTTCAAATAATTCAATTCAAGTGCACTTGTGAAGCAACATTCTTATAAACTCATCAAAATAAGATGTAACATTTTTTCTAGGCTTTATTAGGCCGAAAAAGATTCTCTGGCCAAGTAACACAATTTTAAATCATGGTATACTATTTATTATTTATCTAACCAAATATGGTGCACTAGTTCCCTTAACACATAAGTACTAAGTGGAAATGCCCAGATAATCCAAATAATTTGCTAGTGCCTCTAAATAGTATTTCATTAACCTTGCTAGAGTTTCATATCATTCTAAGTTTATCTAACCATCATTACTTCAAAATCATCAAAAAGGGCAAGGTGGAGATTAAACCTACAAGTATGAGCTACTGTTTTCTAAATATCCTATAATAAATCTCAAGGGTCAATAGAACTATAAAATTACATCTACCAAAATCCCATGACGATCCAAGATCATATGATCCTATAACATTTTCATAAAAGGTATAGGCCCAAATTATCCCTAATTTGTTTAAGTTGTGTGCTTAAGTCTAAATGTCACCAAATTCCTTATAAGGGCATTTCACTACCCTAAGATCACATGGACAAAACCCTTAGTCCATACAAGGATATATCACTCCATATCCTTCACAAACCCCTATAGTTCAACCTTAGGGTTTGAACTAGGGTCCTAGTGCAATTCCACCCTAATCCACCCTGAACTCCATATGAGGGTGATTAAACTAACCATGGGGCTCTGGCCAAAGTCCCAACCCCTTTGGGTGAGAATTGGCCGCTCCATTCCCCAAGCTCACTCTAGCCCTAATTAACACTTAAAGGGTCACACTTTGGTCTCACCAAAACCTATTCAAATCTAAACCAATTGGGCTGAAATTTTTATCATGGTCATGAAAAGATCGTAAGAGCCATACACCAAAATTTTGGTGGGTTTAGAGGTCATTTGTCCCCTTAAATAATTCATATATATTATTAATTTTTCTACAAAACATTAGGAAAATGATTTCAAAAAATTCCCTTTTTGGATATGTTTTAGGTATAGGCAAGTGTGACCCCAAGCCAAAATCTCAAGTCATATGGATGTCTGGATTACTTGGGGCACTCAAAATAATCTCTGATCAAGCCTAGGTATAGACCTCACCAAAATAAGTGTTGTGGTCTGACCTGAACTCCAAATTAGTTCAATTAAACTAGACTCATAGGGCTACAATTTTTATACTGGACACTTTTTCTGAATAGGCGCTTAGGTATTTTTAATAATAAATTTAAAACACCCAATAACTGTGACAGAAAATTCGTAATTCAACATTTAATATATTAAATCGAGCACAAATCTTAAAGAAGAATCGGATGGCCCTGGCATTGTCTTCTTCCTCCAGCTAAAGGATGTGATTAACCCGACCTAGAGCATGTTTCAAGCCCATTTTCCGGCCATCCGACCACCTGCCTGGCTGGCCACCGCTGCCACCACCTCCATTGAGGTTGGAGCTATCACCAGGGGGCGGCACGGCCACCGGAGGGGCGATTTCCGGCGAACCCGAGAGAAAGCCCAAATCTGAAAATTCATGGAAGAAGGAGTGGAGGAGGACCTGATTTGCAGCCTTAAGACGTGCGCTTTGCCTCCTCACCATTCAGGCCACCGAGCTTCTGGCTCCTCTACAACTTCTACACCAACCTCAACGGAAATGAAAAGGAATTGGGGGAAATGATTTCCCTTGCCCTGGTGAAGTTCCTTAAAGAGGGAATTTGGGAGATGAAGCTTGTAACTCCCAAATATCATTAAACTCCATTAATGGAAATTAACTCCACCCCTTCGGTTTCAATCAAATTAAGGGGCTAAACAAAATTAATGGTCGTCCACCTCAAGAAACTCCTCCTCTCCCTTAGACGAATTAAAGCCCAATAAAAGTGGGAGTTTTGGGGCCTCCATGGCCATGATGGCAATTAATCTCAAGCTTTTCTATCTCCTCCAAATCACCAATTCCAGAAACATAGTGCGACCAATTTCAGATGCTTATTCCATTCGTCGAACTCCGCTCGATGAATCTACTCTATTTGTCGATCTCCGTTCGATGAATATGCCCCGTTCGAAGAAGGCTGAACCTTGTTCAGCAACTTGCTCTATTCATCAAACTCCGTTCGACGAACTCTGAACCCAGTTCAGCAACTTGCTCTATTCGTCGAACTCTATTTGACGAACTCTAAACCCAATTAAGAAACTTGCTTGTTCATCAAACCCTATTTGACGAACTCTGAACCCAGTTTCGCAACTAGCTCCGTTCGACAAACTCTGAACGGAGATTGAAAAACTATGAACCCAGTTCAGCACTTGCTCCATTTTTCGAACTCCGTTTGACAAACAATGAACCTAGTTTAGCAAACTTGCTCCATTCGTCAAACTCCACTCGACGAATATGCTCCTAATTCCAAAGATGCTCAATTCGACGAACTCTGTTGGACGAATATTCTCCATTCGACGAATTATTTGCCGAGTTTGATGAATCTGACCGGTTCTATGATTACTAAATATTTGGTAACTGAGACTTACTATTTGTAGCCCAATGTGGTTCACACCCTAATTCCCATGTTCACCCCAACCTTTTGGTACTTCCCAGGGTTTTGTCATAACCCAGTCATGATAAAACAATCCTAGGGGTCTAGAAGACTTAGGGATATTACATGGGGAGCCTCTTTGCATTCTCCATTACTCTCCCCTCTTTCTCTCTCCTCCCTTAATGAAAAATCCCATTTTCTCTCTCCTACTCACCACCTCAAAAATTTGAGTGGTATTATAACTGGTTTCTATTTGCTATAGCTAGTGGGCCATCACAATTGGGCCTAGCCCAATTAGATTGGAGTTAGTCTTAGCCTTTCTCTCAATTTGGTAATTGAGACTTACTATTTGCAGCCCAAGGTAGTTCACACCCTAATTCCCATGTTAACCCCAACCTTTTGGTACTTCCTAGGGTTTTGTCATGACCCATTCATGAAAAAACCATCCTAGGGGTCTAGAAGTCTGAGGGATGTTACATGGGGAGCCTCTTTGTATTCTCTATTACTCTCGCATCTTTCTCTCTCCTCCCTGAATGAAAAATCCCATTTTCTCTCTCCTACTCACAACCTCCAGTATTTGAGTGGTATTCCAACTGGTTTCTATTGGCTATAGCTAGTGGGCCATCACAATTGGGCCTAGCCCAATTGGATTGGAGTTAGTCATAGCCATTCTCCCCATTTAAGCTTTGTTTGACCAATTTGACTTGGTTGTGTTGACTTGGTCAACTAAGTGGGTTGACTAGTCAACTTAATGTCTTGGGTCCCTTTCCACCACCCAAGTCCACTTGTGTCTTTGTGTAAACCACTTTGGTCCAACTTGGGCAATTTGACCTAACTAGGGCTAGGTTTGACCTTGGCTAAGTTGACCCCTTAGTTTGACCCCTATTGGATCTTTAATGGCTCCAATGCACCTTCTAATGGGTTAGGCATGTTATGGTCGGGTCAATGGCTCAAGGTGAAGCCCTAAAGTCAAACCCTAGATTTGGTATTTGGGATTTACTATTTGCAGATAATGGTGATTTTCACCCTCATGCCTAATCCCAGTTGGTTCCTTATTCTTCCAAGGGTTTTGTCATGACCTAGTCTTGACAAAACAATCCTCGGGTTCTAGTTTTTGGTGAGATGTTACATAAACTCTTACACAAGCTCTCTTAATCTGAAACCTCTTCTAATGGTCATGATTACTATTCCTCTGAGTAAGAAGATTCTGGCTTGATAGCTCAGCATCACGAAATTTTGAGAGACCATGACAAATGCCGCAAGGTTGTCAAAAGGTAAGCAAAAGATATTGCAACTCTTAAGGCAATGGAATCATAACTAAAGGAGGAAATTACTGAATTAACTCCTCTCGGGGATGAAGTTCACTCCTTAAAAGAGGAATTAAAGTTCTCTGTTGAACTATTAATTCAGAAGGAGAAATACTTAGATGTGCTAGAAGAATAGCTCTTGGTGGAAAGGAACTTATTGAAATTTAATCTAAGACAAAGACCATTCTTCCTCTCATTGATGAATTCTCTTCTCTTAAGAAGGGTAGTGGTCTAGGCCACATAGTTGAGAAAGGTAAGGCTACTAAGAGAGTCAATACCAAAGGCAAAGGGAAAGCACCTCAAAGTCAACCCACTTTTAAGAAGTTAATCTTTCATACCAATAAATACGACTTTGAGACGTCTTATGATCACTTTGTCAGACCAACTTATGTAGATCCAAAAAAGACCTACCAAGGATGGACCCATCCCCGAGACTTTGGTGCTAGTGCTATCAAGTCACCATATGAAGAAATAACTCTTAAAGTATATGGTCCATATGTTCATGGACCAAATTTCAAGAGAGCACTGAAAGCCAAAATTGTTGCTTCCAAGGCTAAAGTGACAGTTAATCCTTATTTTTGCTGTAATTACGAGGCTTCCACCTCCAAGTTGGTTTCCCCCACTAGACCTCCTATTACAAATTTAAAGCTCGAGTACAATAGAAGGTTCAATAAGTTTAACTGTTGGTGTTGCAGCAAGATTGGTCATTTTGTCATAGATTGTTGGTTTCATCCTGTAAAATTGAAACACCATGAGGTAACAGTGCGAGACCGACCAGTCACAACGTTAATGTTCCTAGTGGTGTTAAACTGACAAGGAAAAAAGTATCCAAATCGGTTTGGGTTCCTAAGGGAAAATGATTTATGATTGCAGATATGTCCAAAGGCCAAAAAAACACCAATTTGGTATTTGTATAGGGCATGCTCTCGGCATAAGACTGGGACAAGAAGCCTTTTGCAAGATTATAGCCCAGTCGAAGACGGTCCAATAGTCATCTTTGGATGGTCTGACCGGGGAATCACTAATGGCTATTGTAAAATTACCAACAGTATAGTTTTCTTCACAAAAGACGCATATGTTAGAGTATTACAACATAATCTAATTAACATAAACAAATTATGTGATAAAGGCTATAATGTTGAGTTCTACAAGGACAAGGGTCTGATAAAATCATCTTCCAATTTGGAGATGGTCTTAGCAGGCACGCGGAGTAATATTTTCAGCTTACATTTTCTATGTTTAGACAATTCTATACTAGTGTGCTTTTTGGAAAAAGATAATGCGTCTCTCTGTGACCAATATCACAAAAATTTAGCACATATAAATATCAAAAACTATTAATATGCTATTTTTTCAAAACTTTGTGCGTAATTCCCCCATCATTAAGTTCCTTAAAGAGAGTCCATGTCACACTTACCAAATGGGTAAGCAGACAAGGGATACCTTTAAGGGTGAAACGCCTTAAGTTTCTGTAGGAAAGAAAATAAGGTACCACATGGACGTAGGCCAATACAGCATCGTGGAAGTGCCAGGCATCTAAAGTGCCGGGTAAGGCGAGTTGAATTGGCGCATTGGTTACCGTGCAGCGGTAGGTTGATATCCCATGGCAGTAACGTCTGGCGTCGAGTGTGGCAGATTGACTTGATGCCTAGTTTTTTCGTGCGACGGTAGGTTGTTATCGTACGACCTTAGACATTCAATTTGACGAGCTCTCTGGAAGTTATTGCCAGGCAGTAGGGATAGCACATGAGGTATCTTGGCAATTTACTTATCAAAGCTCTCGGGTTTCTACTGTGCGACGGTAGTAAATATCACGTGACGGTAGCATGAGCAGTCGTGTCATAACCGTCCCCACCTACAGTATGGCATTAGCATCCTATCACAAAGCGCTAGTGAAGCTGTAATGGCGTGTTCACATGTTGACCTGTTATTGGAGTGCCTAGGGGATGGCACGAGAAACGAGGCGTTGTTTTACGGTACCGCATAGCGGTAGCTCGGTTTATAGTGTTGGTTTTATCGTTTCCACTTCATTCTTTTGGAGTTTGAGAAACTTGGGCTTGGCATTTGGAGGAGGAGAAGCAGCACCAGAGAGAGAGGAGATCAGACCACCTTTTGGGATTTGTAGCTCGGATTCGCAAGCCGAGTTCGGATCTACGGAGGCAAAGCCCATATGGTCATTTTTCTTCCGGCTAGAATCTCCTCAATAGTTGGAAAGAGGATTTCTAGGGTAATGATCCTCTTCCTTGGACATGTGAAGTCTTTCTTTTTGGCATTTGAGGGTCGAACCTCCACGAATACATGGAGGTGGTTCCCCCAATGGGTAGATCTGTGTATCCCTATGATTCATGCATTTAGATCTGTAATCGAAGTATGTAATAGGCATTTTGTGTGAATCCCATCCGGACAAGTTGATCTGAATTGGTGATGTTAGTATGTTCTGTATGTCGGATAAGACTCTATTGTTATCATGTAGATTTCAGAGACATGGGTGCGTAGATGGCTGTTGTGAGAGTATTGGAGGTAGACTCCAGGAAAACACCCAAAGGGGGGGGGGGGGAAGAAACGATTGTCTTCCCCTACCACATAGCGATTGCACTACCCCCGGCGATAGCTCCCAATAAGCTGTGTTTTGTGAAGCCTATCTATGGGAGACCTGTGGGTTATTCTGTGAGGCCAGTCTTATGAGACCTAGGGGCAATGGAGGCCTGTATCTCAAAGACCTGGTGGCCAATTTGTGGAGCGTGAGCTTAATTTGCTCAGCTACAGTAGCCATGAGTGTTATCCTAGGATCATAATTGGGTTTTTGATCATACAAAATGGGAAAGGGGATGCTGACCCTCGTACGGCCAACGAGCCGGACGATTTGAACATAGGATATGGCTTATCTGTGCCCACCCCTTTGGCATTCAACTTCGAGTGAGTAAAAGTGTGAATTTTAAGTCACCCTGACTTTGCCAAAGCATAAGGGCCTTGCCTTTGCCTTTGGCCGTGAAATACATAAAGCTCAAACATTGTTTACCATCATAAAGAAAGTTGGTGTGCCCCTTGAAGTCCTGTGCACCAAGAATGTGCCATGAGAGCACGGGTCTCTGGAAATCCGTGCCAACGTCTGTGGTGAATGGTGCTTAAGTTGTATATTCTGATTTCCATGTTATATTTATGCTAATACATGTGGGGAAGGAGCACTGCTACACCGACTAGGGGTGGGGTCATTATAATTTGGTCATCTAATGTTGACCTTTGCTATTGTTTGCCACCGTGCGGTGGAATGTTTCATACAAGCGCAAACTGAGCCAAGCATTAAATAGCAGGATGGAGCCCAGGATTGCTAAGCTGGCCCTTGAACGACAAAGCGAATTACCCATTTACTTTATTGTTAATGTGTGGCCGGCCTGCGTACTGATGTATACAAGACATTTTATTTTAGTTGAATAATGTAAGGCCTAAGGCCAAGACTATTTGTATATTTGGTTATTGATTACTACTTTTATGTTAGTTAACATTCAATTGGTTGGATTTTTATTAAACTTTAAATTACTTCTGCTAGAATACACTCTGTGAAATGATGTGTGTATTTGGATAATGGTTTCAATTAGTAGCTCCTTTGACAGTTCATAATACATGGCGTCGGGCCTCGACCGGTCCTTCTGTTATATGCTATGTGATAGATGAGGACGTTAAAAAGTTGGTATCAGAGTAGGTGTCAGTCATTCTTATTTGAATTTTTGGGTGAATTCTTTAAAGGGGTGGTGAGCACATGTATATGTTTTGCCATTATAACATTAAAGAACCCATGAAAGTCCACATAAGAATGAAAATACACATGTTTGAGGAACCTCCGTGTTCATATGATTGCTTTTTGGCAATTGTTTGTCACCTAATTAAGTATTTCACAATTATAGGTGACTAGGAGTAGTGCAGAGCAGTCATAACGTCAGAACTCTACTGAGAGTAGTGCACCCAATGGAGCGCCTATGACCTCTCCTTTTGTTGAAACCATTTGTATGGTAGTTGAAGTGGTGTTCGCTCTGATCAATGCCCAACCAGGGAGGCAATTGCTGCCTCCTGCTCGTAGATTAGGTCATGTACCGCTTGGCGTAGCGGAACCTATAGTGGCATATCAAGTAGAAGCAGAGCCCGTAGTGCAGCGGAGAGCAATTGAAAAACATCTAAAGCACGTGATGAGCTTTAATACACCAATGTTTTTTGGGACTTAGACCTCAATGCAAGCTGAGGACTGGATTTCCAAGGTAAAGAGAGTCTTGTCCGCAATAGAGACTAAGGAGTGGCAAAAAGTTACGATAGACACTTTCCTTCAGGATAGTGAAGCAAGGAAATGGTGGGAAGAGATAGAGCTACATCAATTCACTGGGAGACAACTTTCTGATATCTGATAGAGGAGTTCTCGAGATTGTTTCTGGTACGGTTCATCCCGTCAACGCAGAAAATAGCTATGAAGAATCAGTTCTAGAAACTGACTCAGTGTGAGAGTAGCTTGGATTACTACCTTAATGAGTTCACGAGATTAGGACGTTATGTTGTCTCTAATTTTATTGATGAGGATCGCAAGACCAAACAGTTCTACGAAGGACTGCGTTACGATCTGAGGTTTCTACTATCAGGTCATATGATTCAGGGCTTTCTAGTCTTTGTCAATACAACCTGATCTCTGTAGAAGGATCTGAAGAGAGTTCAAGGTAAGGATGACTCGGTGGGGAATAGGTCAGACATTAAAGTTCCAAGTTCGTCGAAGTCTGGGCATCAGAAGTGGTATAACAAGCTCAAAACTTCTTGTCTGAATACATCATCGATTACTACTAGAGAATCTTCTGGGCGAGGCGGCCCAAATCTATGTTATAACTGGTGAAATTCGGGACATATAGACCGCAATTGTTGGAGTGGAAAATCAGAGAAGAAGGCAGGAGCATCTTATGCTGAAAAAGGGAAGGCGGAGGAGTCAACTTTATCCCATCGAGCTAGAACCCAACCAATATTCTACAACCTTATCCAGTAGGAGTCCATCAAGCGAGGCGATGTGGTGATAAGTATGTGTTAGAGTTTATTCGTAATACTTTGCATACCTTGCGCCATATACATTGGTCATAATACTGTCGTGTTTTAGGCTTTGTCATGGTTATGGACTATCCGGCTTGAGCACTGTTTGATATAGGAGATTCACACTCTTTCCTATTCGAGGACTTTGTGTCACATATTAGAGTGCCATCTTCAGTGGCTAAGGATAGATTGGATGTGCTGCTACTGAATGGGTGTTCGATGCACACGGATAGTGTCTGTGCTGTTTAAGTACTGATAGGAAGTCAAAGTACTGATAGGAATTCAAGATTCTGACTTGGAAGCATCACTACTGCTGATAGTAGAGTTTGACGTGTTCTTCGACATGGATTGGCTCTCCAAGCAACGTCCTTTCATCGATTGTAGTTCGAATACTATTAAAATGGGGTTGAATACAAGCCAAGAAACTACTTTCTCTTGTCTGAAGGGATTGAGCAAGACTTTGATGTCTGCTCTCAAACAAGTTAAAGTAGTTTATGAGGGGCAGAGTTGTTCTTCACCCTGTTTGAGACTAAGAAGCCAAAGACTAGTTTAGTCAGTATCCCAGTGGTGTCGGAGTTTGCCGATGTGTTTACCGAAGATCTTCCTGGATCCCCACCTCAAAGAGAGATAGAGTTCACCATTGAGTTAGTGCAAGGTACCAAGCCGGTGTTGCGGTCTCCTTACCTCTTAGCACTGAGAGAGATGGTTGAATTGAAGGTGCAACATTAAGAATTGATATAAAAGGGGTTTGTGCGTCAAAGTTTGTCACCATGGAGCGCCCTAATCCTCTTTGTTGTGAGAAGCGAACTAAAACAAGCCGGAAATGGTATAACTGAAATTTTATTATCAAAAAAAGGTATCTATTACAAAGGTATGGCCTCCCTTATATAGAATGGAGGAGAGAAGAGAGAATACAAATAAGAGATGTGGGACTAAAACTATACAAAAATCTGGGCGGCTAGAACAACAGACCGGAACAAGCCGCGCGATTAGACAGATGGGCTAACCGCTCGGCCACTGCCAGAGAGAGAGACAAGCCGCCATGTGAGACCGTTAGACCGCCCGGTCTCCTGGTCGCCAGTAACAGACCGCTAGACCGCTTGGACCTCAGACCTCAACACAGCAACCAAACCGCTGAAGGCAAACCGCCAGACCGTCTGGTCAATAACCTGCCAAGCCAGACCGACAGACCGCCCGGTCTCTAACTCGAACACTCCCCCTCAAGCTGGAGCATATATGTCGATCATGCCCAGCTTGTCACATATATGAAGAAACGAGGCGGATACTGGCTTGGTGAAGATGTCAGCCAACTCTTTTTCAGAAGTGATGAAGGGAGTGCAAATCTGTTCCTTCAGAATCTCTTCACGAATAAAATGACAGTCGACCTCAATGTGCTTGGTTCTCTCATGGAAGACTGGATTTTTGGAAATGTATATAGCAGCCTTGTTGTCACAGAACATAGGTAGAGGATGGTTGTAGACCTCTCCTAAATCCAACATGAGAGCCAGTAGCCACTTTAGCTCGCAAGTGGTCGATGCCATACTCCGATACTCAGCTTCAGCACTGGACCTGGAGACAACAGATTGCTTCTTGCTCTTCCAGCTTACCAGATTGCCCCCAACAAAGGTACAGAAACCGGAGGTAGACTTGCGGTCCCCTTTGTCATCAGCGTAACTCGCATCTGAGTAAGCTTCAACCCTCAGATGATCATTCTTCTAAAAGAGCAATCCTTTCCCAGGGCCTGCTTTGACGTACTCCAAGATCCGCAAGGCGGACTGCAGATGGCACTCCCTGGGAGCTTGCATGAATTGACTCACCTTGCCTACAGCATAGGAAATGTCGGGCCTAGTCACGGTGAGGTATATGAGCTTACCAACTAGACGCCTGTACCGCGAAGCATCTAAAAGAACAGGCGAACCATCTGTCCAGGTTTTGTCTTCTCCAACAGCCATGGGACATCGGGCAGGTTTGGCCCCGGTCAATCCTGCTTCCTTTAAAATATCAAGAGCATACTTACGCTGAGAGAGGACTAAAGAGTTGGGCTTCCGAGAGATTTCGATCCCCAAAAAGTACTTCGGAGAACCCATATCTTTCGTGACTAGATGTTGGCGAAGATGCCGCTTTGTCAAGGCTACCCCTTCCTGGTCATCACCAGTGAGAAGAATATCATCCACATATACTACAAGAACCACCAGTCCCGAAGAGGTTTTGCGAATAAATAGAGAGTGATCAGCAGCGCTGCGAGCAAAACCAACGGCCTCCACAATGCCGCTGAACTTGTCAAACCAAGCTCGAGGGCTCTGCTTGAGGCCATAGATTGCCTTCTATAGCCGGCATACTCGTGTCTCCCCCTGAGCAACATACCCTGGAGGTTGATCCATGTAGACGGCCTCCTGAAGATCACCATAAAGGAAGGCATTCTTGATATCCAGCTGGGAAAGTGGCCAGTCTTTGTTGACCTCCACAGAGAGAAGGACCCGTATAGTGCTGAGACGAGCCACGGGAGAGAAGGTGTCAAAGTAATCAACCCCATAGGTTTGAGTAAAGCCCTTAGCCACCAGGCGAGCTTTGTAACGGTTCACAGTGCCATCTGGGCCAAACTTGACTACAAAGACCCAGCGACAGCCAACAACATCTGTATCAAGGGGAGGAGGGACAAGAGTCCAGGTACCCCGCTCTGTGAGGGTCGCCATTTCCTCATCCATGGCCAGCTTCCAGTGAGGAATGGCAAGGGCCTCCTGGTAGGAATGAGGTGTGGTAGTAGCAGAGATAGCCAGTGCAAAGGCCCTGCGAGGAGTAAGACGATCATATGAAACAACAACAGCAAGGGGGTGTAGGGTACACGTCCGCACTCCTTTGCGAAGAGCTACAGGAAGATCTAGGTCGGCGGGCTCCTCGGCATCCAGAGCATCCGTGGTAGAGAGAGCTGGCCCGGGAGGAGAGAGCGACGGCAGTGGAGATGAGGGAGATGGAGGTGGAGATAGAGGAGTGGGTGGAGACGGAGGAGGAGCGGATATCGCAGTAGGAGACGAGGGAACGAACGGAATAACAGGAGAATCAGAGATGGGGGGAAGAGAAGAGGAGGCATCCGAGAAGTAGGAGGCATTCTCGAAGAAGGTAACGTCAGCAGAGACGAACTGCTTACGAAGAACAGGATCAAAGCAGCAGTAGCCTTTCTGAGTGGCCGAGTACCCCAGAAAGTCACATTTGGTGGAGCGAGGGGAGAGCTTATCGCGGGTTGCAGACGGGACATGCACAAAAGCAGTGCACCCAAAGATTCGGAGAGGGAGAGGAAAAGGCTCCTTGCCTGGATAAAGGATGGAAAAAGGGGTTTTGCCCTTGAGAACGGAGGAGGGAATGCGATTGATGAGATAGCAGGCAAGAAGAACAGCATAGCCCCAATATGAGCGAGGGACATGCATTTGAGTCATTAATGTGCGAGCACCATCGAGGAGGTGACGGTTTTTGCGTTCCGCCACCCCATTTTGTTGGGAGGTATAGACACAACTTGTCTGATGAATAACGCCATGTTGCACACAGAAAGAGGTAAAAGCATGACTTAAGTACTCTTGTGCATTATCAGAGCGAAAAGTTTTAACACTAACACCAAACTGATTTTTGATTAAATGATAAAAGGAGGTCCATACATTAAAAAGTTCAGAGCGATGTCGTAAGAGATACACCCAAGTACATCTAGAAAAATCATCAATAAAGGTTACAAAATAAGAACTACCCCGACCAATAGTAAGGGTAGGAGCAGGTCCCCAGATATCGGAGTGGACTAGATCAAACGGACGGGTAGAGCCCCGACCTTGCTTCGGCGGGAAGGAGGAACGATGATGCTTGCCAAGTTGACATGCTTTGCAGTGGAGAGGAGTAGTGGAGGGAGGGAGGTGGGGCAGAAGCTGATGTAGAAGCCGTGGTGGAGGATGACTGAGACGGAGATGCCACTGGAGAAGATCCGTACAAGAAGAAGAGAAGGCGGACAAAGCGGAAACGTTGTCGAGGAAGTAGAGGCAGCCGCTCTCAGTCCCAGTAGCAATCGTCCGCTGGAAGCTCTGATCCTGAAAAGAGCAAGAAGATGGAGTAAACGTTACATAACATTGAAGCTGCTTGCACAAAGAAGTAACCGACAACAGATTGCACGGAAACTTGGGCACATAGAGAGTGTCCTCTAGCCGAAGGGACGGAGTAACATGAACCACTCCCGACCCATGAACCGGGGAGGGTGAACCGTCTACAATGAGGACCGGGGGCAACCGATCATGCTGTTCGAGGATAGAGAAGCACTGAGGATTGCCCGTCATATGATTAGTAGCACCGGAGTCGATAAGCCATTTACCTTGAGTGACTACATGGGCACTACCTGATGATGTGACCACAGAAGCAGACGGCTTGGAAGAAGAGGCGGAAGAGTCACCCGAGGGGCGAAGATGGGGATGCTTTGTCCAGCAGCGGTCAAGAGTGTGTCCGGTGCGGCCGCAGTGAGAGCAGAGATAGCGGGAAGAAGGACGTCCGCCAGACTGATGACTGCGGCTACCAGAGCCACTCCGCTGAGTTTGATGAGCATAGTTATCCGGAGGAGAAGGAGCGGGCAGAAACGGGCGTTGAAGGAGAGAGGTGACAGCGGCGATGCGAGCAGCGGTGGCATCTAAAGTAGGAGATTCCGCCTCACCCAGAATTTGTTGGCGGATCATGTCATAAGTGTCAGGAAGACGGAGCAAATAACACACAACCAGAAGCTCCTGGAAGTGCTTGTGTTGCTGAGCCAGATTCGCAGAAAAGGAGCGATTCTGAAGAATCTCAGCCCCAAGAGCTTGAACTTGTTGGTAGGCAGCAGCAGGAGACAAGGTAGGCCGGGCAAAGAGGTCCGCATACAACGTATAGATGCGGGACGTCTGAGCCCCTTTGGAATACAAAGCAGCAAGATGAAGCCAAGCGACCTTCACTGTCTCATCATGACGGATGACGGGAAGGCACTCATCGGATAGACTGTTAGCGAGCCAAGTACGCACAAGAGCGTCACTCGCATCCCAGTCATCAAAGAGAGGTGAAGTGGTAGGAGGAGGGTCATCAATGAGATGGTGGCGTTTGCATTGCGAGCGAAGGAGAAAGGTGAAAGATACGCTCCAATCCGGGTAATGGGAGCCAACAAGCTTGGAAACGGTGCCAAGGTTCCCGGAAGGAGTAGGAGGTAGAGGCGGAGCCGGATTGGCTACAGGGGTGGCGGCAGGAGTGGTGGCAGTTGAAGCATCAGAAAGAGCCATAAGAGCAAACAACAGGAAGCTGCGCGGTTAGAAAACAGGCCACGCGGATAGGCAGAAGAGGAACTGCAGCGGTCAGGATGTCAAACACCAGCGGCCAGAAAGACCACGACCAAGCCGCAGTATCAAGAAAAGGGGAAGAAGTCGAGCGGCAAGCAGACAGCCCGCTCGAACAGAAGCACAAGAGAGGGCAAGGCACACGGCGATAGGTCGCGGTGAACAAGGCAACAGGTCGCGCACACAGAGGGCAACGACAAGGAGACCGCACGGACAGGGCGCAAGCCAGAGAAGCAAGCCGCGCGGACAGAGAGAAGCACAGAATCAGGAGGAAAGGATCGATTCCTCTGATACCATGTGAGAAACGAACTAAAACAAGCCGGAAATGGTATAACTGAAATTTTATTATCAGAAAAAGTTATTTATTACAAAGGTATGGCCTCCCTTATATAGAATAGAGGAGAGAAGAGAGAATACAAATAAGAGATGTGGGACTAAAACAATACAAAAAATCTGGGCGGCTAGAACAACTGACCGGAACAAGCCGCGCAGTTAGACAGATGGGCTAACTGTTGCACGCTAGGGTTCAAAGAAAATAAACGCAACTGAACTAGCAACCCGATGAGGCAAGTATACCTATCGAATTGTAGCAAGGGGACACAAGTGTCGTATTGAAATCCGGGAACTGTTGGCTATGCTTACTCACACGAATGCTATTATCTTATCGACGGAAAAACTAGGGTTTTAGAAAATCTAAGTGCAGGGGAGAAAGTAAAGCTATACTAGAAAGAGAAACACTGCAATTAAGTAAAGCTGTTAAGTAAAGAACTTTGCTAGAAAGGAAACTACTGCAGTTAATTAAAGAGCACAAGATAGGAGACTACTACGAAAGGTAGAAAATATGAAATAGAAATGCACCCGATCAAGATTCACCTCGGCTAAAGACGATTAAGAAAATGCGATAAAAATCTAAACTTAATAGGATAAGGGTCCTTGACCGTGGAGGTTCCTAAAGCTTGAACACGCTTCTCTCGAAGTCGTGCCCAACTGAGTTTAGGAAGGTCCGACCGACTCTCGTCTAAATCGGAGGCCTAAAACTCGCTTTACGCGGTGAACCCCACTATTGGATTTTACTCCAATCCGGGAAATTTGGACGTCTGCCTCTCTCGAGGGGTGCGTACAACTCCCTTTACTCTTGAATGCTCACTTCATTCTTTCGGCCTCTCGGCTAGCCCAGAATGAAAGCAAAGGCGGAGAGTATATATCGAAAATATACCTCCAACCCGTGATTAATCAAGAGTATTTCAAGGCCCTAACCTAAAAAGAAAAGATTAATTAAAACATCATAACATAATCGCTCTAACCTCGGATCATCAAGATCTAGTACAAGGAGGATTAGTTAATCATAATAGAGTGGAGGGGGGGAAGATGAGTAGAAAAGCATAAGAAGAACACAAGCTAAACAAGAACTCTTTTATTAATAAAAAGGGGCAAGTTACACTATTGAAAATAAAATTATAAGTGCATGAAAATTAAATCCTATTCTAGCCCTACAATTAGCACTAAGCAAGAGCAAAATTACAATAAAAGCTAAGACAAACTACAATTAAGCTAGGGTTAAACAAAAAGTACAAAGAGAGAGGGAGAGAGAGAGAGAGAAAGCATGAAAAAGGATCAAGAAACAAAGGGGCAGCACCTCCCCCACTCAACCAAAGCTTGCTGAAATGAAGAGGGGGGGGGGGGGCTCTATTTATAGATTTTTTTCTCGGGTTGGTCACGCCCTCCGACACGCCCTAGGGGGGCGTGTCAGGGGGCATGACAGTACTATGTTGACCTCGGGCTCTGGATTCTGACGGGAGGGATGATTGCTTCGGTACGTCGGTGGTCACGCCCTAGGTCACGCCCGTGTAGGGGGGGCGTGACAGGCACGTCATGTCCAAATCATTGGTCGGAAATCTGTCAGTCGTCGAAAAAGGAGGGTGTCACGCCCGTGTCACGGGCGTGACATAGGGCGTGACAGTACTGTTTTCGTGCTGTGGAGAAACGACATTTAATGCGGCGGCAGGCTTTACGGCAGAGGGCGACACGCCCCTAGTCACGCCAGGTGACACGCCCAGGGAGGGCGTGTCCGGGGGGCGTGACAGCGGTTTTGGCCGTTTTCCCGTCCCTTCCTGCAGGAGTCCTGGGGATCGGGTTACACGCCCTAGGTCACGCCCAGGGAGGGCGTGACAGGGGGGCGTGACAGGTGATTTTGGCCAATTTTCTGGAAACCTGCAAAAAGACAAGAAAATGTCAGTGGCAATAATATTTACATAAAATGATAAAAATAAACTAATAATAGACATAATTTATACAATATAAAATAGAAAATACAATAATAGTTTAGGCTACAAAACGTATTATCAAATTCCCCCAAGCTTAAGCTTTGCTTGTCCCCAAGCAAAAATATAAAAACTAGATATTTATAAAAGGACTAATCAAAAAGTTCTAATCATGCCTACACAAGTACTATGCGAAATTCTAAGTAGGGAAAAGGTGAAATGTAAGTCTAAAACAATTATTTAGGTATGGTAAAACTTTTATAAACTTTACTTAAAAAAAACAAATCATCCAAAATTTTAGCGAGATTTTTTAAATGGACTTAAGCAAAGCAACGAAAATGAAAAATACGCATTGAGTTGTTACTGGATCCAAGCAACGCATTATAATTATATCAATTTAATTAACAAAAATCTAGGTTTAAATCTAAAACTAAAACTGATTTACTGTTTTTCTTTTCTTAGTTGTTAAATAAAAATCAAAAAGCGTGAATCAAAAGGACTTAAATAGGACAGAAACGTTTGGTTTAGGAAAATGATTAGGAGTGGAATTCAAAGATAAACGTGAAGGTTTAAAATCACACTAAAGCAAAGCAAAGAGTTTCAAAAACTTTCATAAAAATATATACACATTTTTTTCTTTTTCTTTTTTTTTTTTTTCTTTTTTCAAAACAAAGGCCATAAATATTTTTATTATCCTTTTTGAGTTGGCCAAACAAAAATAAACATCACTTTTGAACATACTTCCTTTTTTTTCGAAAACCTTTCTCCACAAAAATCACAAAATACCCTATCAAAATCGTCAAAATAATTTATGAAACTCAAAAAGGCTAGTGCGATTCGATAGGTTGGAAATTTTTGGCTTTGGTGAAACTGAAATGAAGGGAGGAGTTATCAAATGAAATGGGAAAAAGGCTCAAAAACGGCTAACTAGTGGTAAAAGTTTTTAGGTTGGCAGGAAAGCTCAAATGAAAACAAAAACGGCATAAATCATTTTCACGCTTTTGAATTTATTTAAAACAAAGGTTTGAAAAATTTTCAAAAAGCGAGTCCTAGATAATAAAAGAAGATTGATGAAATTAACTTGAAAATAGAAATAATAGGTGACTTGGATCGTTCACATCTACTACGTTATTCAAAAGTTGACTTTACAAAAATTATTCAAAAACGAGAAAGAAAATAGTGGATGATGAATTTTTGAGAAAGTAAAGGAAATAAACAACAAAAAACCATAATAGAAATGCGAGTTTTAGAAAAATATTTCACCTTAACATGCTACCGTGAATTAGAAACACAGCATGGCCAATATTTTACTTGTGAAACATAATTAAAAAGGACGATTAGAAATATTATAATTAACTAAGTTGTTTATAGGAGATTTTGAGTAAAACAAAAACAAAAATTAGGGGTACTATTGAAATATCAAAATGTCTAAACCATTAAAAAACACATATATATTTTTTAATTTTGAGAAATATTCTCTTTTTTTGGAATTTTAGAAATTTTTTTTTTCTCTCTTTTTTTTTTGGAATTTTAAGATATTCATTTTTTTTATTTTGGAAATATTTAAAATATATACAAAAAGAAAATTATTTACATTAAGCAAAAATGAAGGAGGAAATCCTCCCCCAAGCTTAAAACAGACATTGTCCTCGATGGCTAAAGAAGGGGTTGGAGAAGGAGAGAAAAATAAAGTACAGAATTGAAAGACAGAATTTAAATACAGGTACTTCCCCGGATTTATTTGCTGCGAAAGCTGAGTGATGCCGCCCCCCGAATGTCTTCTTTGGACTTCGAGATAGATTCATCAATGTTGGAGCAGGCGATCGCAGAAGCTTCAGCTTGTCGGAGCCATCCGAGGCAAAAATTGTAAAATAAAGAAAACAGAAAAAGATAACTTGGGTTGCCTCCCAAGAGCGCCCTTTGGTTAAAGCGTCGTTGAGCTCGACGCATCAAAAAAAATAATATTGTCCAAAAATGTTGTTGTCCCGAAATAAAATTGTTTTTAGCAAAAAATTAAAAGTTCAAGATTAGAGTTCGTGAAGCAGAAACTTAATAATGTTTGGACTGACATCATCATCACTAGAGAAATACAGTTTAAGACGCTGACCATTCACTTTGAAATTACCCTTATCAGGGTGAGAAATTAAAACAGTTCCATAAGGAAATACTTCTAAAACAGAAAACGGGCCAGACCAGCGAGATTTTAATTTGCCCGGAAATAAACGTAAACGAGAATTATATAACAGGACTTGGTCGCCCGGCTTAAAGTTTTTAGGGTGCCTTAAGTGTTTATCGTGGAAACGCTTCGTTCGCTCTTTATAAAGTTTATTATTTTCATAAGCATAAGAGCGCCACTCATCGAGTTCATTTAGTTGAAATTTTCGAAGGTCACCGATTGAGTGGGGATCGAAGTTTAAAAATTTTAAGGCCCAAAAGGCGCGGTATTCTAACTCTACGGGCAAATGGCACGATTTTCCATAGACCAGCCGATACGGCGTACATCCGAGGGCGGTTTTGTACGCTGTTTGGTAGGCCCATAAGGCATCGCCAAGTTTGGCTGACCAGTCTTTTCTAGAAGTTGAAACAGTCTTTTCTAATATTCTTTTTATTTATCTATTAACTACTTCGACTTGACCGTTAGTTTGGGGGTGGTAGGCAGTGGAAAGCTTATGCGTAACGCCGTATTTGGTAAGAATTTTTGAAAATTACGCGTTACAAAAATGGGAACCCCTATCGCTAACGATTGCGCGAGGCGTACCGAATCTAGAAAATAATTTTTTTAAAAACGTGACTACAACTCGGGAGTCATTCGTGGGAAGAGCTTGGGACTCAGCCCATCGTGAAACATAATCAACAGCAACTAAAATATATTTGTTTCCGAAGCTAGAAGGAAGGGGGCCAACAAAATCAATTCCCCAGAGGTCGAAAATTTCGCACTCTAAGAAATAATTTTGCGGCATTTCATTTTAATTAGAAATATTGCCCGACCGTTGGCAACTATCACACCTGCTCACAAAGGCTTGCGCGTCTTTAAACAGGCTAGGCCAGTAGAAACCCGCGCAAAGCACCTTGTGAGCGGTGCGAGCAGCTTGATAGTGCCCACCTGTCGGACCTTCATGCAAATGTTTAAGAATATCAATTCCTTCATCAAAAGAAACACATCTCCTTATCACCTGATCCGCACAAATTTTGAAAAGATGCGGGTCTTCCCAAAAGTAGTTCTTCAGCTCAGAAAAGAATTTCTTCTTTTGCTGAGAGGAGAACTCTCTTGGGAGCACCCGGGCCACTAGATAGTTGGCGATGTGCGCGAACCAAGGAGAAGTAGATGTATTAACTAAAAGCAGCTTCTCATCAGGAAAATAGTCATTAAAAGATTTTTCATTTAATTTTTCTATAAAGGGGTTATCTAATCTGGATAGATGGTCGGCGGCCAAGTTCTCGGCTCCTCGCTTATCACGGATCTCTAAGTCAAACTCCTGGAGGAGTAAGACCCAGCGAATCAAGCGAGGCTTGGCATCCGTTTTGGCAAGAAGGTACTTGAGGGACGAGTGGTCCGTAAAAATAATGATTTTTGAAAGTGTAATGTAAGGGCGGAATTTATCAAACTCAAATACTACAGCTAAGAGCTCCTTCTCGGTTGTGGTGTAATTTTCTTTTGTAGATGTGAGGGTTTTACTAGCGTGATAGATGGGGTGGAAGTTCTTAGATATGCGTTGACCTAATACGGCCCCCCACCGCAAAACTACTCGCATCGCACATAATCTCGAAGGGAAGGTCCCACACCGGAGCTATCATAATTGGTGCGTTAATTAACTTCTCTTTAATTGATTCAAAGGAAGAAATACAAGAGTCATCAAAAATGAATGGAGCGTCTTTTTCTAAGAGATGGGTGAGGGGCTTTGTGATCTTGGAGAAGTCCTTTATAAAACGACGATAAAAACCAGCGTGGCCTAGGAAACTTCTTATAGCTTTTATGTTTGTAGGCGGCGGCAACTTCTCAATAACTTCTATCTTGGCAACGTCTACCTCAATACCTTTAGCAGAAATTTTATGACCCAAAACTAACCCTTCCCTCACCATAAAATGGCATTTTTCCCAATTTAGGGCAAGGTTAGTTTCTTCGCATCGTTCTAAGACTTTTTCGAGGTTTTCTAAACATCTATCGAAGGAATCGCCGAACACGGAGAAATCGTCCATGAATACCTCCATAATGCTTTCTACGTACTTGTCAAATATTGCGAGCATACATCGTTGGAATGTAGCCGGCACATTGCATAATCCAAACGGCATTCTTCGGTACGCGAAGGTGCCGAAGGAACAAGTAAACGTAGTTTTCTCTTGGTCCTCGGGAGAGATGGGTATTTGAAAGTACCCCGAGAGGCCATCGAGAAAACAATAAAAGCTATGGCCGGAGAGAAGTTCTAAAATCTGGTCGATAAATGGTAAAGGAAAGTGGTCCTTGCGGGTGGCGTCATTTAACTTACGGTAATCTATGCACATACGCCAACCCGTCACCGTCCGTGTCGGGATTAATTCATTATTTTCATTACTAACTACGGTTGTCCCTCCCTTTTTTGGAACTACCTGAACGGGGCTAACCCACTTACTGTCCGATATAGGGTAGATAATTACTGCGTCTAATAGTTTCATAACCTCGCCCTTAACTACTTCTTTCATATTCGGGTTTATACGGCGCTGAGGTTGGATAGAGTTACGCGAATTATCTTCCATTAAAATTTTATGGGTACAGAAAGATGGCCTTATGCCCTTGATATCAGAAATTTGCCAAGCAATAGCCTAGCGATGCTTACGTAGAACTAGCAGAAGTTTATCATTTTGCGTATCCGTGAGGTAGGCCGAAACGATAACTGGTAACTTGGAATCTTTTTCTAAGAAAGCATACTTAAGGTGTTCGGGAAGTTCTTTAAGTTCTAGGGTAGGGGGTTCTTCATAAGAGGATTTTGAGATTCTTTCTTTTTCAAAAATAATATCTTCATAAACTTTTTTATAAGGAATGTAATAAGGGGTGGGGTTAGCAGCCAAGACGGCTTCTTGTAGCGATTCAGTGGGAAGAACAGAGGAAGAAAAAAAATCAGAAAATTCTTTTTCAAACTCAGAAAGACAATAAGAAGATTCATCACTTCCTTGCAGTGATTCCATTGTAAGAGAAGAGTAGCAAAAAGTAGAAAATTCTTTTTCAAAGTCGGAGAGGCAGTAGGAAGAATCATCACTCACGGTGTCTACGAAAAAGCATGAGTCATCGTTTGCTAAGGTGTTCTTCATCGTAGGGGTGATAGAAAATGTGACTTCATCGTCGCCTACTCGAAGAAAGAGCTTACCATTGCTTACGTCAATGATGGCTCGGGAGGTGGCAAGGAAGGGTCGGCCAAGGATCAGGGGAACCTCGACGTCTTCTTCGATTTCAAAAATGACAAAGTCCACCGGGAAGATGAACTTGTCGACTTTCACTAGAACGTCCTCCACTATTCCTAACGGGTACTTGACGGATCTATCGGCTAGCTGGATACTCATACGTGTGGGGTTAAGGCTACCAATCCCTAACTTTTTGAACAACGAAAAGGGCATCAGGTTTATACTTGCACCTAAGTCGGCTAACGTGTGTTTAACAAAGAGATCACCGAAGACACACGGGATAGAGAAACTACCTGGGTCACTGATTTTCTTCGGTAAACTGTTTGTTAAAATGGCGGAGCACTCGGCATTTAGCGTGACGTGCGAAAGATTCTCTAACTTCTTCTTGTTTGTGAGGAGGTCTTTAAGATATTTGGCATATTTCGGCATCTGCGAAATAGCCTCGTGGAATGGAAGATTAATGTGAATTTGTTTGAAGATTTCTAAGAAGCGGGAGTACTGATCATCTTGACGTTGTCTATTAAGTTTAGTGGGGTATGGAGGAGTTGAATTATTTTTGAAGATGGGTGGTGGAGTGAGATTATTTTCTAAAGCGGGGGTGATTACTTCTTCAGTAGAGGGTGGATGCGGAGCGGAGCTTTGATTTTTAAAAATAGGAGCGGAGCTTGCCTCGGGCTCTTCACTTACCATACCGGAGACTTGCTTCCCACTCCGAAGAGTTATAGCTTTCGCTTGCTCTCTCGGGTTGGGTTCGGTATTGGAAGGAAGAGACCCTGCGGGTCGCTCAGAAATTATTTTCGCGAGCTGTCCTACTTGATTTTCTAGACTTTTTACGCTTCCGGTTAACGTTCTTATAGTGGCGTCATTTGTGGTGATATATTTAGAAAGTAATTCCTCCAAGCTTGGAGGTTTTGGGTAATTTTGAAGAGGTGGTGGTGGTGGTGGTGCAGAAAAATCATTTTGCGGGGGTGGGCGCATCACATTCGATGGATTACTCCATGAAAAGTTCGGGTGATTTCTTAAAGCGGGGTTATAACTATTCGGAAAATTAAAACCAGGCAGAGGAAAATTCGCAGCAGAAAAATTATTAAAAGCAGTTCTAGGCATATTATTAACATAATCTAAATGTTCTGGAGTAGGGGTTGCAGATTCCCATACCCGAGGGGCGGAGGCAGCAGTTATCTCCGTTATCTTTTTGCTTAGGATTTCTACTTGTAGAGCGAGCTGGGAGACGTTGTCCACTTCATAGATACCTGCAGGCTTGTTCGGGCGGGACCTAGGCACATTCCACTGATAAGTGTTCATGGCCATGTCCTCAAAAAGCTCAAGAGCGGCTTCCGGGGTCTTATGATTTAAAGTACCGCCAGAAGCTGCGTCTATCATTTGCTTCGTGCTTTGATTTAGCCCGTTATAAAACGTCTGCACTTGTAACCATACATGCAGCGCGTGATGTGGGCATCATCTTAATAATTCTTTAAATCTCTCCCAGGTTTCATATAGGGTTTCAGAGTCTATTTGTCCGAAGGCAGAGATGTCGTTCCTAAGTTTTGCAGTTTTAGCTGGCGGAAAATACTTTCGCCAAAAATTTTTCAGTTAATTCATTCCAAGTGGTTATGCTGTTTTTCGAAAGTGTGTTAAGCCACTGCTTAGCTTTAGTTCTTAGAGAGAAGGGGAAGAGTCTCAGCCTGATCGCATCATTTGTGACACCATTTATCTTGAAGGTGTCACAAATTTCAAGAAAGCTAGCTATATGTGCGTTCGAATCTTAATCTTGAAGTCTGTCAAATTGCACATATTACTGCACCATTTGAATTATGCTAGGCTTTAATTCGAAGTTATTATTTGCTATAGCAGGGCGGACTATACTTGATTCTGTTCCCTCGAGGTTCGGTCGTGCATAATAGGACATAGTCCTTTGCACGGCCTCATCTACGTTGGGTTCTTCCATTCTTAAAGTAGCAAATGACTCGGAGTCCTCAACCGGCACTTGGATAGTAGGACCTTGAAATTGCGATCTTCTCCGAAGAGTACGCTCAATTTCGTGGTCCAAGTCCAAAATGACCGACGGACTCCCGCGGGTCATGCACTAAAAGAACAGAAAAGAAGAAGAGGAAGAGAAAAAGGATAAACTAGAAAAAAGATTAGAATTTTTTTTTCTTTGAAATAGATTTTTTTTTTTTTATAGATTAACTCCCGAACTTCCCAAGGACTACCCCGTGAAGGGTTCGCAAGGTACTAGACAAGACAGTGGCGCTTAAATCCCTTTGCCCTTTTCGAGAGAATTAGGTGGCGTAGAAAAATTTTGAGGTTGATTACTATTAAGAGCGGTGATAAATTTTTTGATTTTTAAAATTTTAAAGAAAGAGGATGAGAAAGAGAAGAGATAAAATTAATAGTTTCGTGTTTTCAAAATATCAACGGAAGTTGGGTCCCCGGCAATGGCGCCAAAAACTTGTTGCGCGCTAGGGTTCAAAGAAAATAAATGCAACCAAACTAGCAACCCGATGAGGCAAGTATACCTATCGAATTGTAGCAAGGGGACACAAGTGTCGTATTGAAATCCGGGAACTGTTGGCTATGCTTACTCACACGAACGCTATTATCTTATCGACGGAAAAACTAGGGTTTTAGAAAATCTAAGTGCAGGGGAGAAAGTAAAGCTATACTAGAAAGAGAAACACGGCAATTAAGTAAAGCTGTTAAGTAAAGAACTATGCTAGAAAGGAAACTACTGTAGTTAATTAAAGAGCACAAGATAGGAGACTACTACGAAAGGTAGAAAATATGAAATGGAATTGCACCCAATCAAGATTCACCTCGGCTAAAGACGATTAAGAAAATGCGATAAAAATCTAAACTTAATAGGATAAGGGTCCTTGACCGTGGAGGTTCCTAAAGCTTGAACACGCTTCTCTCGAAGTCGTGCCCAACTGAGTTTAGGAAGGTCCGACCGACTCTCGTCTAAATCGGAGGCCTAAAACTCGCTTTACGCGGTGAACCCCACTATTGGATTTTACTCCAATCCGGGAGATTTGGACATCTGCCTCTCTCGAGGGGTGCGTACAACTCCCTTTACTCTTGAATGCTCACTTCATTCTTTCGGCCTCTCGGCTAGCCCAGAATGAAAGCAAAGGAGGAGAGTATATATCGAAAATATACCTCCAACCCGTGATTAATCAAGAGTAATTCAAGGCCCTAACCTAAAAAGAAAAGATTAATTAAAACATCATAACATAATCACTCTAACCTCGGATCATCAAGATCGAGTACAAGGAGGATTAGTTAATCATAATAGAGTGGAGGGGGGGAAGATGAGTAGAAAAGCATAAGAAGAACACAAGCTAAACAAGAACACTTTTATTAATAAAAAGGGGCAAGTTACACTATTGAAAATAAAATTACAAGTGCATGAAAATTAAATCCTATTCTAGCCCTACAATTAGCACTAAGCAAGAGCAAAATTACAATAAACTACAATTAAGCTAGGGTTAAACAAAAAGTACAAAGAGAGAGGGAGAGAGAGAGAAAGCATGAAAAAGGATCAAGAAACAAAGGGGCAGCACCTCCCCCACTCAACCAAAGCTTGCTGAAATGAAGAGGGGGGGGCTCTATTTATAGATTTTTTTCTCGGGTTGGTCACGCCCTCCGACACACCCTAGGGGGGGCGTGTCAGGGGGCGTGACAGTACTATGTTGACCTCGGGCTCTGGATTCTGGCGGGAGGGATGATTGCTTCGGTACGTTGGTGGTCACGCCCTAGGTCACGCCCGTTTAGGGGGGGCGTGACAGGCACGTCATGTCCAAATCATTGGTCAGAAATCCGTCAGTCGTTGAAAAAGGAGGGTGTCATGCCCGTGTCACGGGCGTGACATAGGGCGTGACAGTACTGTTTTCGTGCTGTGGAGAAACGGCATTTAATGCGGCGGCAGGCTTTGCGGCAGAGGGCGACACGCCCCTAGTCACGCCAGGTGACACGCCCAGGGAGGGCGTGTCCGGGGGGCGTGACAGCGGTTTTGGCCGTTTTCCCGTCCCTTCCTGCAGGAGTCCTGGGGATCGGGTTACACGCCCTAGGTCACGCCCAGGGAGGGCGTGACAGGGGGGCGTGACAGGTGATTTTGGCCAATTTTCTGGAAACCTGCAAAAAGACAAGAAAATGTCAGTGGCAATAATATTTACATAAAATGATAAAAATAAACTAATAATAGACATAATTTATACAATATAAAATAGAAAATATGATAATAGTTTAGGCTACAAAACGTATTATCACTAACCGCTCGGCCACTGCCAGAGAGAGAGACAAGCCGCCATGTGAGACCGTTAGACCGCCCGGTCTCCTGGTCGCCAGTAACAGACCGCCCGGTCAATAACTCGCCAAGCCAGACCGACAGACTGCCCGGTCTCTAACTCCAACAGTGAATAAGAAGGTCGAAAGTCTGCGACTGTGTATCGATTATTGGGAATTAAATAAAATAATAGAGAAGAATAAGTACCCAATTCCGAGGATCGATGATCTATTCAACCAGCTAGTTGGGTCGACTATGTATTCGATGCTAGACTTGAAATCTTGATATTATCAGCTAAGAATCAGGGAAAGTGATAATACCAAGATTACATTCAGCACGCGTTATGGGCATTATGAGTTCACTGTCATGCCTTTCGGGCTGACGAAAATGCCATCCCTGTTTATGGATTTAATGAACAGGACGTTCAAGGAGTATTCAGATCAGTTCATGATAGTATTCATCGTTGATATCCTGGTGTACTCCCAGTCCGAGGTTTATCATGTAGAGTACTTTCATTTTGTTCTTGAGACCCTTAGGAGTAATCAGTTATCCGCCAAGTTCTCTAAATGTGAGTTTTGGCTATCTTCTGTGTCGTTCCTTGGTCATATTATAAGTTGTAAGGGTATCGCGGTGGAATTGGCGAAATTTGCTGCAATACGTTAGTGGCCTGTGTTGTCTTCTATGTTGGAAGTCCGAAGCTTTCTAGGACTTCCCGGCTACTTTAGGCGCTTCGTGGATAACTTCTCACGGATAGATTTACCCCTCGCGACCCTGATAAGGAAGGATAGGATGTTTATTTGGTCTCCAGCGTGCGTGCAAGATTTTGAAGAATTGAAAATTCGTATGACCACGATGCATATTCTATGTCGCCATGTGGGACAGAAGGCTGTGAGATATATAGCGACGTTTCAGGAAGTGGCTTAGGTTACATTTTTTTACAGTGTGAGATAGTAATAGCTTATGGTTTGCACTAGTTGAAGGTACATGAGAGTAATTAACCGGTCTATGACTTGGAGTTGGCGGCCATGATATTCGCCTTGAAGAACTAGAGGCACTACTTGTACGACATGAAGGTCGATATTTACAGATCATAAGAGATAGAAGTGTCTGTTAGATCAGAAGGACTTAAATATGCGTCAATGAAGGTGGATGGAGTTCCTTGGGGATTACACCTTCAAGATACATTATGTCCCTAGAAAAGGTAATGCGATTGAGGAGGCGTTAAGTCGCTGAGCTTCCGCATAGTCCAATTTGTTATTGATGCATGACAAATGACTCGTTAGATATTTGGAGACTTTAAAGATTTCTTATTGATAGGAGGTTGATGGTTGAACCATGTTTGAACTAGATAGAGGTACAATCTGACCTCGCTGACCGGATTCGGCAGGCTTTGGATTTGGATGATAGTATGAAACGCTACATGGATGAGTCATTGGAGGGTCTAATGCCAAGTTAACGGCTGATAATGAGCTGTTATGGAAGAACAATCATTTGTGCATCCCAAAGGTGGGTAAAATATGTTGGTATTACCATTATGACTTGGAAGTGATCAAGTATATAGCCTGTATTCCAACACAGTATGAGCCTATCTGGGTCACACATAAGAACGTTTAGAGATATTGGGAGATTGGCTTAATATGATTTACTCATATGATGAGTTGAAAAGGATTTAGCTCAATCAGGCTTTAGAAGCATCAAGTGTGTTGAGACCACTCGATACCTTTGTCGAGTTAAGTGTTGACTCGTCAGATAATGGAGTTGAGTGTGTTGAGCATACTCGATGATTCATCGAGTTAAATTGTTGATTCGACGAGTATGGAACTTAACCGTTGAGTACGTAAAGAATACTCGACCATTCATCGAGTCAAGGAGTTGATATGATGAGTTTGAGTCCAAGGTGTTGAGTGCGTTGAGTCCACTTAAAGCATTCATAGATTTAAAGGTTTACTCGACGAATCTGGCACTTTGGCGTTGAGTGCGTTGAGTCGACTCAACGCCGTTGTCGAGTCAAGTGTTGAATTGACGGGTTTGGCACTCAGAGCGTTGAGTTCACTCAATGTCATTAATCGAATATCTAATGGATACTCGATGATTTGCCGAGTATAGTTGTTATGCTCAATGATTCATCATATATGTCATTGATACTTGACGAGTCGTCGAGGCAAGGGTTGTTTGGTCGAAAAAAGCTGAATTCTAAGTCCTGGGTCTGCGAATATCGATAAGAGCTATTCTATTTATTCTTTAGGTATAAATAGATGATTTAATGGTTTGAAAGTAGCTGCTCATTCTTTCTAAGCACACGAGGCACGCTGTGCGAAAGACCCGAGACCTAAAAGCCGACGGAAGTCGTTTCGCCTGTCGTCAATCCCGCCACTGCCGCTTTATATTATTCCACTGAGTGTCGGCGCAGCCTCTCCTCTAACGGACCTAGAAGTTCGTGGAGACGCTGACCTTCCTCTCCCGACATAGATCTTTTACGACAAGATTCTACGGGTTCTCCTGTTCATGTGGACTTCCTGTAGAGGTGCGGACAATATTCTGCACTAGGAACTGTAGCCGCAAAGTTGTCAGCTGATTTCCTGGAGCATCTAGGCTGAGTTTTGACTCAATCCCCCAAAGGTAATTATATTTCACTACATTTTCTTCTTGATCAATGTTCATTGATAGATCCAAACTCTTTCGGGATTTCTTGTTCTTTATTTCCGCAGCAGGCATAAGTGTTGTGCCTCATAGCAAAACCCAACAGTGGTATTAGAGTCAGGTTCATGCGATGATCATTATTTCAGAAGATGTTAAATCCATTGCATGTAGATCTAGAAATTTTAGAAGTGTTCTAAGATACTGATATCTATTCTTGGAACATGAAGTGTTCTAAGATGCCTAGACCACCTTTAGGGGTGCTGCTCCTTGGACACCGTTAGGGTATCTCCCCCTAAGACCCTTGATGAACACTTTTGACAAGTGTACCGATCGTAGCCAAGTAATAAAGTTGATGAGTTTAATCGCCGGATATCGATCCCTCGAGGAGTGCAGGTAGGGAGTGTGACTTTTCTATTGAAAGAAGGATTACAAGTGTCAACGAAATAAGGGGTTTTGATTTATGGTTTCCTAATTTTAACACTAAAAAAACTTTTACGGGTCGCCTTCACCGCATCTCTTGGGTGGATTAAACAAGTGAGTAATAAGGAGGAAGGCATACCATTGATGGTCGTAGTCAAATCTTTGCCACGCAAGCTCCTAACAATTGTTAGGACGGCATTTTCGCGTCAAGAACAAAAAGGTTGGAAGCGCACAAACATGATCAAGAACTAAAATAAGACAACACATAAACATGCTGAAATCATTAAGCAAATTAAGTTCTTACTCATCAATCCAACAACCACGCAATCAAGAACAAAGTTACTATAAGAGAAGGAGGAGAGATACAATCAAACACACGAAGACTTTCCGAGATTCACGACCGGAGTCAGGGGTTGTCGGGCCTTGTCCATGCTAAGTCTATAGATGGCGTACGAGGTTGAGAAGGGCTGTCAATTCCTTTTAATAGCTCGTCTTATTCGTGAATAGCTGTCAGGTTAAACCTGACCGGAGAACTCCACGTATTCAGCACCTAAGATGTTGAAACAGAGCTTTGAGGTTGGAGAAAATGATGGTGGCCAAAGATGAAGCTATTGAGAGCTTTTAAAGGGAGAACGGTGGCCAAACGAGCTCTCCAAGGAGGAGAGAGGGAAAAGCGGCTGCTAGACAATTTTCCCACTCAAAGGAGCGAAAATGGTCGAGTCGATCCATTGGGCGAATGAGAACTGCGGCTTAAATAGAAAATTCAGAAATAATGGTCATGCATGGTTTGGCGCACGACCGTGCGTTAACCGTGCGATAATAAATATCTGAATAAGTTTGCAGATGAAGAAGCGTTGACCCGTGCATTTTATCGCGTACGAACACTTCTGCCCGTACGTGAAGGACAAGGCACGGGTAACGACAGAGAGAAGAAATTCTAGGCAAGCAGGTGGAACCATGCATTTTACTCGCACACGGGAACTTCTGCCTGTGTGTGAGCAAATCACAAGATTAACCACAGAGCACAATAAATCAAAGCAACTACAGGAAAACCGTGCATTTCCTTTGAGCACAGTTCATAAGAAACCATGCGTTAACTGTGCGTGAAGATCGTCGAGCTATAAGCGACGATATTCATCGAGCTCCACTCGACTCTTTTCCAGCTCAACAAAATACATGATTGGGCACAAAACATGCGCTAAGTAAATGAATGACTGTGTATTTTTAATAAATCTGATGTTCATTCCTTGGGGAAATTGCACCGCCTGCACAGCAAAAACAAAAAATGGAGAACAAGCTCCCAACATCAATACATAACAAAAACAATCGAAAAGAGCAATGGGAAGCACTATATACTTACCCCCGATAACATAATGTGCAATTGCACACCCTCGGGCCAAAGCGGTGCACAGTGTAGTTATTGACCGATCAAAGCAAATATAACTGATTACCGATCAAAATGCAGAGCACGATTGAGAAAATAGGCCCAGATGAGTCCGAAAAACCCTAAAAATATCGGACTCATCACACAACCAGACTTAAACATTTGCTCGACCCGAGCAAATCATCACTCCGTGGACTAGAAAACAGCTAGCTGGATTAGTAATTTCCAAATCAAGTATTCCGAGAAATCAAATACATCATGGGCATAGAAAATATAATAGATAATCTTTTTAATTATACTACAAAGATTGTACTTTTCGACAACCATAAATAAATATTGTATGTACTGAAAATTGGAATTTTGAAGAATCATTCAGTCATACGTGCAAAGAAAGTAGGCAGGCCACTCAAATTAGCATTGCCAAAGACCGGGGCTCGTGATCACCTCCAAAGAAATACATCAATGTCGGGGACCATAGGCTTGCCCATTCACACTCTCTCCACGACACTAGTTTGATTCAAGCGTGAATTTGTAGGGCTTTAGGATAATAATGGGACTATGGTGTATACGTAGTTAAGGATGCACAAGGGTAAAAACGATGGGTACGCACAACCCAAATGAGCTCATACAAAAGATTCTCGTCAAACTAACCAAATATTATAAGGGCACCACACCACCAGACTTGAACTTGACAACAAGAGTGTGTGCACTGCCTACCACAACACAAATAAAATCACATATAAAATTTTATTTTTCACTATCTTATTTCATATCAAACAACATTTCCATTTTTTTACTTTTCTTTTCTTCTTCCAAAATTTTTTAAAACAATATTCAGCACATATTAATATGAAAACTCCAACTCACAATTACAAATCTGCACTACAGCATCAACACCAAATGCAAGAAGTATTCCACTAATATTTAGAGATTGGGGTGTGCAAATGGGAAAAGCTTTTAGGCTTTAGTGATCGTGGAGTATGGCTAAATAAAAGGAGGGATAGGCACAATGTAGGCTAACATGAAATACGTTAGGATGGTGTACATGGCTCAACCGGGCCAAAATAATGGCCTACATCACGCTCACGCTTGACAAACCATGCACCAATATTTCGAGAGTAGCTTGGGGCAAGTTCTTTACCATCGAGAAAGATGATCCTTCATCCCGACTCGAGCAAAATGAGTCTAGTAACGGCTACAAACATCCCTACACTACCATTCGATTACACCAGATTCAACATCTTTGAGTAGTACAAACAATATTTACACCTACAGAAAAATTATAAATCTACGAGTATAAAGAAAAATTAAATCTATACTATTTCTATACAGACCTTGAGTACTCGATTAGGAGCAATGCATTAGTTTTGCTGTACTCCTTCCTAAAATCCTAAACAAACATCACTATTTTAAAGTTTAAACAAAAGAAATACATTTGACTCGAGCCGCGCACAGTGTTAAGATCACGCTCATGTGGGTGTAGGTGCACAATGCGGACGTGATTTCATGAAAATATAAAAAAATAATGCTTCTGGTATGAAAGTGATTGTGATACATGTGCACAAGTAACCAACATAACTCTCCCCCACCAGACTTTATATAAACAACCTATCAAAGATATGCAAAAAAAACAATGAAATAAAAGTTAGGGGTGAGGTTAACCCATGCTCAGCAAATGAGCATACCAGAAGATTGGCATTATTTTTAGTAGAAAGTCCATGGCCCAAACAAACTCCACCTGCAAAAGAAAATACCTCCAAACACGAATAGTATAAACATATAATCACAGCAATATAATTGAACAAATTAAAAGTAGCGAAATTGGATTGCCTCCCATAATCCCATTTCTGTACAATCCTTAAGGTGGACCAAATACATATATTAGCAGTCTTATATAATGTTCAGAGAATATGTTCAATATGCAGCGATAAAGTCTAAATTCACACACAGCTTTAAGCAAAAACTAAACTATAAGAAATGATGAGGGCCTAGGAGATCCTTCACTTCTCAGCTAAATGCTGAATGTGATAGATCCCCCCAATCATGAGAGATGTGGAAGAAGTGAAAGCTTTAGGGCCCAGGGAAGACGAATCTCCCCTGCCCCTAGCCTCTTCCTTCTCGCGCTAGCGGGCAAAATTTAGCACCTTGTGCTTTCTCAGTTCTCTTTTTTTATACCTACGGATGGGGATCGCCATGGAGAAACAACCACCCCATCTACTTTAGAGTTACCTCTGGATTTTTCATACGGAGGCATCCTTTCCTCACCTGCAGCGGGTGATAGATCAGCCCAAGAAACCTGTTTAGCAGTTTTACACAACTTATTTGACTCAATAAAAGTATTTAAATCTATTTTACGCACGCTATCAACAGCCGTGCTCCGCTTATATTTCTTCTCATCCGAATCTTTCTTCACTCAAAGCAACTCCGTCTTCATCTCTTCTTCAGCTATCATCAACAACTCTTCCACTTTCGTAGCCCTGTATTCTTCTTTCTGCAACAAACCTGTCCCAGCTGCACTAGGCAAAACATCAGATAACACAACATTTAATTTCAGCAGTTTTCCAGGTTCATTTTGATTTACAGGTGGATGGGATGGCGGTAAAGGCAAAGCAACCATGCATGCCAAGGTGTTGCCGCTCGCATTAAACTGCAGCATTGCTTCGCTAGCTTTAGGAAGGGGACACCTAAGATGTGTTATGAATTATTCCCCGATGGTCCCAACACCTAGAAATCCATGATCACTACAACCACATTCAAGATCACTTGCTCCTCCTTTATCTCACTGTCGGTCTTCACTACCGACCGTCGCCTAGCACGAGTGATTTACGGACATTTGACTAAATATTTAAATTAAATTTCTCAACATCTTGCAAAGCAAGAATGTTGCAAGAAGATCTAGAATCACTTAAGGCTACCGTCTCGACCTCATTTATCTCAAACTTTACGGCCACTTCATTTTATTGCACTCATCCGCCTCCCATGCGCTCTTCCCTTGCTCACGAGGATTTTTTTTGCGTGTTGCTCGGGAGGGTGCCACGAGTATGCTCGTAGAACACTTGGGCCAGTGGCCTCAGCTGCATTTCCATGTTTCTCATGGAGGCGGTCTGAGTGTCCATGTTAGATTGGTCCATCTAAACGAATATCTCCATCATTTCTTCAAACGCACTCTTTCGCATCCCTTGCGCATTCTGATTATAACCCAATTGCGGCTGTCGCAGCTGGCTATAAGAGGCTTGAGCATGAAACTGATATTGGCCTCCCTGCCACCTTTGACCGGGAGCATTTTGGTTCCAGGAGAAATTCAGATGATTTCTTGCATTCGGGTTATAAGTATTATCATAAGGAGCAGTGTGGTTCTGGTTATTTAAAAAATTTACACTCTCATTAGTAGATATACCTAAGGGGTCATCAAAAGCTTCTCCCGCTGGGCATTCATAAGTATGATGGCTGGGGATTCCACAACTGATGGTACTTTTTATAGTCCAAACAATTAGGATATTTTTCGGTTTTTAATACACAAATCATTTCTTGTAATATTATATATTGACCTTCTTTTTTATATTTTATTGCCACTAATGTTTTCTCTTCTTTTTGTAGATTTTCTAAGTTTTCGGCAAAAATGACCTGACACGCCCCAATGACACGCCCTCCCTGGGCGTGTCACCTGATCCTGAGGAAGATTACTGCCAGAACCCAAATCTAGAGCAAAACACATGACACGCCCCCTGACATGCCATCCATGGGCATGTTACTAGGCATGTCAACCACATCCCGTAGCATGCTGCCGCATTTAAAGATTTCGAGTTACAGCACATCAATAGTGCTGACACGCCCCCCTATACGGGCGTGTCGCCGGGCGTATACCACCTTTTTTGATGATTAAAGGATTTTCAACCAATGATTGAAGAGTTACGTGCCTTACACTCCCCCCCTACACGGACTTGTCCACCGACCTATAGAAGAAATCATCATTTCCATTAGAACTCAGTTCCAGAGGTCAACCCCATACCTGACATGCCCCCATGACATGCCCTCCCCGGGCGTGACAGGGGGTCGTGACCAACCTGAAAAAAGCCTATAAATTCAGACCTCCCCCTTATGTGTAAGAGGTAGTTTTGAGTTAGAGGGGAGGTGGTGCCCTTTTATTTCTTGAAGTTTTCATGCTCTTCCTATCTCTCTTTTTCTCATTTTAAGCTTCTTAAACCTAGTTTGTGTACTCCTTTGTTTTAGTTTTTGTAATTGCTTTAGTAACTTAATGTAAATGCTATCATAGGTTTTTACTTCATTGCACTTGTAATCCTTTATTCAAAGTTGTAACTCTCTTTTAGTATTAATATAAAGTGCCCTTTTTATATTTATTTTCTTAATGTTCTTCTACCCAAGTCTCTTCCTCCACTTCTCCATGATAAACTAATCCTCCTTGTACTCGATCTTGATGATCCGTGGTTCGAGTTAATTAAGTTATGATACTTTAATTTTACTTTTTCTTTTTAGGGTTTAAACATTGATTTACTCTTGATTAATTATGATTGGAGATATATAATCGATATATATTTTCTATCCTTATTTTCACTCTTAGCTAGCTGAGAGGCTCATATTTTGGAGTACACACTCAAGAGTAAAGAATGTTGCATGCACCCCTCGAGAGAGGCAGACGCTAAATCTCCCGGATTGGAGTGAAATCCAATAGTGGGGTTTAGCGCGTAAAGCAAGCTTTAGGTCTTTGATTTGGACGAATGTTCGTTCGGACCTTCCAAAACTAAGTTGGGCATGACTTCGAGAGAAGCGTGTTAAAGATTTAGGTACCTCCATGGTCAAGGACCTTTACCTTATTAAGTCAGGGTTTGTTATTGTATTTTTAAACAACTTTAGCCGAGGTGATTCCTGATCGAGTGCTTTTCTATTTCATCATTTCAACCCCTCGTTGTAATCTCTTTTAGTAGTTCTTATTTAACTGCAAGTAGTTCTCTTTTTAGCGCAATATTTCTTTTCTTAATCACAATTAGCTTTCTCTTAAACCCTAAAACAATACTTCGATTATATAATAGTCTTCGTGTGTGTGAGATTACTCAACAGTTCCCGGATCTTAATACGACACTTGTGTCCCCTAGCTTTAATTCGATAGGTATACTTGCCTAGTTGGATTGCTAGTTCAGTTTTTATTCTCTTCAAGATTTGTAGACACCAAGTTTTGGGCGCCATTGTCGGGGAGAAACTTTTGTTGATAATTCGAAAACATTAACCTATTACTTTTATCACTTCTCTTTCTCACCCTCTTTCTTAAAAAAATAAAAAATTCAAAAAATATTACCTCTCTTACTAGAAACCAACATCCCAATTTTTCCACACCACCTAACTCTCTCGAAAAGGGAAATGTGGATTGAAATGCAGCTATCTTATCTAGTACCTTGCGAACCCTTCATCGGGTAGCCCTTGGTAAGTTCGGGAGTTAAATCATCAAAAAAAATTCTATTTCAAAAAATAGTAGTTCTCTCTTTCTAGTTTATTTTGGCTTTCTTTAACTTCTCTTCTTCTAGTGCATGACCCGCGCAAATCAGTCGGATATTTTGGCTTGGACCACGAAATTGAGCGTACTCTTCGGAGAAGATCATGATTTTCGTGTCCCTACTCTCCAAATACCGGTTGAGGATTCTGAGTCATTATTTCCCCAAAGAATGGAAGAACCCCCTGCCATAAGATTGGAAGAACCCCACGTAGAGAAAGTAGTGTATAGGCCTATGTCCTATTATGCACGACCAAATCTAGAGGGTAAAGAATCAAGTATAGTTCGCCCTGCTATAGATAATAATAATTTTGAACTTAATCCTAGCATAATTCAAATGTTACAGCAGTATGTGCAATATGATGGACTTCAAGATGAATATATGTACGCACATATAACTAGCTTTCTTTAGATTTGTGACTCCTTTAAAATCAATGGTATTACAAATGATGCTATTAGGCTAAAGCTCTTCCTCTTCTCCCATAGAACAAAAGATATGCAATAGCTTAACACTCTACCTAAAAACAGCATCACCACCTGGAATCAACGAACTGAAAAATTTCTCGTGAAGTATTTTCCGCCAGCTAAAACTGCAAAACTTAGGAATGATATTTCTGCCTTTGGACAAATAGATTCTGAAACCTCGTATGAAACCTTAGAAAGAATTAAAGAACTCTTAAGATGATGCCCCAATCACGCGCTGCCTGTATGGTTACAAGTGCAGACATTTTATAACGGGATAAATCAAAGCACAAAGCAAATAATAGATGCAGCTTCTAGTGGTACCTTGAACCACAAAACCCCGAAAGCAGCTCTTGAGCTCTTTGAGGACATAGACATAAACATATATCAGTGGAATGTGCCTAGGTCCTTCCCAAACAAACTCGTAGGTATATTTAAAGTGGACAACGTCTCCCAGCTGTCCTTAAAAGTGAAAATACTAAGCAAAAAGATAACGGAGATGTCTGCTACCTCCACCCCTCAGGTATGGGAATCTGCAACTGCTGCCCCCTAACAAATAGATTATTGTATAACATCGTGTTCGTAAAAGGGGCTCGGGTAGCCAGCCGGACCACCCCCCACCCCCGACCCGCGCATCGAGGTGTAAGCCTAGCGAGCCAGCCCCGCCAGCCTCTTTTAGACGGGTCGGCCCACAACCTCCTAGGCCGGCCAGCTCACGCCCACTTGGCGGGCCATCCTCCGGCCCGCGCCCTCCCAGCGAGCCATCCCTGCCCGCTCCTATCTTGGCGGGCCAGCCCCGCCCGCCTCTTCTAGGCGGGTCGGCCCGTGCCTCCAAGGCCAGCTCGCGCCCCCTTGGCGGGCCATCCTCCGGCTCGCGCCCTCCCGACGAGCTGGCTCTGGCCCGCGCCTCACGCCGAGTCGAGGCGTTGAAGGGCTGCTCGCTCGATTCTCAATAAGGATGACCTCTTACTGTCTTACCCCATTGGCCTGCCCCTGGCCGGTCAATACAGCAGGGTCTCGCTGTTTGCAGACCAGGGAGGCTGCATATAGCTGTTCAGAACAGTGGTGTTCAGCTATTGGCTGGCTAAGCCGAGGGGATTTTGGTAATTTTAAGGCGGCAGAGGTTCATTATTTACAGACCATCCTCAAAATCCTATAAATAGGACCCAAGGGGTACCTCAGAAGGCAGGCCTTCTTGCTCCTCAGTCTTCAAGCGCTTTCTGAGGTACCTTAGCCCGACATTTGGCTAAGGAGGGGAAGCGCTCAGTGATCTTCCGGGTTTGTGGTGGGACTTCCGAGCTAGGCACTTGGTCAAGTCCATTGCTCTCTTTTCCTTGTTGTTTTTATTGTAGGAGCGAAGTAGGTGTGCGACCACCCCTTCCCCAAGGGCGAGCTACACAAGAGACCGATTTCCGATTTCAACATTTTGGTGCGGTGATCGTGGACCGTGGTCAGCAAAGAAAACCTTCAGTGAGCTCGATGACGGGAAGAGAAGGACAAGGATCGGACAGGACCTACTCGCCACCCCCTCCCCCTCTCACTACCATGGGGATCTTCGAGGACTTCAGGCAGGATGTACATGGCCTGGTTCAGTTCACACTCGGTACGCGCGCCGAGTGCTCGACTCCAGCAATCCCGGTCCACGCAGATCCAGTACTCGGCGAGGCCGCTCCCACCCGGCGAGCGGGGAAGGAAGTAGCCGAAGAGAATCGGGGTGCCGAGCTCCCCGAGCGAGTACTCTTCCCTGGGTCGGGGAGCAGCGGCGGACTCGGCGAGTTTGGGGCACGATATCCTGCCGCTCGGCCTGTGGGGGGAGAGATACCCTTCGGCGATCTTGTCTCCTCTGCTCCATGTCCAGATGGGTTCAGGGAGCCCGAGATGTCCTACTACACCGGGAAGGGAGACCCAGTCGAGCATGTCCAATGGTTTGAGGATGTGGTCTCGATCAGGCAGATGTCGGACGACTTCAAATGCAGGCTCTTCGCCATCACCCTAAAGGAGACGGCCAGGGAATGGTTTCACCAGCTACCGGACAGTTCCATCTACTATTTCGAGGACTTTTGACATGGGTTCATGCTGAGGTTTACAACATCGAAGAAGAGGAAGAGGGAGTTGGAGTCCCTGTTCTGTATCAAGTAGGGGGTGAATGAAACCCTGGGGAGCTATGTCGATCGCTTCCAAGAGGAAGTCACCCAGGTTCAGGAGATGCCAGGCCGCACTCTGATGATGGACTTTCCCTTGGGATTGTAGCAGGGTTTTTTTCGGATGGAATTGAAGAGGATCCCCCCTCTCATTTGAAGAGTTGATGGAGAGTGCGGCAAGGGAGGTCGATAGGGAGGCGTCAAATCCGGAGTTTGCTCAGAGGCTGGCAAGGTGGGCCATGGAAGAGGAGAGAACCAGAGGAGAAAGAGGCCAGGAGGAGAAAAAGGTCGATCCCTTGCAGAGGGAGCAGCCACAGTAGCAGCCTAGGTGGGGGCGCCAGGAGCCGAATCATCGGCTGGGGTGGAGGCCCAAATGGCAGGAGCAGGGGGTGAGAAGAGGGTTCCGCGGAGGGGACTACCGCCAGGGAGGCCCGGGCCAGTTCTACCCTCAAGGTCGGAGGCAGGGCCAGAGGCCCCCCCTCCCTGACCAAGAGGAGGCTATGGCCATAGCCCTGGGGGAGAGGAAAAGAGCAGCGTGGAGGAGAAGAAGGGAGGTTAAGGTGGAGTTACCCTACTGTGACTTCCATCAGGAGGAAGGGCATGCAACGGCCACGTGCCTGGAGTTCCTCGAGATGAGGAGAAACAGGGTGCAGCAGCAGCAGCGAGACCGCTAAGGGGTGCGGATTGAGGAGGTCCTGCCTCGGGTAGAGGAGGACAGGTGCAAAGACCGGGCAGATGTGGGGACCCGGGGAGGGATCAGAGCGATCCATGGAGGGGAGGGGATTGAGGCTTCTCGCAAGGCGAGCCTCCACACCATGTACCGAAGGAACGTTGGCTCCACGTCCCAGACCCCGCCCCCAGAATAAAGAATCACCTTCACAGTTCAAGATATGCCGGGTCACGAGGACCCCTTCTACGACGCATTGGTCATCCAGACGGCAATCGAAGATTTCACCATCTCCCGAATTCTCATCGACAATGGGAGCTCTGTCAACGTCATCTTCAAGAAGGCTTTTGATGCAATGAAGGTTGAGGCCAGGTGGGTGTTAGCCTCTGATGGGCCCCTGTTCGGCTTCTCGGGGGAGAGGAAGGAGGTTGAAGGAGGGGTAGGACTCCACGTCTCCCTGGGAGGGCAGTCCCGCAATTGCAAGTTCGTCATTGTGGATGCTACCAGCAGCTACAGTGCCATCTTCGGGAGGCCCCTCATTAGCGCCTTCCGTTGCCTCCCCTCATCCTTCCACCAATTCTTAAAGTTCAACGTCGAGGGGGTCCAGATCCAGGTTCGTGGAGACCCCAGGATGGCAAGGGAGTGCTATATCACCGCCGTAAACTCCATCTCGTGGCAGGAGGGTACTAAAGAGATGGGACGGAGGATGAACGAGGCAGAGCAGAGGGTCGGTCCAGTGGCGATGGAGGTGGAGAGGAGCCTCGCCCAGACAGAGGAGGTGAATAAAGTTCGGGAGCCGGCCAAGGTAATGGTCGCGGAGGAAACTTAGGAAGAAACCTTCGCCCCTGGAGGAGGGAAGGTCGAAGAGTAGGGGGAGTGGCCTTGCCTGGAAGTGGTGGAAGAGGTGGTTGAGATGGAGGTCCTCACCCTCAGAGTCAAGGTGGATAAGGTTTGCGTCAGCGGAGGGCTGACCCCGGAGGCCCAAGGCAGGATGCTGGAATGCATCCAGAAAAATATGGATGTCTTTGCCTGGAGCGCTGCAGCGATGCCCGGGATTGACGCCGACGTGGTCTGCCATCGCCTCAACCTGGATACGGAGGCCCGCCCCATCCAGCAGAGGAAGAGGCCTATCAAGGATAGGTTGGCTGAGCCGATTCGAGAGGAGGTGGCCAAGCTCCTTAAGGCCGGTTTTATATCCGAGATCCAATACCCCGGCTGGGTCTCCAATGTTGTAATGGTTAAAAAAGGAGACAGCCGGTGGCGTATGTGTGTAGATTTTTTGCTTCTTAAAAATCATGCCCTAAGGATTGTTACCCCTTGCCTCGGATCGACGCGCTGGTTGACTCAGCCGTCGGTTTCCCTGTAATGAGTTTTTTAGATGCATTTTCAGGTTACCATCAGATCAGGATGCACCCTCCCGACATCAAAGATGTCTCCTTCATCACCGGGGATGGATGCTACTGTTATAAAATGATGCCCTTCGGGCTAAAGAACGCAGGGGAGACTTATCAAAAAATGATGGACAGGGTCTTTCGAGAGCAGAAGGGAAGGAACCTGGAAGTGTATGTCGACGACCTCATGATCAAGAGTCGAGACGACGACTCTCACCTCCGGAATCTGGAGGAAACTTTTGCCACCCAGCGCGAGTACAAGATGAGGCTGAATCGCTTTAAGTGCATCTTCAGGGCGAGCAGGGGCAAATTCCTGGGCCACCTCCTCACCCCCGTTGGAATGGAACCCAACCCCAACATGATCCGGGCGATTATGGAGTTGGGATGGCCTCGGAATGCAAAGGAGGTGCAGCGATTGACCGGAAAGCTGGCAGGGTTGAGCAGGTTCCTTTCCTGGGCCGGGGAGAAGTGCTCTCCCTTCTTCAAGACCTTGAGAGGAGGCCGGCAGTTCGAATGGACCTCAGAGTGCGAGGAGGCGTTCCAGGCCCTGAAGAGGCAGTTGATTCAGGGCCCCTTGATCTAGGGGCCGAAGGAAGGGGAGGACTTATTCTTGTACTTGGGGGTTGGGGCGGAGACCGTGAGCTCTGTCTTAGTTCGGGAAGAAGGGAGGAAACGGCTCCAGGTTTACTATGTGAGCAGGGGGCTGAGGAAGGCCAAGCTCCTCTATCTTATCCTGGAGAAGCTGGCTTTCGCCCTCATCATCTCGGCCCGGAGGCTCCGGCCTTACTTCCAGGCACACTCAATTCAAGTGGTGACTGACCACCCCCTCCGCAGCATCTTCGAAGTGGTGGAGCATTCGGGCAGATTAGCTAAGTGGTCGGTAGAGCTGAGCGAGTTTGATGTCTCTTTCGTCCCCCGCCTCTCAATTAAGGCCCAAGCTATGGTCGACATCTTGGCTGACTATGTTGTCGAGGTGGCGGAGGAAGAACTCACTCGCCCGGTTCCTTGGAGGTTCATGGTGGACGGTGCTTCAGGGAGGCATTCCCTTGGGGCGGGAATCATCTTGGAGAGCCCCCAGGGAACGAGGATCGAGAAAACAGTTGTGATACACTTCCCCCTCACCAACAATCAGGCCGAGTACGAGGCCTTAATTGCTGGTATGCATTTGGCCAGGGAACTAGGCGTGCATGATGTGGAGGTCCTCACTGACTCCATAGTGGTGGCTTCCCAGATGAACGGAGAGTTTGAGGCAAGGGAGCCGACTCTGCAGCTCTACTTGGCAAAGGTAAAGGGAGTCATCGGCACCTTCCAAACCTTTTCCATTGGACAAGTGCCCAGGGAAGAAAGCGAGCAAGTTGATAAGCTAGCGAAGCATGGTCCTCGGGTGGGGTGTACCCTTACAGATCTCTTCAGCCCATCCATCGAGGAGGGGGAGCTGATGGAGGTGGAGCAGCACCCCTCATGGATGGATCCCTTCATGGCGTACCTGTCCACTGGGGAGTATTCTGAAGGGATGGATAGGAAAAGGCTCAAGTACAAGTCGACATATTATATCATGCGAGACGGCCAGCTATACCGAAATACCCTCTCCGGGATGTTGGCACGCTGCGTGGCCGAGGGGGAGGCCCCGAGGATCTTGGAAGAAACTCACTCCGGGGAGTGCGGGAGCCATTCCGGGAGTCGAACCTTAGAAGGTCGTATCATCAGACAAGGGTATTTTTGGCCGACCCTTAGCCGGGACGCGGCAAAGTTCGCGAAGGAATGCCATAAGTGCAAGTTGTTCACACCCCTCTAGCTACAGCCGGCCCAACGCCTCAGGAGTATCACGACCCCTTGTCCATTTGCCATTTGGGGAATGGACTTGGTTGGGCCCTTCCCCCAGGCCAGCTGCCAGAGAAGTTTCCTTCTCGTGATGATTGATTACTTCTCCAAGTGGTTGGAAGTGAAGGAGTTGGCCAAGATAACCTCCCAGGTCATTAGGATCTTCGTATGGGAGGAGATCATCTGCCGATATGGGTTGCCTCAAGCCATCGTCACGGACAACATCCCTCAGTTCGCCAGCACGGAGTTCGTCAGCTTTTGCTAAAAGCTTGGGATCGACCTTCGGTTCGCCTCGATTCATCACCCCAGGAGCAACAGACAGGTAGAGGCGGCAAACAAGGATATTGTTAGCCTCCTCAAAAAAAAGGTAGAGAATCTGAGAGGAAGTTGGGTGGAGCAACTCCCTTCGGTCCTCTGGGCCCTTAAAACCACACCTAATACGGCGACAGGAGAGACTCCTTTCAAGCTCTCTCATGGGTGCGAGGCGGTGCTTCCAGTAGAGTTTGCGGTTCGAACCCCCCGGGTGGTCGAGGCCGGAGAGGGAAGAGAGGAATGGAGGACCGAGAACGAGGAGGAACTGCGGCTCTCACTTGACATGGTTGAGGAATCATGAGATCTCTCAGCCATCAGGCAAGAGGAAGTGAATAGGAGAATGGCCAAATACTTCGACAAGCACGTCAGGGTCAAACAATTCGCGGAAGGGAACTTGTTCTTGAGAAAGGTGGATGCTGCAGGGAGGTCAGTCACCATGGGGAAGCTCAACCGCAACTTGGAGGGACCGTACATCGTACAGGAGGCATTGAAGTCAGGAGGGTACCGCCTCCGGAATATGAAGGGCGAGACCCTGAGTCTCACTTGGAGTGGTGATGACTTGAAACATTTTTTTCCCCTGAGTCATGTAAACATCGCTTCAGTTTTCAAATAAAGCTTCTGTTTATGAACTTTCTCCCCGATGATGAAAAGAGTGAATGAAATTCTGCCTCAGACCCCGAGCAGATCCCGCTACAAGGCTCCAATCAAGCTGACAGGGCTGGATGTCACTCAAAGGAGTCTGCCTCAGACCCCGAGCAGATCCCGCTGCCAGGCTCCCATAAAGCTAGCAGGGCTGGATGTCACCTGAAGGAGTCTGCCTCAGACCCCGAGCAGATCCCGCTTTTAGGTTCCCGTCAAGCTGGCATGGCTGGATGTCACTCGGAGGAGTCTGCCTTGGACCCCGAGTAGATCCCGCTGCCAGGCTCCCATCAAGCTGGCAGGGCTGGATGTCACTCGGAGGAGTCTGTCTCAGACCCTGAGCAGATCCTGCTGCCAGGCTCCCATCAAGCTGGCAGGGCTTGATGTCACTAGGAGGATTTTGCCTCAGACCCCGAGAAGATCCCGCTACCAGGCTCCCATCAAGCTGGCAGTGCTGGATGTCACTCAGAGGAGTCTGCCTCAGACCCCGAGCAGATCCCGCTGCCAGGCTCCCATCATGCTGGCAGGGCTGGATGTCACTCGGAGGAGTCTGCCTCAGACCCCGAGCAGATCCTGCTTCTAGGCTCCCATCAAGCTGGCAGGGCTGGATGTCACTCGAAAGAGTCTGCCTTGGACACCAACCAGATCCCGCTGCTAGGCACCCATCAAGATGGCAGGGCTGGATGTTACTCGGAGGTGTCTGCCTCAGACCCCGAGCAGATTGATGAGTCCCTATTTTATATCTTATTTTGGACTCATCTAGGCCTTTTTCGTCAGCTTTGCACTATCTTTTAGCGCCATTAGTACTCTTTTTGGTTAGCTACGACATTCCACGCCATGTGCACCTTTTTAGCCCATCTCTGTGCTGTGTGCATTTTCATTCTTGTCATGATTATTATTGTTTGCTGTGGCTGCCGCGATCGATGTCTCGTGCAGTTTTTCTGCAGATTCTGGGATCGTGTGGGCGTCCGGGATAGGCATTTCACTGTTTTTGGCAAAGGAGCCAGTGGTCGTGCGTTTTTACCCACGCACGACCATCGACCTCCTGGCGCACGATCACCGATCGTGCGCAGCCCGGACTCATTTCTGAAATCCCTGTCTTGAACCTTCCGCACGATTACTTGCCATACCGCGCACGACCACTGTTCGTGCGGCGTTGATCGTGCGCAGGCATATCCCATTTTACGAAAGTTCTGTCTGGCCATCCGCACGATCATCAGCATTGCCTCGCACGATCACTGATCGTGCGCTGTTGATCGTGCGCGACCATTTATTTTCTGATGCAAGTCTTCAGGTTGCTCGCGCACAGGCGCTGACCTTGGTAGCGCACGACCACTGGTCGTGCGCCCGTGGTCGTGCGCCCTATTTATTCTGCAAGCTATAAAAAGCGCTGTTCCGCAAATTAGGGCAAGGGGATTATTACGGAGCCTACGCCAGTCCGCCGTTTCGCCCTCCAGCATCTTCCTTCGCCTCCACCTTCATCCCCACCATCGGGAGGACCTTCTCCGGCGATTCTAAAGCATTCTGCCTCCTCCGGTGACCCTCCCGGCCATTGAAGCATTATTCTCCGAGCTCTCCACCAAGGAAGAAGACGAAGCATACCTAGAGAACGGAATTACAGGCCCTCGAGGTGACAGCTCGGTGGTACCGGAAGCCCTCCTCGGACTGCGCTTGGAAGCGGATTGACAACCCGCACCTCCGGCCAACAACCGCGGTGGATCTTCAATCTCGCGGTTTTGCATTCTCTCTCTCTCCTTGTTGTATGGATTGTATATGCATGTAATGAACATAAATTTCTGATGTTAAATTGGATCTTTTGTGCTTCTTCATGCTTGTGAGAATTATCATTTGATGCACCTCGCTCCATCTCACTCCACTTCACACATTCGTTGCACTCAATTCCACTCCGCGCTAATCACCTCACTCGCTAGACTTCCGTCCACTCGTCAACCGAAGTACGGCATCGCGGCCGCTACATCCATCTCGCCTTGAGAAGCGGTGATTGCGACCCGCATAGTTTACATTAGTGTAATTGGTCGTAAGACCACCAACCAAAGCCCCCTTCTTTTGCTTATTTCAATTAACTCTCATAACAATAGTTTTGGAGTCTAAATCGTTCGACGCCAATTGCATTTCTCAAGAGACCGACATCCGGGGATTTATTCCCAACTTTATTACTTGTGCGACCGGTACGCTTGCCGTATTTTATGCGCATCAAGTTTTTGGCGCCGTTGCCGGGGAATGCAACTGTGGAACGACTGAGGATTTCCGAAAATATTGGTATTCGAGTTAATTTGTTTTGCTCTGTTTCATTTCTTTTTTCTTCTGCTGTAGTTCATTGTTGGAATTGTAAGTTTTGCGCGATGAATCTTTGCAAAGTAGTTGCTTCCGTTTGACTTTGATATTTCCGCAATGTGGGCCAATTTCAATATTCATTGCCCTCATTGTGGAGATATCTCGCATGCAAGTGATCGATGTCCCCAGAAGTATAGTTCCCAGGAAATTCACGACTCTACATTTCGTAGACATAAGCCGGTCATCCACCGACCAGCGGAGCCATTACCGCACTACTTTTTCTCGGCTTCAGCAAACGCTTCACCGCGGAAGCCGGCTAAGCAGTGCATCTTTTGTCGAAGCTGGGATCATACATTGAAGGACTGCACTGCTTATTTAGCTGAATTGGAAGTGGATAATGAGCTGGACTTCCGGATTATTCCCACTTCCACCGTGAGCAGCACCCCTTCAGCCTCGGGATATGCATCGATGCCATCTCCATGTTTTGGAGAAAGCACTTCCGGTACATGCCCCGATGCTTGTGTCGATCCCCATCCCGGCATGGATACGTATACTTCTGATGAACATGCATCACCTAGCATCGAGTCCGGTTGCGAAGAGACAGTTCTTGACTTCCCGTTGAGTTCTGTACCTCCGCCTTCCGCTTTGCATAGTATTCATTTTTTTTCTGATGTTTCTGTTGAGGCTGATTCGCAGGTGGAAACTAGCACTCTCAGTTTTCTGTTAGATCCGATCGAGGAGGACATTTCCGTGGTTGAGGTTGCTACCTTCACCCCATGTGAGGATGTCCAATGCGCGGACGAAATGGATGCTGCGCTAGGAACTTCTTGCACCATCCTGGACAGTGGTGTTCAGATTTCTGCAATTCCACCACCGGGAGATGATTCCGGGATCATTTCCAAGATTAAGGATTGTTTATGTTATTCTTCTGATTTATTTCTTGACCCCGTTCTTGTTTCCACTTCCCTGCAGCATTCCATCTTGGAACCGGTTCAACCAGTGCAAGGGCTTGTAATGCGGCCTATGTCTGCTAGCAACCAGATGCAGGTGGAGTTGGAAATGAAGAACTTCACAAGTTATGTCTTGCCCATGCCTGACACTCATGGCAGGTGTACTTATACAGGTAGTGGGGCATTTGTTCTGTCTCCATACCGGTACCCGCTACCAACACGCGAGCAAGAACAATTGCCTGGGCATTTCCATTTCCATACGCCAATCAGTTAAGCAATGTCGAGAATTTGAATAAGTCCTGTTGGGAGACAGAAAACCCAATAGTTATCTAGGTAGCGTATTCTTTTCTTTTCTTTTAGAATTTTTGAGCAATTTTCTTCCACTTTTCTCATCTCATCTTATATATTCTTGCCTTTTAGTCTAAAAATGCTTGCGGTAGCTTTGCCTCATTTCTGTATCTCCCCAGCGCACCCTCAGCGTTATCCGAGCGATCTTGGTACAAAAATTGGCTGCCTGTAATTTTTAAGTATCGCGCACGATTAGTGATCGTGCGCGCTATTTATTTTCTGCACGATCAGTGATCGTGCGGTCGGCCCAGTTTTTATAAAAAGACTGCTCGGGCTGTGCCGAGCGTGCGCCCTAATTCCCCGCTCCCGAGCTTTCGTCGTGCGTCGTTCTCTCGAGCTTCCGTCCCCCTCTTCTTCTCCGGCAAATCTCCGGGAGATTTCTTCCCTCCTCGCTCCACCGTATCTTCCTCTTGCAATGGCTTCTACCTCTAACCGCAGGGCTGTCAACGCCTACCAGCGCTCCACTCCGGCTCAGGTGCTGCAGAGGATGGCGGCATTTCAGATGGACACCCACCAGCGCCGGTTTACTGATTTGAAGAACAAACCCTTCCTCCCTCAACGTCTTGTGGACTGGGAGGAGTTAAGGTCCATTGGCGACGGCGGTGTTCTTGCGGATTCTATCCTCCACCTCTACTCATTTGACAAGTGGAGCCACGTTTTCGAGTGCCGCGAACCCGGATTCAAAGAGCTCACTTTGGAGTTCCTCTCCACGTTTGAGTGGGAATGCGACACTCGCGGCTATCGCCCTGTTGAATGCTCCTTCCGGATTCGGGGACGGGTCATTTCCATGACCATCCATGAGCTTGGCGTCCGAGCCGGATTCTACTCAGATGCCTCAGAACCACAAGGTTTAGGCTCCGGCTTCCCTGAAGGGTCCTCCCATGGGTCTGCTTGGCGCAAAATTACCAGTTCCGACGAGGAGTATGTGGCTCGGAAGGCCAAGTCGACCAAGATCATTTCCCCTGCCTTGCGGTATCTTCAGCATCTTCTTAGCCACTCACTCACGGCGCGGTCACTTAGTCAGAATGTGGTTGGGTGGCAGGATTTAGTTTCACTTTATAGCATGCTCCGTCGGGAACCCATCCACCTTGGTTATATGCTATCGACATTCTTCCATCATGAGGCTACTTATCGCCTCGCCGGCGCGATCGGTGGTGCTTACTACATCACTCGCATCGCCAAGAATTTGGGAGTTTGGGATAGTTTGCCGCCGATGGAGCAGGTTACCACCCCTTCTGTCATCACCCGAGCCAACATGGTCAGTTTTCATCTGCTGCGTGTTATTGGGAGGCGATCCGATCATCGATTCGAGATTGTTATGCTAGGTGATGCCCGAGGAGCTTTGCAGGAGGACGAGGATGAAGTTGCTCCAGAATCTTCCGCCATGGGTAGGCGGAGAGCTGCAGGAGGCACTCAGCCACGTCGTTCTCGGCCACCATCTGCTGAGCCGGAGAGGCAGCCCGACCCTCATTTCAGTGCTGCGCAGGGTCAGAACATTCCATTTCTGAATGAGCGCCTTGCGGACATCGAGGCCTCCCAATTGTGGGTGTAAAACTTGGTATATCAGCAGGCGTTGCGTGGTGGCCTGAGCATCCCTCCGCCGCCAGTTCGTTCCGCTCCCGCTCCCCGCCCGCCGCCCGTTGAGATCGACAGCAGCGACGAGGAATGAGTGCAATTCCTCCACCCCACAGCTACCTCTGCATTTGTGTCTTCAGAATCTGTGTTTCTTGTTTGTCCGATTTATTTTATTTTATTTTTGGTCGTTATTTATCTATTTTGCTGCAAAAACATTATATACAACTGCTAATACAGGTATTTGGTCCACCTTAAGGACGGTAAACACAAGGGCTATCCGGGAGACAACCCAAGCTTGGACCCTTTGGTCCCCTCGTTTATGCTTTTTATTTTATGTTTTCTATTTTTTTGTACTTTCTATTGTTCGGCCTAATTCGCAGGTTCAGCTATTCTTTTGTGCGAAGTAGCAACTCCCGCGAATCATCACGCAATCTTCTGGTATGCTCCCCTCTTTGGAGCTTAGGTACGCTCTCTCGCTTCAGATTTCATTCCTTGGTTGAATGTCTATTTTACTCCCTTATGTTTTCATTCAAGTCTGGGGGGAAGAGCCGCCTGTGCACTCCATGAGCACATTTAATTTCGCATGCCAGTAGTTTTTTCTCTTCTGCTGCACACACATTGGCACCCACATGAGCGCGCACTTGACCACGCGTGCGGCTCGAGTTGATGTATTATTTTGTGTAAACTTTAAGATGGTGGTGCTGACGTAGGATTTTGATTTAGAGTAGTTCGAAACTCGTGCAGTGCTCCTAATCGAGTGCTCGCGTTGTGTAGAAATTGTATAGATTTAGTTTTTCTTTATGCTTGCAATTTATATTTTTTCTGCACTCGTAAATACTGTCTGTCCTACTCAAATTTATGAATCCGGAGTAATCACTCGGTAGTGTAGGAATGTGTGTAGGCGTCGCTAGCTTTGTATTGCTCGAGTCGGGAGGACGGATCACTTTTCTCGGTGACTAAGAACTTGCCCCGGGCTACTTTCGAAGCATTGGTGCACGGTTAGTCGAGCGTGAGCGTGACGTAGGCCATCACTTCGGCCCGGTTGTGCCTTGCACCCGTCCTAACATAGCCCTCGCTAGCCCCGTTGAGCCTACCTTCCTTTTGTTTCAGCTCCACACTCAATTCACCAATGCCTCAAGCCAATCCTAGTCGCACACCCGCGTCGAGCTATAGTTCCAAGCATTTTTCTCGTTGGGTTGTTGATTTGGGAGGTGGTTTTGTGAATATTGTGGATTTGCCATCTTGTCATATGTGCTGAAATTCAAGAATTTGAAAAAGAAAGAAAAAACAAAATTTATAAAAGAAAAAAAAAATTGTGAAAAAGAAAAGAAAAAGCGAAAATAAAAAACATAAATGAAAATCTGTTTTTGCGAAATCTGTTTTGGGGTAGGCGGTGCACATACCCATGTTGTAAAAACCAGGTCTGGGGGTGTGGTGCACTCGCATTCATTTTGCTAGTGGGAAATCTGTATTTGTGCGAGCTCCGTTGGGTTGTGCGTAGCCTTCATTTTCAGCTTTTTCATCCATACCTACGTCTACACCCAAGCCCCAACTCTTCACCTAAAGTCCTACGGATTTATGCTCGAGTCGAACTAGCATCGTGGAGAAAGTGTGAACGGGCAAGCATATGGTCCCCGACATTGGTGGATTCCTTTGGAGGTGATCAAGAGCCCCGCTCTTTGGTAATGCTCCGCCATCCGACTTGCCTATTTTCTTCGTACACATGACCGCGCGATTCTCCGGAAATTCAATCTTTGAGTAGTGACCGTATTTATTTACGTTTATCGAAAATTATAAATTGCTTAGCATGATTAAAAACTCCTTCTATTATATTTTCTATGCACTTGTGTTTCTCGATTTCTCGTCCTACTGTATTTTGAAATTACTACGTCAGCTTGCCATTTTTGAGTCCACGAGGTGATTATTTGCCCGGGACGTGCAAATGGTTAAGTCTGGGGGTGTGATGAGTCCCTATTTTATATCTTATTTTGGACTCATCTAGGCCTTTTTCGCCAGCTTTGCACTATCTTTTAGCGCCATTAGTACTCTTTTTTGTTAGCTACGGCATTCCACGCCATGTGCACCTTTTTAGCCCATCTCTGTGCTGTGTGCATTTTCATTCTTGTCATGATTATTATTGTTTGCTGTGGCTGCCACGATCGATGTCTCGTGCAGTTTTCCTGCAGATTCTGGAATTGTGTGGGCGTCTAGGATAGGCATTTCACTGTTTTTGGCAAAGGAGCCAGTGGTCGTGCGTTTTTACCCATGCACGACCATCGACCTCCTGGCGCACGATCACCGATCGTGCGCAGCCCGGACTCATTTCTGAAATCACTGTCTTGAACCTTCCGCATGATCACTTGCCATACCGCGCACGACCACTGTTCGTGCGGCGTTGATCGTGCGCAGGCATATCCCATTTTACGAAAGTTCTGTTTGGCCATCCGCACGATCATCAGCATTGCCTCACACGATCACTGATCGTGCGCTGCTGATCGTGCGCGACCATTTATTTTTTGATGCAGGTCTTCAGGTTGCTCGCGCACGGGCGCTGACCTTGGTAGCGCACGACCACTGGTCGTGCGCCCTATTTATTCTGCAAGCTATAAAAAGCGCTGTTCCGCGAATTAGGGCAAGGGGATTATTACGGAGCCTATGCCAGTCCGCCGTTTCGCCCTCCAGCATCTTCCTTCGCCTCCACCTTCATCCCCACCATCGGGAGGACCTTCTCCGACGATTCTAAAGCATTCTGCCTCCTCCGGTGACCCTCCCGGCCATTGAAGCATTCTTCTCCGAGCTCTCCACCAAGGAAGAAGACGAAGCATACCTAGAGAACGGAATTACAGGCCCTCGAGGTGACAGCTCGGTGGTACCGGAAGCCCTCCTCGGACTGCGCTTGGAAGCGGATTGACAACCCGCACCTTCGGCCAACAACCGCGGTGGACCTTCAATCTCGCGGTTTTGCATTCTCTCTCTCTCCTTGTTGTATGGATTGTATATGCATGTAATGAACATAAATTTCTGATGTTAAATTGGATCTTTTGTGCTTCTTCATGCTTGTGAGAATTATCATTTGATGCGCCTCGCTCCATCTCACTCCACTTCACACATTCGTTGCACTCAATTCCACTCCGCGCTAATCACCTCACTCGCTAGACTTCCGTCCACTCGTCAACCGAAGTACGGCATCGCGGCCGCTACATCCATCTCGCCTTGAGAAGCGGTGATTGCGACCCGCATAGTTTACATTAGTGTAATTGGTCGTAAGACCACCAACCAAAGCCCCCTTCTTTTGCTTATTTCAATTAACTCTCATAACAATAGTTTTGGAGTCTAAATCGTTCGACGCCAATTGCATTCCTCAAGAGACCGACATCCGGGGATTTATTCCCAACTTTATTACTTGTGCGACCGGTACGCTTGCCGTATTTTATGGGCATCACAAATCCCGCGGCCAGGCTCCCATCAAGCTGGCAAGGTTGGATGTCACTCGGAGGATTCTGCCTCAGACCCTGAGCAGATCCCACTGACAGGCTCCCATCAAGCTGGCAGGGCTGGATGTCACTCGGAGGAGTGTGCCTCAAACCCAAAGCAGATCCCGCTGACAGGCTCCCATCCAGTTGACAGGGCTGGATGTCACTCCGAGGAGTCTGCCTTAGACCCCGATCAGATCCCGCTGCTAGGCTCCCATCAAGCTGATAGGGTTGGATGTCACTCGGAGGAGTCTGCCTCAGACCCCAAGCAGATCCCGCTGCCAGGCTCCCATAAAGCTGTCGGGGCTGGATGTCACTCGGAGGAGTCTGCCTCAAACCCCGAGCAAATCTCGTTACAAGGCTCCCATCGAGCTGGCAGGGCTGGATGTCACTCGGAGGAGTCTGCCTCAAACCCCGAGCAGATCCCGCTATCAGTCTCCCATCCAGCTGGCAGGGATAGATGTCATTGAGAGGAGTCTGCCTTGGACACCGAGTAGATTCTCTTTCTCAGCAGAGAGCCTCGAATGAATCGGTAGGTTGATGAGGGGATCCCGGCATGATGGGCGAGCCGGCTTCCGGGGGCATTGGCGCCGTCGGGTTGTCGCCGCCTGGGCCCTCTTCTCTGGGGGCTCGCCGATCTCTAGACTGACTCTGGCCTAGAGATCGGCGAGCCCCCAAAGAAGAGGGCCCGGGCAGCGACAACCCGACCGCGCCAATGCCCCCAGAAACCGACTTGCCTAGAGCCTAAACGCGAGCCAGGCATTTCTCGCTTACCCAATGACGCGGATGGGTTAGCGAGCCCGAATGGAATTAGTAAGTCGCTCCCTCGCGTCGCGACCACCCAACCTACCCCTCGCTCCTAAGCCTATGTTTAGAGTTTAAAGCGAGCAGATAACCTCACTCGCTCTCTCACTATCGCGATGTCCATAAGAACATTCAAGGATAAAAGAAATCAAAATTAGCGCGAGAAACAAGGGGCGAGTGCAAGAAACAAGGATATTCACATTTCAGATCAAAAAAGAGTTTTGTATATTGGCAAAATTTAAAAAGAAAAAAAATTAAGCTATTACAAAACCGGGCTCTGGCCCACATCCCCGCCATGGTGAGAATAGGACGAATGCAAGCTCCCGGCGAGGCAAGCCCTTAGCGGCGGGCCCTTAAATAGGGTAGAATGGCCCCTCGCCCGGCTCCGGTACAGGAAGGAACAGCTCCGGTACCACCTCGCTCGCCAAAAGATTGGCACCGTCGTCCTTGATAAGGTTGGCCCTCAAAAGCGTCCGAGACGTGTACGTTGCAGCTTTGGCCGCATTCTTCTGCATCATCACTTCGATCTCGTGATCGTTGTAATGAGCGAGCCGACAGCCGCTTGTAGATGGAGGCGGGGGGGGGGGGGGGGGGGGGGGTTGCTACGACCTCCAGCACGTCCACTCGCTTCTGCAGCACCTCCTTCTCCTGTTGAAGAGTGGCGATCTCAGTGACCAGCCGGCTGGTATTCGCCGCGTCCTGTGAAAAGGAGAACAATCGAGTTAAGTTATGCGGGAGGAGGAAAGGTTGAAGCGAGTCAAGGAACCTACCGCCCCGCCTAGGTACTGAGCAAGAGCGGCCTCTGCCGCATCGGCCTGCTTCCACTGCTTGTCCGCCTCCTCCCGAGCATGTCGGCAGACCTCCTCCTTCTCATCTATAAGCCTGGTGAGGGACGGGGCGCACTTGTCCAGCCAAAGACACCGCCGACCGACCATGTGGGCCAGCTCGAGGCTGCGGAATTGGGCCCGCGCACTCTCGTAAATCAGCACCCGCATCGCCTCCTAGTCATAGATGGTGGCATCCTCTCGCCCATAGACGTCGAAGGAGAGGTTGTAAGCATCCCCGCTACTGGAGTCATCCTCCAACCAGCTTGGCAATAGCGAGGATAGGTGGACCCAGTTGGTATCCTTATCCCACTGAAATAGCGGGACTCCGTCCTAGTCGGCGGGCCCCTCGCCGTAACCAAAGTTACGATGGCCCTGAGGGATTGCCTTCCCGGTGAGCCGAACCTCCTTTGACAGCTGTGAAGTTCCAGCCTCTTCACCTGAAGACCTGATGACCGGAGAGGTCGCAGGTGCGGGAACGGCAAACGGTTGGTTCACGGGGGCTTTACCCTTGTCTCGAGACGGGGGAGGCGGGTCACCCGCCTTCTTCGACTTCTTAGGCGGCGGCGGATCCTGAGGCTGTTCGCGGCTGGGCCTCTTCGCGGGGGCAGGATTCGAGAACTCGCAATTGGCGGCAGCCGCCGCCTCGGCCCGCGCTAGCTCGCCGGCGGCGAGTCGCGCACTCTCATACGGCAGATGGATGGGGATGTCGCGCTCGCTTACAGGAAATGGGACTTAGAAAAATTCAAAGAATTCAAGGATGCTTAAATGGGGCAAGCCGCTTACCTTCACCAGGCGGGACAGGGATGAGGTCGTTAAGGTTCCTGCGGAGATAGGCCACCTTGAAGTTCTTCTCGTCGAAGAACCCGAACAGTCCCGCTTTGTGACCCCCTAGGGCTGGGGGCGGTAGCTCGCCTCGCTGAGTTGGACCGACGAAAAGGGGACGTTTCCAAAGTCCCCCTTGATGAAGATAAACTTCTTAAGCCAGTTGTGGCTCTTATTGACGGTTTCCCACACTTTGGCATGGCTGTTGGCAAAGCAGGTGGTCTCGTCCTTATTCGCCCGAAAAGAGAACAGCTTGCGGAATACCGCGAGGCTGAACTCTATTTTCTCCTCTCGCAGATAGTAGGCGAACCCGACGATCACTGAGATGGAGTTCGGGGTCATCTGCCCGGGAACCACCCTGAAATACTTGAAGATTTGGCGTACCTCCGTCCATAGGGGTAGCCGAAGGTCCTCCTCAAAATGGGCCACCGGGAACGCGAGCTCGCCCGCGAACAGCTCGTTTATTTATTCCTCCTTCCTCGCCTGCCTCGCCTAAAAACCTGGCCGGACGAAGTGGCCGATCGCGTCTACAAATTCCCCCTCCGTAAGGACGGCGGGAGGGAAATCATGCTCGGAGAAGGTCCAAGCGCACTTGGCCCTCCCCTCCGCCTCACCACTACCTCCACCCATCTTGTAGATGTCTCGCCGAGCGGGACAAAGGGATTTTTTCAAAGAGCTAGGGGGGAAAGAAGAAGCCTTAAATACGGTAGGTGTGAAAGGGCAGCCATGGTATATTTATAAGGTGAGAAAGGGCGGGAAAAATCCTTCTTAGGCGGGAAAGTGCGGATAGCAATAAGGCCCTGACGTTTCGATAAGTACGTAGAAAGCATTATGGAGGTGTTTATGGATGATTTCTCCGTGTTCGGCGATTCCTTTGATAGTGGCTTAGAAAATCTAGAAAAGTCTTAGAAAGATGCGAAGAAACTAACCTTGCCCTAAATTGGAAAAAAATCCATTTTATGGTAAGGGAAGGGTTAGTTTTGGGTCATAAAATTTTTGCGAGAGGAATATAAGTAGACATAGCTAAGATAGAAGTTATCGAGAAGCTGCCGCCACCTACAAATGTCAAAGCTATAAGAAGATTACTAGGACACGCTGGCTTCTATCGCCGCCTCATAAAAGACTTCTCGAAAATCACCAAACCCCTTACTTATCTTCTGGAAAAAGGAGCCCCATTTATTTTTGAGGACCTATGTCTATCTGCCTTTTAATTAATAAAAGAAAAGTTAATTAATGCCCCTATTATGATAGATCTGGTGTGGGACCTTCCCTTTGAAATTATGTGTGATGCGAGTAGTTTCTCGATGGGTGCGATAATTGGATAACGAATATTTAAAAAATTCCACCCCATCTATTTTGTATGTAAAACACTTACATCTGCAAAAGAGAATTATACCAAAACCAAGAAAGAGCTCCTAGTGGTGTTTTTGCTTTTGATAAATTCTGTCCATATATTACGCTTTCCAAAATTATCATTTTACAGAACACTCGGCCCTCAAGTATCTTCTTGCTAAGATGGATGTCAAGCCGCGCCATATTCGCTGGGTCTTTCTCCTCCAAGAGTTTGACTTAGAAATCCGTGATAAGCGAGGATCCGAGAATTTGGCCATCGACCATCCTTCACAATTAGAAAATCCGTATATAGAAAAATTAGATGAAAAATCTTTTAATGATTTCTTCCTCGATTAGAAGCAACTTTTAATTAACACATCCCCCCCTCTCCTTGTTTTCCACACATAGACAACTATTTATTAGCTCTTTTCCTCCCGAAAGAGTTCTCCTCTCAACAAAAGAAGAAATTCTTTTCTGAGTTGAACTATTTTTGGAAGGACCAGCATCTTTTCTTAGTCTATGCGGACCAAGTGATTAGGAGATGTGTCTCCTTTGAAGAAGGATTAGATATTTTAAAACATTTGCATGAAGGACAGCTTGGTGGTCACTATCAAGTTGCTCTCACCACCAATAAAGTGCTTTACATGGCTTTTTTTGGCCTAGCCTATATAAAGAGCAACAAGCCTTTGTGAGTAGGTGTGATAGTTGCCAATGGTCGGGAAATATTTCCAATAAAAATGAAATGCAACAAAATTATTTCCTTGAGTGCTAAGTTTTCAACCTCTTGGGAATTGATTTTGTTTGCCCTCTTCCTTCTATCTTCGAAAACAAATACATTCTAATTGCTGTAGATTATGTTTTGCGATGGGCTGAAGCCTAATCTCTTCCTATTAATGACGCCCGAGCCGTAATTACATTTTTGAAAAAAATATTTTCTTGATTCGGTACGCCACGAGCCATCGTTAGCGATAGGGGTTAACATTTTTGTAAAGTGCAGTTTTCAAAAATTCTTATTAAATACGGCGTTACACATAAGCTTTCAACTGCCTACCACCCCCAAACTAACAAACAAGTCGAAGTAGTGAAAAGAGTGATAAAAAGAATTTTAGAAAAGACTGTTTCCACCTCTAGAAAAGACTGGTCAACAGAATTAGACGATGCTCTATGGGCCTACCGAACAACGTACAAAACAACCATCAGATGTATGCCGTATCAGTTGGTTTATGCAAAATCGTGACATTTACCCATAGAATTAGAATACCGTGCCATTTAGGCCTTAAGATTTTTAAATTTCAATCCCCACTCTGTCGGCGATTTTTGAAAATTTCAGCTTAACGAACTCGATGAGTAGCGCTCTTAGCCATACGAAAATAACAAATTTTATAAAGAGCGGATGAAACATTTTCATGACAAACACTTGAGGAACCCAAAAAACTTCAAACCGGGTGACAAATTTCTTTTATATAATTCACGTTTATGTTTATTTCCTGACAAACTAAAGTCACGATGGTCTGGGCCGTTTTCTATTAAAGAAGTTTTTCCGTATGGAACTGTGTTAATTTCACACCCTAATAAGGGTGATTTAAAAGTGAATGGGCAGCGTCTTAAACTCTATTTTTCTGGTAATGATGATTTTAGTCCGAACAATGTTATGTTTCTTCTGCATGAACTTTAACTAACTTAAAACTTTTTATTTTTGTTAAAAACTTTAATTAATCTTTTGGAGAATACTATTTTGTTTCGTCGAGTTCAAACGACGTTTTATACAAAGGGTGCTCTTGGGAGGAGACCCAAAATATTTTTCTATTTTCTTTATTTTACACTTTTTGCCCTAGACAGCTCCAACAAGCTGAAGCTTCTGCGATCGCTTGCTCAAATGCTGCTGAATCCATTACGAAGTGCAATGAAGACATTTCAAGAAGTTCCAAAGTGCAAGCATGGGGGAGCGACATCAATCAACATTCGCGATGCATAAATCCGGGGAAGTACCTATTTTTCCATTCTGTACTTTAATTTTTGTTTTAATTTCTCTCTCTCCTCCCCCTCCTTTCTCCATTGAGGACAATGTCCATTTTAAGCTTGGGGGAGGATTTCCTCTTCTTATCTTTTTTTATATATCTTAAAAATTAAAAAAAAGTGTATATCTTAAAAATCACAAAAAAGGGAATATCTTAAAAATCCAAAAAAAAGAAAATATTTCAAAATAATATATATATATATATATATACTATTTCTGTTTACTTTAATAGTTTAAACGAAATTTGGTACCCCTTGCTTTTTGTTTTGTTTTTCTTAATATTACTTATTACAACTTAGTTATTTATGATCTTTCTAATCGTTCTTTTTAATTATGTTTCACAAGTAAAATGTTGGCCATGCTGTGTTTCTAATTCATGGTAGCATGTTAATGTGAAACGTTTTTCTAAAACTCGCATTTTTATTATGGTTTTCATCTTTATTTTCTTTACTTTCTCCGAAATCTTTCATCCATTATTTTCCTTTTCGTTTTGGATAATTTTTTTAATGTCAACTTTTGATTAGCGTAGTAGATGTGAATGATCCAAGTCATTTATTATTTCTATTTTCAAGATAATTTAATTAGTCTTCATTTATTATCAAGGATTTTCTTTTTAAAAATTTTCAAAGCTTATGCTTTAAATAAATTTTAAAAAATGAAAATGATTTAGGCCATTTTTGTTTTTGTTTGAGTGTTCTTGCCAACCAAAAAATTTTTATCCCTAGTTAGCCGCTTTTGAGCCTTTTCCGATTTCGATTGATAGCTCCACTTATCATTTCATTTTCACGAAAGCCAAAATTTTCCAACCTATCTAATCATACTAACCTTTTGAGTTTCATTAAAAATTTTCATGATTATGATGATGTTATTTTGTGTTATATTTGGAGAACTTTTTAAAAAAGTATGCTCAAAAGAAGTGTTTTACGCTTGTTTGGCCAATTTCAAAATGAAAAGAAAAATTATTTATGGCCTTTTTTGTTTTGAAAAGAAAAAAACAGAGAATATTTTATTTATGAAGAAAATTTTGAAACTCTTTATTTTGGTTTAGTGTGATTTTTAAGCCTCCTTTTTTATCTTTGAATTCCACTCCTAATTATAATCCTAAACCAAATGTTTCGGTCCTAGTAAGCTCTTTTGATTCATGTTTTTGAATTTTATTTTTTAGCTAAGTAAAGAAAAAAAGTAAGTTAGTAAAGTTTTGGATTTAAATTTAGATTTTTGTCATTGGATTGATATAGTTATAATGTTTCTCTTAGATCTAGTAATAACTCAATGCATTTTTTTCATTTTGTTGCTTTGCTTAAATTTATTTAAAGAATTTTGTTAAAATTTTGGATGATTTTTTTTCATTAGTAAAGTTTATAAATTGTTAAACCATGTTTAGGTAAATATTTTACGATTACATTTCACCTTCTCCCTACTTAGAATCTCGCATAGTTCTTGTGTAAGCATAATTAGAACTTTTTGATTAGTCACTTTTTATGATTAGCTAGTTTTTATATCTTTGTTGGGGACAAACAAAGCTTAAGATTGAGTGAATTCTATAGTATGTTTTGTAGTCCAAACTATTAGGGTATTTTTAGGTTTTTAATACACAAATCGTGTCTTCTAAGCTTATAAATTGACCTTTTGTATATTTATTGCCACTAATGTTTTCTCTTCTTTTTTGAAGATTTTCCCAGTTTTCGGCCAAAATGACCTGACACACCCCCCTGTGTAACCTGATCTTGAGGAAGATTGTTGCCAGAAGCAAATCTCGAGAAAAACACATTAAATGCCCCCCTGACACGCCCTCCCAAGGCGTGTCACAAGGCATATTACCCTCATCCTGAAGCCTTCTACCAGCTTTAAAGATTTTTTGTTGCTGTAATTCAACAGTACTGACAAGCCCCCCTATACGGGCGTGTCGCCGGGCATGTACCACCTTTTTTGACAATTGATGGATTTCCAACCAATGATTGAAGCGTGACGTGCCTTGCACTCCCCCCTACACGGGCGTGTCCACCGACGTATAGAAGAAAACATCATTTCCGTCAGATTTCAGCTCCCGAGGTCAACCCCGTACCTGACACGCCCCCATGACACGTCGTCCCAGGGCGTGACAGGGGAGCATGAATAACCCAAAAGGAAGTCTATAAATTCAGACCTCCCCCTTGTGTCCAGGAGGTAGTTTAGAGTGAGAGGGGAGGTGCTACACTTTTATTTTCTGAAGTTTTTCATGCTCTTTCTCTCTCTCTTTTTCTCATTTTAAGCTTCTTCATACTAGTTTATGTACTCCTTTGTATTAGTTTTTGTAATTGCTTTAGTAGCTTAATGTAAATGCTAGCATAGGATTTCACTTCATTGCAATTGTAATCCTTTATTCCAAGTTGTAACTCTCTTTTAGTATTAATATAAAGTGCCATTTTTATCTTTGTTTTCTTAATGTTCTTCTACCCAACTCTCTTCCTCCACTTATCCATGATAAACTAATCCTCCTTGTACTCAATCTTGATGATCCGAGGTTCAAGTTGATTTAGTTATGATGCTTTAAGATTATTTTTTCTTTTTAGGGTTTAGACCTTGATTTACTCTTGATTAATTATGATATGAGATATATCATCAATATATATTTTCCATCTTTGATTCCACTCTTTGCTATCCAATAGGCTCGTATTGTGGAGTGAACACTCAAGAGTAAAAAGAGTTTATTGCCCCCCTCTAGATAGGCAGACGCTAAATCTCCCGGATTGGAGTGAATTCCAATAGTGGGGTTCACCGCATAAAGCGAGCTTTATGTCTCCGATTTGAACAAGAGTTCGGTCGGACCTTCCTAAACTCATTTGGGCACGACTTAGAGAGAAGTGTGTACAAGCATTAGGAACCTCCGCGGTCAAGGACCTTCACCTTATTAATTTAGGGTTTATTATCACATTTTTAATCAACTATAGCCGAGGTGATTCTCGATCGAGCGCTTTTATATTTCATCGATTAAACCCCTCGTTGTAATATCTTTTAGTAGTTCTTATTTAACTACAAGTAGTTCTCTTTTAGCACAATATTTATTCTCTTAATCATAATTAGCTTTCTCTTAAACCCTAAAACAATCCTTCTATAAGATAATAGTCTTCGCGTGAGTAAGAATACTCAACAGTTCCTGGATCTTAATACGACACTTGTGTCCCCTAGCTAAAATTCGATAGGTATACTTACCTAATTGGATTGCTAGTTCGGTTTTATTCTCTTCACGATTAGTAGACACCAACAACCAAGGCACGAAATAGCCATCAACCGAGCCGGAGGAGGGGTCGACTTGGTCAGCATCATCATTCCATCAATCGTATGATGGCTCGCTTCAGCTTACGGCTACACCACATTCACCTCGAACAAATTTCTTGCACCCCTATGTGCGTTTGTTCCTGCAGTCCAATGCATACTATGAGAAGCGGTGTCGCGAAGGAGCCAAAATGCCTCGTCAGGAGTCAGGTTCATGATAGTTCCTCCGGTCGGCGCGTCGATCATAGCCCTGTAATTGGGCTCAATAGAAAAATAAAATATTTCAACTAAATTCCATGACTAACAGCCATGCTTGGGGCATCGATGCTGCAGATCAACAAATCTCTCCCAGGCTTTAGAAAAAGTTTCCTTGTCCAGCTACCGGAAAGTTTCTATCTCCCTTCGGGCATTCACTATTTTGTCCACCGAGTGGAATTTAGCTAGGAACTTCGTAAAAGAGCCTCTCATGTAGTTGTAGTCCCAGGAGCAATAGTGTGTAATCAGGCTTTCACCTTATCCCTTAGTGAAAACGAGAATAGCCATAGCTTCACCACGCCATCAATAATGTCGGCGTAGCGGAAGGTGCAACAAATCTCCGAGAATTCTGCCAGATGGAGCTGCGGATCCTCACTTGGCAAGCCTGAAAACTGTATGTTATTTCTGATCATGTTGAGGATGGCGGGCTTTATCTTGAAGTGGTTGTTTACGATGGCCATCCCGAAGCCAGGGTAAACAATTCCCGTGGTATGGGTTGTGAAGTCTCGCATTGTCCTAAAGCAGGGTTGGATCACCACCTAGACCTCAACGACCCATTCACGAAGGCCATTTCAGCCTTGACCTAACTCTTCAATTCCTTCTCTACCTTCAGTAGCAGCAGCATGCCGACGAGCTCACCTTACTCGTGCGGTTTCAAGATCTACTCCAAGATCTTCCTAAATATTCTTGGTGTTTGGATCTGTCATGCAACACACATAAAAAAGAAAAAAATCAAAGTGCCAAAAACGCTTGCAACAACTTTTCCAGTAGAAAAATACACACAACGGTTGCACTCCCAAGTAATGGAACCAAATACTTGATGAACAATTTTGGCAAGTGTACTGATCGTAGTCAAGTAACAAAGTTGAGGAGTTAAATCTCCGGATATCGATCTCTCGAGGAGTGCAGGTAGGGAGTGTGACTTTTCTATTGAAAGAGGGATTACAAGTGTCAACAAAATAAGGGGTTTTGATTTTTGGTTTCCTAATTTTAACACTAATAAAAATATTATGGGTGGCCTTCACCGCATCGCTTGGGTGGATTACTCAAGTGAGTAATAAGGAGGATGGACAAACCATTGATGGTCGCATTCACCTCTTCGCCACGCACGCACCTAACAATTATTGGGATGATGTTATCGCGTGAAGAACACAAAGGATGGAAGCGCACCAACACGATCAAGATCTAAAATAAGTCAATACATATAAAAGATAAAATACTTAAGCAAATCAAGTTATTACTCATAATTCCAACAACAATGCAATCAAGAACAAAGTAACTACAAGAGAAGGAGGAGATATACAAACAACCACATGAAGACTTTCCGAGATTCGCGCCCGAAGTGGAAGGGCTATTAAGTCATATCTGTGCTCGGTCTACAGATGACGTATGGGGTTAAGAAGGGTTTCACTACCTTATAATAGCCTGTCTTCTTCGTGAATAGCCGTCTGGTAAAACCTAACCGAAGAACTCCATATATGCAGCACCTAAGAGCTTGAAATAGAGCTTTGAGGTTGGAAAGACGATGGTGGCTGAAGATGATGCTATTGAGAGCTTTTAGAGGGAGAACGGTGGCCAAACAAGCTCTCCAAGGAGGAGAGAGTAAAAAGTGGTTGCTGGACGATTTTCCTGCTCAAAGGAGCGGAAATGGCAAAGTCGATCCTTTGGTCGAAAGATACCTGCGACTTAAATAGAAAAGTCAGAAATAATGGTCACACGCGGTTTGGCGCACGTCCGTGCATTAATCGTGTGATATTAAATATCAAAATAAGCTTACGAATGAAGAAGCATTGACCCGTGCATTTTCTCGCGTACGGACGCTTCCGCCCGTGCGTGAAGGAAAAAGTATGGGTAACGACAGGAAGCAAGAACTTCCCGCAAGTAGGTGGAACTGTGCATTTTACTCGCGCACGGGCACTTTTGCTCCTGCGTGATAAAATCGCTTGATTAACCACAGAGCACTATAAATCAAAGCAGCTAGAGGAAAACCGTGCATTTACTTCACGCACAGTTCTGAAGAAACCGTGAGTTAATTGTTCGTGAAGATCGTCGAGCTCAACTCGATGATATTCATTGAGCTGTTGGAGTTACCATGGTGATCTAGAAGTTGTCAAACATGTAATCTCACTGCCAACGCGATATGAGCCTGCAGGGTCGCACATAAGAGCTGTGGAGGAGTTAGAAGATTGACCGTATTGGTAAAGGTTACCAATCACCATTATGTATGGGGTCAGGCAATTGTTGCCAAGAAAGTTCATAGGGCATGGATAGTCGAAAGGTCGTCGAGTTTGACTCGACGACCAAGGCAAGTCGTCGAGAATGTCTCGACGACCAAGGCAAATCGTCGAGAGTGTCTCGACGACCAAGGCAAGTCGTCGAGAATGTCTCGATGACTAGCGGGGTTTTAGTTGAGAATCAATCTGATAGATTCGTCGAGAATCAAAGACATAGTCGTCGGGACTGTCCAGCGATTCTCGCCGAATCTGCCTGATGATTCTCGCCGATCGACGGGTATCGTCGAGAGTCGTCGAGTATGACTCAACGACTAAAGGCCATTCGTCGAGAATCGTCCCTGATTCTCGACGACTTGGCGGATGATTCTCGCCGAACGCCTTTGCCGATTCTCGCCGAATTCTTCCAGGGCCCTATGCTGTGTGGACTGCGGATAGCCATTCCTTTAGGTCTATTTACACCTTTGGTATAAATAGACATTTAGGGTTTTGGAAAAATATGACTTGTGCTTTTTCCCTTGCGGCCGATTAGAACCCGACGGAAAGAGTTCCGCCGATCACTCGTTCCGCCGCATCCCGCACATCGCCGGACGGAAGTGTTCCGCCGCCACCGTGTCTGCTCCGCCGACGTCCTCCTCTCCGGCGATAGTCGCTGGTGCTGCCCTTCCTGGCGCGGGCCTAGCAGTCCGTGGAAGTGCGGAGGTGCGGTCGATCTTCTACCCGACCCTTCGTGTGACGAAGCTCGGGAGTTCTCCTGCTCGTGTGGATTTCTGCAGAGACGTGGATATTATTCCACGTACAACTCGCCACCGACAGCACTCAATACTTGGAGCATCTCCGTTGAGTTGTGACTCAACGCCACTAAGGTATTTTGCCCTAGTTATTTTGTTTACTTCTTGATACAACGATCATGGCCAGATCCAGTTCTCATGGGCTGTTCTCGTCTTTTTCCTTTCCGCTGCGTGCACAAAGTGTTGTGCCAACCCTATCGAGAATACCCAACAAGTGGTATCAGAGGCAGGTTGCGGCCATGATTATTGTATTGGAAGTTAGGGAATTCCAACACGTGTAAACCTAGGGATTTAGAAGTGTTCTAAATGTCTAGATTTATTCTTGGAACATCAATTGTTGATGATTTTTTCCAAGGGAAATCGGTGGTGATTTTGCAAAATTTGGTCGGGGCGCTGCCCCTTGGAACCCCGCCAGGAACGTCTGGGATTTCGTAGCAATTTCTAATTGTAGAAGTTGTTGTCTCCTTAGCAGTAACCATCCCTCGAATTTTGTTTTGGATTTTGAATCCAACAAAGAGAGATGAGCTTGTCTACTGCTTTAAGTTGAGTTGCCTTTGCCTTTGTCCAATGCATGTAAATCTGAAGATTTGGAACAGTCTGGATGTTCAGATTTAGCCCTTCATACCATCAAATGTTGATAGTGTCAAGTTGTGCACATAAGGGATGCATGTGGCTTTTGAGAATTGTTTTTCTTTGGATGTGCACTTTGATCAAATGTTGATCGTGGTTAATTGTTAGCCTATAATAAAAATCCCTTCATCAAATATTAAGTGTTCGGATGCCTTCCGATGGATGACACTCTTCCTGCCTCGATCGATGAAGTGTGGGCTTGCCAAAGCAAGGTGCATTAATCTATCTTGGTAAGGGTGCGAGCGGATAATTGTGATATCCCACTGTCGACATCGGGCCCCACTTAACTAGGTGACCTCAAAGGTTGAGCGCCTAGAGGCATAGGGTTGGCATGCACCATATGATGGATGCGAATAAAGAGTTATTCACCAACCATACAAGAATTGCATGAGGATGCAATTGGCAAGCGTTGCCTACCTAAATAACTACATCGTGAGAGGAAAGCCAAAGCTGACTCATTGTGTTGGTGAAATACGGATCTTGTCCACTAAGAGAGTAGCTCGCATGAACTCTCCGAATTGATAGTGAGGGCTATCATTTCGAATAAAATAGTGGGAGTTTTAATTAGAGTCCAAATTAAAATAAATTGTATTTTGAAACCTTGGTACTGATTTTATTCTGCATAAATTCTTGTAGAATTCCATGGCAAGTGGTTCACACTCCACTTTGTCTCTGAGAGCCATCCTTGAGAAGGATAAGCTCAATGGGACTAACTACATGGACTGGTACAGGAGCTTGAGAATTGTTCTCAGGCAAGAGCGAAAGCTCTATGTCTTGGAAGAAGAAGCCCCCGAGGTGCCGACCGGGAATTCTTCCCGTGCTGATAAGGATACTTACAAGAAGTATACCGATGATGCTTTAGACATCGAATGCCTCATGCTTGCCACCATGAACTCTGAGCTCCAAAGGCAACATGAGAACATGGGGTGCAAGGAGATTGACGAGCATCTCAAGAAAATGTTTCAAGGGCAGGCTCGTCAAGAGAGGTTTGACGTCACGAAAGCGTTGTTTCAGTGCAAGATGGGAGTTCGAGACTCAGTAAGGACTCACGTACTCAAGATGATTGGGTATATAGAGAACCTTGAAAGGCTGGGTTTTCCTCTGGGTCAAGAGTTGGCCACAGATCTGATCCTGCAATCGTTGCCGGACAGCTACGAGCAGTTTGTCTTGAACTATAACATGAATGAAATAGACAAGACACTGCCCGAACTCCTAGGCATGTTGAGAACTACCGAAATCAATATGAAGAAGGCCAAGCCTGCCAGCCCCATACTGATGGTGCATAAGGGCAAGGGCAAGGCCAAGGGCTTCAAGAAGACGAAGGTGGGACCTAAGTCACATCTTGAGCCCAAGTCTTCTGCACTGAAGAAGAAGAAAAGCACGGTGAAGGAAGGGAAATGCCACCACTGTGGCAAGGCTGGTCATTGGAGGAGGAACTGTCCTTCCTATATTGAGGGTCTGCAGAAAATGAAGGGAGGTATGAATTCCGCTTCAGACATTTATGTTATAGAGATAAACCTTTCTGCTCCTTCATCTTGGGTATTGGATACCGGATGTGGTTCTCACATTTGTACAAATGTGCAGGAACTGGAAAGGAGAAGATTGCTGAGTAAAGGGGAGGTGGACCTGCGTGTCGGCAATGGAGCAAGAGTTGCTGCTGTAGCCGTAGGGGTTTACCGTCTTTCTTTGCCCAGTGGGCTTGTAATAGAACTAGATAATTGTTATTTTGTTCCGGCCATAACTAGAAACATTATATCTATTTCATGTCTTGACATGATTGGATTTTCTTTTATAATTAAGAACAACTGTTGTTCCATATTTAAGAATGATGTTTGTTATGCTGTAGCCCAACTGTTTAATGGTCTTTATGTTTTGAACTTAGACCATATGATCTATAATGTAGAAAATAATAAAAGACTAAGAACAAATGACTCAAACCCTTCGTATCTCTGGCATTGTCATTTGGGCCATATAAATGAGAAGCGCATATCCAAGCTCCATAAGGATGGACTTTTGGACTCATTTGATTATGAATCATTTGAGCGATGCGAATCTTGTTTGTTAGGCAAAATGACAAAAGCTCCTTTCACTGGTTATACTGAGAGGGCTGAGGATCTCTTGGGTGTTGTGCATAGTGATGTATGCGGACCCATGAGTTCCATGGCTAGAGGTGGGTATTTCTACTTCGTTACATTTATTGATGATTTCAGTAGATACGGATATGTGTATCTTATGAAGTGCAAATCCGAGACCTTTGAAAAGTTCAAAGAGTTCAAGAATGAAGTAGAAAACCAGTTGGGCAAAAGGGTTAAAGCACTCCGATCTGATCGAGGTGGCGAATACCTGAGTCATGAGTTCCGTGATCATCTGAAAGAGTGTGGTATTGTATCACAGCTCACTCCACCTAGAACACCACAGCATAATGGTGTGTCTGAGAGGAGAAATCGTACTCTGTTAGACATGGTACGTTCGATGATGAGTCATGCAGACTTGCCTGTTTCCTTTTGGGGTTTTGCTTTAGAGACTGCTGCAATGACATTGAATCGCGCTCCAACGAAAACGGTTCTGAAGACACCATATGAGATATGGACTGGGAAGCGTCCTAGTATGTCGTTCATTAAAATTTGGGGCAGTGAGGCATACGTGCGACGTCAAATGCCTGACAAGCTGGAACCCAAATCAGATAAATATTATCTGGTGGGATATCCTAAGGAAACGAAAGGGTATTACTTTTACCTGCCGTCTGAGGGCAAAGTGTTTGTCGCAAGGACTGGCGTCTTTTTGGAGAAAGAGTTCTTATCTAGAAAGACTGAAAAGGTAGAGCTTGAAGAAGTTCAAGACCCACAAGTAGTGAATGAACCGAAATTGGATTCTGAGACAGGACTACAAGATGTTGTAGCTAGAGAACCTACTCAAGAAACACATGTCCTGCGTAGATCTGGTAGACCAAGATTTGAGCCTGAGAGATATGGATTTCTCGTGTCTCAAATAGGTAATGTGTTGCTAATGGATCATGATGATGAGCCAGCAACCTACCAAGAGGCTATGAATGGACCGGACTCCGACAAATGGCTTGAGGCTATGAAATCCGAAATGGACTCCATGTATGCAAACCAAGTTTGGAACTTGGTGGAACCACCTGAAGGGGTAAGACCCATAGGGTGCAAGTGGGTCTTCAAGAAGAAGACCGACATGGATGGGAATGTACAGACATTCAAAGGGCGACTGGTGGCTAAGGGTTTTAGACAAATTCATGGTATTGACTATGATGAAACCTTTTCCCCTGTTGCCATGGTAAAGTCCATAAGGATATTGCTTGCTATTGCTGCGTATTATGACTACGAGATCTGGCAGATGGATGTCAAAACGGCTTTCCTTAATGGAAACCTCCTTGAGGAAGTGTACATGACACAACCCGAGGGTTTTGTATCCCCAAGTGAAGCCACTAAAATATGCAAGCTGAATAGGTCCATCTATGGACTGAAACAGGCCTCTCGAAGTTGGAATCTTCGTTTCGATGAGAAAATCAAAGAGTTTGGTTTCATCAAGAATGAAGATGAGCCTTGTGTTTACAAGCGAATCAGTGGGAGCGTTGTTGTCTTCCTGATATTGTATGTAGATGACATACTGTTGATTGGGAATGACATTCCTACCCTGAAAGTTGTTAAGAACAACCTAGGGAACTGCTTTTCTATGAAGGACTTGGGTGAAGCGACTTATATACTTGGTATTAAGATCTATAGAGATAGATCGAAGAAGTTGCTGGGTTTGACCCAGAGTACATACATCGATAAGGTGTTGAAGCGGTTCAACATGCTTGAGTCCAAGAAAGGATTTTTGCCCATATCTCATGGTGTGAATCTCTCTAAGGACCAGTGTCCAAAATCTTGTGAAGATAAGGACCGCATGAAGTTGATTCCATATGCTTCGGCAATTGGATCAATCATGTACGCGATGTTGTGTACTCGACCCGATGTCTCCTTTGCTTTGAGCATGACTAGCAGGTATCAGTCAGACCCCGGTGAGTGTCACTGGATTGCAGTCAAGAATATCCTGAAGTACTTGAGAAGGACTAAGGATGTGTTCTTGGTGTATGGTGGAGAGGAAGAGCTCGTTGTAAGTGGTTACACGGATGCTAGCTTCCAAACTGATAGGGACGATTCAAAGTCTCAGTCAGGGTTTGTGTTTTGCCTGAATGGAGGAGCTGTGAGCTGGAAGAGTTCCAAGCAAGAGACAGTTGCTGATTCTACAATGGAAGCCGAGTATATCGCTGCAGCTAATGCAGCGAAGGAGGCTGTATGGATTAGGAAATTCATCGGCGATCTTGATGTAGTTCCTAGCATTGTTGGTCCCGTAGTTCTCTACTGTGATAACAATGGTGCAATTGCACAATCTAAGGAACCTAGATCCCATCAGTGCTCCAAGCACATACTTCGGCGGTTCCATCTTATTCGTGAGATTGTCGAACGAGGAGATGTGAACATTTGCAGAGTGCCGACTGAGGAGAATATTGCGGATCCACTGACAAAGCCTCTCGCGCAGAGAAAGCATGATGGTCATACTAGATCAATGGGTATACGATACCTGAATGATCAAGTCTAGTGGGAGCCTTGTGGGTTGCATGTAAAGATATATTCTGTTGGCTGTTTATTGTTTATTCATATGATGAATTGTGTACCTAGATTTTCTTTTTACAATTAATGGCATATTCCGTTATTATGGTTTTTCTATATGATAGTTAAATGTTAACATAATGAATACCCTTAGAATGTTCGCTTCCATAGGACATCAAGTACGTGACTTGAATGTGAGAGCCTATGATTCATTTGAAGCTTCATTCTTAAAAGTCCCTGGTCATGGTATCATCATAGGATCTAAGGGTAATGATGATACATGAAGACTAGCACGTGCGTTGACTGATGACCAGTTCTCACAGGTCATGATATTGTGATATCAAGTCATCACGTGGGTACTTGTTAGTGAACAAGTTGTACTGGACAGACCCAACCAGAGACTACTTTGTGGATTGTTATCTAATCGTGTCACAAGTAGGTCTCTATTGACGATGGTGTTGTGGTCCTTTGACCTGAAGTCACAATATTCATCAAGTGAGGAAGAGCATGCTTTGATGCCATCTAAAGTCTTCCTTGAGAAAGGTTGATGATAAGGGTGGTTATTGGGCACGTTACGAATCATTTGGGTGTTTGTATGTGAGCAGATATGGAATTTGTCCTCCTATATGACAGGAGTTGCATCCATGGGCCCCTTGATGGAACTGGACTGAGAAATGCATGGCCATGCTTGGTTGAGTTAATATGTGATATTGGACTTACCATTCTCTGGATGTCCGTTCTAGATCAGGAAACTAGGATTGAGCTATTATGAGGGTGACACGGTCCATGCCTCTAGTTCTTTCCGGATGTAAGGGACAAAGGGACAAAGACAACGCTGACACATTGTTCATGAAGGCTTATGAGTTATAAACACTTGTTGCTTGGGGAGCAATGATGCATTGCTAGATGCCGCTCATTGTTTGTGAGGTTTTTGGTTTGATAGTTTCAAGATCAAGTGGGAGACTGTTGGAGTTATCATGGTGATTTAGAAGTTGTCAAACATGTAATCTCACTGCCAACGCGATATGAGCCTGCAGGGTCGCACATAAGAGCTGTGGAGGAGTTAGAAGATTGACCGTATTGGTAAAGGTTACCAATCACCATTATGTATGGGGTCAGGCAATTGTTGCCAAGAAAGTTCATAGGGCATGGATAGTCGAAAGGTCGTCGAGTTTGACTCGACGACCAAGGCAAGTCGTCGAGAATGTCTCGACGACCAAGGAAAATCGTCGAGAGTGTCTCGACGACCAAGGCAAGTCGTCGAGAATGTCTCGACGACTAGCGGGGTTTTAGTTGAGAATCAATCTGATAGATTCGTCGAGAATCAAAGACATAGTCGTCGGGACTGTCCAGCGATTCTCGCCGAATCTGCCTGATGATTCTCGCTGATCGACGGGTATCGTCGAGAGTCGTCGAGTATGACTCAACGACTAAATGCCATTCGTCGAGAATCGTCCCTGATTCTCGACGACTTGGCGGATGATTCTCGCCGAACGCCTTTGCCGATTCTCGCCGAATTCTTCCAGGGCCCTATGCTGTGTGGACTGCGGATAGCCATTCCTTTAGGTCTATTTACACCTTTGGTATAAATAGACATTTAGGGTTTTGGAAAAATATGACTTGTGCTTTTTCCCTTGCGGCCGATTAGAACCCGACGGAAAGAGTTCCGCCGATCACTCGTTCCGCCGCATCCCGCACATCGCCGGACGGAAGTGTTCCGCCGCCACCGTGTCTGCTCCGCCAACGTCCTCCTCTCCGGCGATAGTCGCTGGTGTTGCCCTTCCTGGCGTGGACCTAGCAGTCCGTGGAAGTGCGGAGGTGCGGTCGATCTTCTACCCGACCCTTCGTGTGACGAAGCTCGGGAGTTCTCCTGCTCGTGTGGATTTCTGCAGAGACGTGGATATTATTCCACGTACAACTCGCCACCGACAGCACTCAATACTTGGAGCATCTCCGTTGAGTTGTGACTCAACGCCACTAAGGTATTTTGCCCTAGTTATTTTGTTTACTTCTTGATACAACGATCATGGCCAGATCCAGTTCTCATGGGCTGTTCTCGTCTTTTTCCTTTCCGCTGCGTGCACAAAGTGTTGTACCAACCCTATCGAGAATACCCAACATGAGCTCCACTTGACCCTTTTCCTGCTCAACAAAACGAATAATCTGGCACAATGCGTGCGCTAAGGAAACGCACAACCGTGCATTTTCCATAAATATGAAATTCCTGCCTTGGGGAAAATGCACCGCCTGCACAGTAAAAACCAAAACATGAGCACAAGCTCCCAGCCCTAATACACAACAAAAAAAACCGGAAAAAGCCACGGGGAGCACCATGTGCATACCCCCAACAACAGAATGCGCAATTGCACACACTAGGCGAAAGCAGTGCATGGTGTGGTCATTGACTGATCGAAGCAAATATAACCAATTACCGGTCGAAATGTAGTGCACGAGTGAGAAAACATTTCGAGATGAGTCTGAAAGACCCTATAAATATTTGACTCATCAACCCCGCCAGGGGCACAGCCCATTAGAACCCCGCCAGGTGCGCATGTTATTTTGTTGTGATATCTTTGTTACTCCTTTATAGTAACCGTCACACTTGGTTGTTTGTGAAACCAAGTATGTATTAGATTTAGAATCTCACATAGAGATACGAGCTTTTCTATTATGTAAGAGGATTTGGTATTGCTCATGTCAAGTGCATATAAATATGAGGATTTAGAAGGGTTCTAGATGTTTAGATTTAGCACAGTTCATCAAGTGTTGATGATTTCCTTGTGCTCATCTTGGATGCACTTGGATTTTGATTGCTGTTGTTTAATTCTATGGATGTGCATAGTAGTTAATTGTTAATCATGATTAAGTGTTAATCAATAATCTAAAATCCCTTATATAATATTAAGTAGTCGGATGCCTTCCGATGGATGACACTCTTCCTCCCTCGATCGATGAAGTGTGGGCTTGCCAAAGCAAGGTGAACTAAACTATCTTGGTAAGGGTGTGAACGGATAATTATCATATCCCACTATCAACATCGTGTCAAACTTAACTGGGTGAGCTCAAAGATTTGAGTTCCCAGAGGCATAGGGTTGGCATGCACCATATGATGGATGCGAATAAAGAGTTATTCACCAACCATACAGTAATTGCATTGTAATGAAATTGGCAAGCTTTGCCTACCTAAATAGCTGCATTGTTAGAGAAATGCCAAAGATGACTCATAGTCTTAGTTAAATATGGATCTTGTCCGATAGTAGAGTAACTCACATATACTCTCCGAATTGATATCAAGGGTTATAAGTTTGATAAAAATAGTGAGAGTTATTTTGATTAAAGTCCTTATCGAAAGAATAAAATGTATTTTGAAATGTAGTACTGATTTTACTTTGTATTGATCCTTGTAGAATTTCCACGGTAAGTAGTTCACACTCCACCCTGTCTCTCAGAGCCATACTTGAGAAGGAAAAGCTAAGTGGGACTAATTATTTGATCTGGTACAGGAGCTTGATAATTGTTCTCAGGCAAGAGCGCAAGCTCTTTGTTTATGAAGAGAAATCCCATAAAGAGCCTCCCAAGAATACGTCCTATGGTTATAAGGATGCTTATATGAAGTATCTTGACGACTCCTTAGATGTCGAATATCTCATGATGGAAACCATGAACTCAGAGCTCCAAAAGCAACATGAGTACATGGGTTGCAAGGAAATTGAAGAGCATCTTAAGAAAATGAATCGAGGGAAAGCTCGTCAAGAGAGGTTTGACGTCACTAAGGCATTATTTTAGTGTAAGATGGGAGATCGAGACCTAGTAGGGACTCATGTACTCAAGATGATTGGGTATATAGTGTTGAAACCAAAAACTCAATCTCTGTGGAGTTCACCCTTGCGGAAGGGGTAATCACACACTTACTTCTCCCTCCCATGCCAAAAAACTAAGGGATCATAATAGGGATAGAACCAAGGCTCATACACGGAGGTCCCACCACATACCCAAAAGATCTTAGAGCATTTCCCCTCCTCAGCCAAGTGCCGAGCTAAGGATACCTCAGAAAGCACAGGAAGATCGAGGCACAAGTAAGCCTACCTTCTGAGGTACCTCCGTGGGTCTATTTTTTGATTTATTAAAATGTACTGTAAATAGCCAGCCTTCGCTGTTCCAAGCAGCTATATACAACCCAACTTGGTCTGCTGACAGCATAAATCTGCTATTAAAAAAGCCTATAGACAGGCCAGCGGGGGTACAATTATAATGATACATCATAGAAAAACAGGCCGAGTAGTCCTCTAAAACCCCCACTCCCGTAGGGTGGCGAGTGCTCGATGGAGTTGGAACTCGAAGCCTCCACTTTCCGGGGGCGACAAGTGCTCGATGGAGCTGGCACTAGCCTCCCCCTTATAGCCCCGGGCGAGTGCGGGCCAGAAACCTCTAACTTGAGAAAAGTTTCGAGTGTTGCGTAAGACAGACACTCACCTCCTCAACACCCCAATACGAGTATAACTTTTCTCACTGCCTAAGAAGGCGCTGAATTAAAGGGCTTCACTCAACACCAGGAGAGAAGGAGTTGAGTGACTGGGCCTCAATCAATGCCATGGATAGGCGTTGAGTGACTAGGCCTCACTCAATGCTATGGAGAGGAGACGTTGAGTGACTAAGACTCACTTAACGCCAAGAAGAGGAGGCATTGAGTGTCGAGGGCGGCGAGTGCCCGGTGGGGTTGGCACTCGCTTCCCCAATATGTGTCTGGGCGAGTACTGAACTAGGCCTGCCTCTACTTGTAAGTCCCCCCCCCCCCCCCGCAACACAAAACACGGCACTAGAGTGGTCTTATTCCCAGAATAGCTGTCGTGCGGTAACACTAACACTCGGGCTAGCCTGTGCCACAAGATGCCTATTCTGCCAGTTATAACCAATATCATACATTGCCAACCCAACCAAAATATAACACATATGTTAAATCCACACAAAGAATATAGTCCAAAAAATCATAAGTAAAAAGCTACAGCAAGCTTCTAATATCAGAGTACGTGAATAGTTTTTCCCAAAAAGGGGTACAACAAAAACCTCTCACACTCACTTCTGTAACTGATAGTAGCGATGGTACTATCCCCTCATGTCCTATCGTCCTGGCCTGGCTGTCCGACTATATAACCTGCTGCTCCACCTACGGGGTTTCCTCCTAAAAAGGAAGACGTAGCAACCGTTTGTCATAAAGACTAAGTGTCTTCACATCCACTCTCCAGGCGACTCCTCGGCAAAGGGCGGAGAAAGGAACATGGTACAATATATATGAAACATGGGTACAAGCAGGTGGTATAGACTGAATATCATTACGTATATAAAGCAGTGTAACAAATGAGCAACATCTTATTCTAGCAATTCTACCATCTATAGCAGCATGAGAGTATAATATTATAACAGAAAGTAACTCAAATTATATGAATGCCCATACAAACATATATGTTGAGGATCGTTTAGCAGTAAGTAACTAATCGTATAGGAGTGCCCATACAAACTTATACGATGAGGATCTTGTGTATGCAATGAAGTGTAATGGCATGTATGCAATGTAATGACTCACCCATTGTAACATCCTATTTCTAACTAGACCCTTAGGAGTGGTTTTTGTCATGACAAAATCCTAGGAAGCCCAAGAAAAGTAAAGTGGGCCTGGTAGTGTGGATAGGAGCACTATGGTCTACAAATAGTAAATTCCTAAACCTTAGTTTAGGGTGACCAGGGGCCCTAACCATGACTCCAAGTCCTCACCATGATCTCTCCAACCCATGTTAAGGCCCTAAGGACTCATCAGGGTCCACCTTAGAGCCTGAGTTGACAAAGGTCAACCGTAACCCTAAATGGATCAAACTGGCCTACACAGGGTTAATTGACCCTACCTAAGCCATGTGGACCCCACCCATGCCCTCTTAACCCTAGAGAGAGTCCAATGAGTCACCAAGGACCCAATGGGGTCAACCCTAGAGGTTAAGTTGACCCAAGTCAACTCAAACCCCAAAATGTTAAAAGTGCCCTTAATATGGGTCATGTGACCTTCAAGGTTCCCTATGAACCCCACCCATCCCTACCTAGACCCTAGGGGAGGCCAATGGGTCACCAAGGACCCAATGATGAAGGCCTAAAAGGTCAATTTGACTAAAGTCAACCCTAGGCTAGGTGAAGTCAAACCTAGTTCAAAAAGGGCTAACCCAACCTTGGATCCACTAGCCACTTGGTCTAATGGGGGAAAGGGAAAGAGGAGGAGAAGGGCAATTCATGGCTTGGGGAGGCCAAAGGCCACCACTTTTGGCTGAATTCAACTCCCCTGGGGAAGAGGAGGAGTTTCCAGCAGTTTCCAAGCCTTCTCAGGGCAGTTACACCTCCCCCACCTCTTGGCCAAACCCCCCCCATTGAAGGCCATTAATGGCCATTGATGTTTGGCCACTCCCCTTCCCCATTTCTCCCTTTAAGATCCATCACAAGGCTCCGAGGAGTCATTTACACCCCTTGTCTGAGGAAATCAAGGCTTTCAACTGTACTGTTGTAGAAGCCGAGCACCACCGCCGTCGTCCAAGGTGTCCCGCCACTCCTCTCGTTTTCAGGCCGTGGGAAAGGTCCTCCTCCTCTCCTTACTTCATTGGTAGATCATAGGAATTTTTAGGTTCAAAGTTCGGGCTCAATTGAGCCTGAACCAATCTCTGGTTTTAATGGATTTGAGCCGAAAATCTTCTTGGTAGGATCACCGGAATAGGCATCTATGTAGGCCGTGTCGACGGCTGGGATGGCCCCAACCTCCCCGAAGGTGGTGGTGGCGGTGGCCGGCCGGGGAAGTGGCCGGGTGGTCAGGAAATCAGCCCACAATATTTCCCAGGCGCATGCAATCGTGTTCGTTGGCCTGTTTGAGAAGATGATGGACAGCCGTCGGATGTGCGCCAAGATTCGTGCAGATTCATTTTGTTTTATTATTATTGGTTGATTTAAATGATTTTTTGTCACATTATTTAAAGCATTTTGTAATAAATATTAAAAATATTTAGGAGCCTTTGATGAAAAAGTACAAAACATAAAGGTTGTATCCCTAAGGGTCAACTTTCATCCAAAATTAATTTGGACCCATTTCGACCTATGGTTGGACCAGGACATCCATTTTGGTGGGACCTATACTTAGGGCTAACCTGAGATTGAAATGGGTGCCCACACTTCATCCCTTATCTGAATGACCTGACATTTGGGCAGGGGGTCAACCTTAGTCATACATAGGGTAAATCGAGAAATGGGAATTTTTGGGAATACTTTGTCCTATGGTTTTTGTTATTATTTAATAATACTAGGGTATTTTAATTAAGTGGTCTAATGACCACCAAACCCTGCCAAATTTTGGTGAGTGGTCCCTGGTATTAATTCCTAGCTCTTTACAAAATTTCACCTCATTTGGATGAGTTTTAGTTAGGGAATCACCAAACCCTAATTTGGCCTTAAGGAGGTGTTTTTGATTAAAAAAATGCACTTGTGATTTTAGGTGACCAAACCACATCACCAGTGGCATAAACTTGGGCCACTGGTTTGTTTTCACCCTTAGCATCCCCATATGTTTTATAGGGTGGTTTTGGGTAGGTATGCCCTATGACCCAATTTCAAACCTTTAGGTTTGTCTTGGGGGGATTTGTGATGGGCATAGGGTCAAATGCCCTTGTATGGTTGTGATCTTTGGTGGAGAGGGGACTAGTAAAGTTAAAGTCCTCTGGCCAAAATCTTAGGAGGTTTGGAGATTGATACAGCCCTCAAAACCCCAACCCTCGGGTTAGGGTAGAATCACCTTTGTATAACACAAGCCCATATAACTCATCAAAAGGGTGTGAAACTTAAGGAGCATGAGTTTTAAAGTAGAAAGAACCCTTAGTAATTTTACAGGAATTTTATGAGCAATATTTTTGGTACTTCATTTGTTGGTTATGATATAGCCCTAATTAATGTTTTAATTATTAAGAATCATTCTGTTCTTTGAAACCCCATGGAAACTTGGCAGTGAATGTTTTAGATTGAAATTGTTGCCCCTGATTTTTTATATAATTTTTGTTTGATTAAATCTAGTACATCATGCACAAATGATTAAAAGGGGTTTGGTGGTATAAAATTTTTCATAGATGATATATATGTTGAAAAATTATGATACTTAGGAACAAATTATTTCAAGCCTATATATGCTTGTAGTAATTTATTCATAATTTCTAAAGGGTTGATTACAGTACTTTCCTTACAAGTCCATAATAATGAGGTTTTTGGTAATTATTTTATTTAGAGTTAAATCCTTTCTAAAAAATTATGAAACTTGGCCAATGATAATTTTGGAGTTTTATTAGCCCAATATAATTAATTCATAATTTTTGGATGACAATTTTCTATACTTGTTTCATTAATAATGAAAGATAGAAATTATTTCTAAAATAGTTTTAAGGCCCCTTAAATGCTAGAAAAATTATGATACTTTGTATTTACATTACTGAGTTAACCTAATATTTAGCATAATTTTGTTAGGCATCTTGCATGAGTACTTTGGGTAATTCATGTTCAAACTGGTAACCCTTGGATGCTTTAAGGAAATTAATTAAATGCCAGATAAAATAGGAAAATTACAATTTTCTTGATTTAGTCTATTTGTACCATGATAACACTCTAGTAAATAATTTAGGGCATTTAGATGATTATTTGGATTATCTCCTATCCGGTTCAACATATAGCCTAGGTTGGTCTGCATTTGACAAATTGGGTTAACTGCAATAGGATATGATTGGACATGGTGTAGGAGTTAGTCATTTTGCTAGGTTGGATAGATGTGGATGAATTCACCATAGAAGGATAGGAAGAGTAGTGATAAGGGGTTGGGCAAAAGTTTAGAGGTGCTCGGATTCGATGAAAGATCGTCTTTCCCGAGGAGAGGAAGAGTCAAAATCACCCTAAGATTAGCCTACTGTAATATGAGAAGGGAATGGGTAAATGGAATCAACCAATAACAATAAGTGCCTTGCGAAAGGGAACAATGGGTTTCAGCTTGTAAGACCCCTATCCGTCGCATAACATATAGCAGTAGGTCCGGCCGGGGCCCGGCGCCATATACTACGGACAGATCGGTTGGTTACGCGTTGAAACCATTCAACCAATCACCACGTCCTACACAACACCTAGCGGAAGCAATTTTATATAGTTGCAAAGAGAACAAGAACCCTGCTACAAAGCATGAATGTCCACTACAAACTCAGGAATGTAATCATACACAAAAGAGAACTGACCTTAAGGCCTTACATTGTTCACTTAACAAAAATAGTGTTTTCATACTTCGGCTCGCAGGCCGGCCATACATGAAAAACGGGAAAGAAACATAAGCAATAAGGCCTTCGAGGGCCGGCACAGCAACAAGGGCTTTAGCCCGCTATTTCCCGCTCTGCTCCGCAGTACCTGCAAGCCACAAACCACCGCCCGGTGGCAAATAATAGCAACGGTCAGCAATGCTGACCAAATTATAACGATCCCGCCCCCACACTCTGGGCGGCAATGCTCTTTCCCTGCACTTTATTAGCATAGGCAATTATATAAATTATTTGCACATCACCACAGGCATAGGCTCGCACGGCCACACACCCCGTGCACTCAGGGCACATTCTCGGCGAACCGACCAACGTCACGTCAATTCAAGCCATAGACGTTCCCAATCCACCACCGCCTCTTGGACGGTCATCCATATGAGCATTTTGCCTTCCTGGCCTTGGTCACGACAATTTAAGCCATAGACCGCCGAAGACCCTCATCCATGCTAATGGTCCTACCGAACGACATAGACCGGGTACGGTTCCGCCTGACCCGTGCTCACACCGCAATGACAATTTAAGCCATATGCGCAGGCCAAGACTCACCGAGTCCCGTTTCCACCACAATAATCACATAACCCGGTTATGTTCATGTTGGCTCCCCGGCCACCGTGTTGGCAAAACCCGCTTTTGCCCAGTTTTCCGGGTGCACCTTGGAGTTAATCTCCAAGGCTCCCTGATGCAATCTACCACGTAGAAAACCCGAAAAATGCCCAAACACCCGGAGTCTTCCCCGGTTCATATGCAATGCAACATCACCGATCCGGCTCTACTTGTCCGGATAGGCTTCACACACAATGCCTATGTCCGTTTTCGCATACGGACTCTACACAAGGGGGACTTTACATATCTACCCCAAGGAACGATCCAACTCTTCGCTCACTCGCGAGAGAGGGCTTCCTATGCAAAGGAAAAGAGGGATTCACATGCCCAAGGATGAGAAATCGTTACCCTTGCATTCTTCTGCGGCGCCATCAAAAACTATATGGTTGGAAAGCACCGCAACGGCGTCGCCTCCGCGGATCTTGACTCGGATCGCGATTCGGAGCTCCGAAGCTCTTCCGGCGGCCGGATCTTGGACTCCTCCTTCCTCCTTGCTCTCCCTTCTCTCTAACTTTTAGAGAGAGATTGGCCAATGGAAAATGGGTTTCTAAACCCTATTTCCCGACTATAACCACCCAGGAGAAGCCCCCCACCGTTGGATCCAAAGCCAAGAAACGAACGGCCCGGATTAAATCCAAAATCATAAAATCTGGGCCGAACACGAGTTGGCACACGGCCGTGTAGCTCATTCGCCGTCTCAACCAAAATTGAAAACCAGCAACATAGCATGTGACACGGCCTCCGACACGCCCGTGTCACCGGCGACACGCCCGTGTCGGGACCCATATCACGCCCCCCGTGTGCAATTTATAAACACTTCACAGTCAGAGAGGTACACGGCTTGGTGACACGGCATCAGACACGCCCGTGTCAAACTAGACACGCCCGTGTTCGTGCCCGTGTCATTACCCGTGTATCCCACCGCACAGCCCAGGTGTGACACGGCCTGGGACACGCCCGTGTCCTAGGCCATGTTCCACCACACGACCATCGTCGACCTGAACTGGTCGACTACACGGCCCGAGCTTGACACGCCCGACACGGCCTCCGACACGCCCGTGTCGGGGCCCGTATCACCTGCACCAAAAATCTGTCTTGGCTAAAAACGATCCCCGTCGCTCCTACAACATTTTGGGGTGTTACAATTCTACCCCCCTTAAAGAATTTCGCCCACGAAATTAATAAAGGAAAAATAGGGCTTAACGTAAAACAGTACCTGAGCGGAACAATTCCGGGTACTCCTCGAGCATAGTCTGCTCCCGTTCCCAAGAGAGCTCCTCACGACCGCAATTATCCCACCGGACCTTAACCATCCGGATCTCCTTATTACGGAGTCTCTTGACCTCAGCATCTTCGATACGAATGGGCTTGACCCTGGTCGTCAACCCTTCGTCCACCGGCACTTGCTCAGCTGCGATCACCTGCGAAGGCTCCTGCACCGCCTTCCGCAACACAGAAATGTGGAACACATCGTGTAACCCACTCAACTCCACCGATAGCTTCAAACGGTATGCAGCTTCGCCGACTCGCTCCAGAACCTCAAAAGGTCCAAGGTATCTTGGGCTCAGCTTCTTCAAGCGTCTCACCCGCGAAACCCCCTTGAACGGCTTCACTTTCAGGTATACCCAATCGCCTACCGCGAACTCCACGTTCCGGTGCTTGGCATTATAATACTTCGCCTGCCGGTCCTGAGCGATCAACAAGCGCTCCCGAATGATCCGCACTAACGAGGTAGCACTCTCCACCTCCTGCTTCTTGTACAACCTTGCCTCACCCGTTTCAAGCCACGATAGCGGCGTTCGACACTTCCTACCATACAGGGCCTCGAAGGGCGCCATTTATATACTTGCTTGGTAGCTGTTGTTGTACGTGAACTCCACCAAATATAGGTGGTCTTCCCAATGCTTACCGAAATCCAGAACACACATGCGTAGCATGTCCTCTATCGTTCTATTGACCCTCTCGGTCTGCCCATCCGTCTGCGGATGGAAAGCTGTACTGAACTTTAACTTTGTCCCCAGCATCTGCTGCACCAACCTCCAATCATTTGACGTGAAACGCCCATCGCGATCACTCACAATGCTACGGGGCACACCATGCAGTCTAACAATATTGTCAACATACAACTTTGCCAGTTTCTCCACTGGATCATCCTTCCTATGCGGAATGAAATGCGACACCTTGGTTAGCCGATCTACGATCACCCAGATGGCGTCGTTCCCCTTCTGCGACCTTGGCAACCCGTGCACAAAGTCCATAGATATATCATCGAATTTCCACTCCGGTATAGGCAAGGACTTCAGAAATCCTCCCGGCTTTTGGCATTCCGCCTTCACCAAGGCGCACGTTTGGCATTTAGCTACGTACAACGCCACATCTTTCTTGAGCCCCGGCCACCAGAACAGCTTCTTGAGATCACGATACATCTTCGTGCTCCCTGGGTGGATTGAGTACTTGGTATGATGAGCCTCGTACATCAACTCCGCCCGGAGGTTACCCCCACTCGGGACGCACAACCGATGATCCTTCCTTAATAAACCATCTTCCACCGAGAACTGGGAATTTGACCCATCCAGAGCGGCCTCCATAAGCTCCTTCATGGAGTCATCTAACTCCAATGCCTGCCGAACCCGGTCAGCCAGGTCATACTGCACTTCTGTGCAGTTTAACATTGCTTTGGCGCCCGTCTGCTTGTCAACGCAATAGATCTCAAGCTCCTCCAACTCCCGTACTAGCCGCTTATCATGCACCGACAACCAGTTGGCTCGAGCGGGAGCCCTGCGGCTCAGCGCATCCGCAACTGCGTTGCCCTTCCCGGGTACATAATGTATTTTGAAGGTATAGTCCCCAAGGAACTCCATCCACCTCCTCTGCCTCATATTAAGGTCCTTTTGATCCAACAAGTATTTTAGGCTCTTGTGATCAGTGTATATATATCGACCCTTACGCCGTAAAGGTAGTGTCTCCACAACTTGAGTGCAAATATCACGGCCGCCAACTCCAAGTCATGCATCGGATAATTTCTTTCATGCACCTTCAACTGATGCGATCCATACGCTATCACGCTCCCATGCTGCAACAACACGCAGCCCAAGCCACTACCTGAAGCATCGCTATACACCTCGAAGCCCTCGGTCCCACTCGGCGAACTAAGTACTGGCGCCGTGGTCAACCGCCTCTTCAGCTCCTCAAAAGCTTGCACGCACTCTTGCGTCCACAAGAATTTCTGATCTTTCCTTGTCAACTTCGCGAGAGGTAATACTATCCGCGAGAAGTTCTCTACGAAGCGCCTGTAATATCCGGCAAGCCCGAGAAAACTACGAACTTCCGCGACAGAAGACAACACAGACCACTCCTGTATCGCAACAATCTTCGCCGGATCCACCGCTATACCTTCCCCACTTACTATATGACCAAGGAACGCTACTGAGGGTAGCCAGAACTCGCACTTGGAGAATTTCGCATAAAGCTCATTCCTCCTCAGAGTCTCCAACACCAGATGCAAGTGCTTGAAGTGATCTTCTTCGCACTGCGAGTACACCAATATATTGTCAATAAAGACGATCACAAAGCGATCCAGGAAATCTTGGAACGTCCTGTTCATCAAGTCCATAAATACTAATGGCGCATTTGTCAGTCCAAACGGCATGACCGTGAACTCGAAATGTCCATACCTTATGCTGAACGCCGTCTTCGGGATATCACATTCCCTTATCCTCAGCTGATAGTACCCCGACTTCAAGTCCAACTTGGAGTATACCGACGATCTGACTAACTGATCAAAGAGATCATCAATCCTCGGGATCGGGTACTTATTTTTCTCCGTCAGCTTGTTCAACTCTCTGTAGTCGATACACAGCCGCATACTCCCGTCCTTCTTCTTAACGAAGAGGACCGGTGCGCTCCAAGACGACGAGCTTGGACGCACATACCCTTGCTCCATCAGCTCCTCTAGATGAACTTTCAACTCTGCCATCTCCTTAGGCGCCAATCTATACGGAGCACGTGACACCGGTATGGCCCCCGGTACGAGCTCGATGGTGAAATCAATCTCCAGCTATGGTGGGGCCCCGGGAAGACTATCCAGGAACACATCGGGATATTCGCAAACCACGGGAATGCTATCCAACGTGGACTTTGGCTCCACAGCCCCAACTATTGCGAAGAACAGCTCTGCACCAGCATGAAATGCCTTTACCACCAGAAGAGCAGACATCAGTGTCTTGCTCGACCCCTTCAGCCCCTCGAATGTAGTCTTCCGCCCTACACCCAGCTTGACCTCCTTCCGGCACAGTCAATCCAAGCCTTCTGCTCTGATAGCCAATCCATTCCAAATATAACGTCGAACTCTACTAATGGCAGCAATGACGCTAGCAAGTCGAACTCTTGACTCCCTATGTGAACCTTCACGGCGCACACTCTGTCTGCACGCATCGAGCACCCATTCGGTAGCAACACATCCAACTTGTCCTTCGCCATCGAAGAAGGGACTCCGATGCGCGATATAAAGCTTTCGGACAAGAAGGAGTGTGAAGCTCCCGTATCGAACAGTGCCCGTACCGGACTATCACTAATCACAACAAAGCCTATACAAACAATATTAGGCTAACAAGCAATAGATAATGGTATTAAAGCTAACTTGCTATAAATTAACTCATACCTGTGACCACATCCGCTTGCTTGATGGCCTCCTGCTGGCCCAAGTTATAAACTCTAGGCTGAGTCGGAGCATAGTGGGACGCGGTCGACTCCACCGCTCTGCCCTTCTCCTCGTAGGTACCTCCTTGTTTTCTTTCGGACTTTGAGCGTCCACTCCAGCAATCACGGGCAAAGTGCCCCGTCTTTCCACATGTGAAACAAGCGCCCGGGGTTCGATTGGTAGTTGCCCCTGAGGCACCTGAAGCAGTTGGACCCGACGTCTTAGCTTTCTTATAGAATCTGCGGTAGCCCGACTTCGACGTAGTCGGTGCCTTGAACTCCGCTTTCTTACTACCAGATTCCTTCTTTGCTTGGACATTCTTCATGTTCTTCTCCAAGGACCGGGCCGAACTGACCAGGGTCATGAAACCCTGCGCCTTGGGCCCCGACAGTAGCAACCTTAAATCATCTCTTAGCCCTTCATAGAAGCGGCTCGTCTTGCGCTCCTCGTCTACGAAGGTAGCGCCGGCATATCTCCCCAACCGAGTGAACTCGTGGAGGTACTCATCAACGGTGCAATCCCCTTGCACCAACTTCTGAAATTCGCTTTCTAGCGCAATTCTTTGCGCCGAGGGGAGGTATCGAGCCATGAATAGTCTCGCAAACTCCTCCATCGAAACTTCGGCCAACGGCCTTTCCCGCAACTGATGTAGCTCTAGGCCTTCCCACCATAGTCTTGCGTCCCCATCCAAAAGGAACGTCGCTATAGTGGTCTTCTGCCACTCTTCCGTTTTCGTCGCAGTCATCACCCTGTTGACCCTTGAGAGCCAATCCTCTGCTTGGGTCGGGGTTTCTGCCCCCGTGAATACCGGTGGATGAAAGCCCATCACGTGCTTCAATTGTCTTTCAGTTGCTCTCCGAGGCAACTCTGGCTCCAAAACTACTTGCTCAACCCTCCTTTGCTCTGCCGTCTGAAGCGGTACTTGCTCCACAGCAGGAGCAGGCTGCTGCACCTGCCTTGAAGTCTGCGCATTGATCATTGCCATGACGGCTTTTGCCACCAACCTAATGGTCTCGGTAGACGGAGGTGTTGCAGGTGCATCGCTTGGCGCACTGCTCGCCTCAGAACCTGGCCGTTCAGATGGCCCAGCACCACTCCTGGTCACCTATAATCGTGAAAAACACCGATAAGCGACCATAAATTACTGCAAACAGCAATTATAGGAACACGCAGGTTCCTCAAACATGTGTATTTTCATTCCTAAGTGGACATTCATGGGTTCTTTTCATGTTATAACGATGACGCACACATGTGCTCACCACCCCTTAAAGTGAATTCGTCCACGAATTCATTTAAGCTTGACCGAAACCAGAAGTCTGATACCAATTTGTAACACCCCTATCCGTCGCATAACATATAGCAGTAGGTCCGGCCGGGGCCCGATGCCATATACTACGGACAGATCGGTTGGTTACGCGTTGAAACCATTCAACCAATCACCACGTCCTACACAACACCTAGTGGAAGCAATTTTATACAGTTGCAAAGAGAACAAGAACCCTGCTACAAAGCATGAATGTCCACTACAAACTCAGGAATGTAATCATACACAAAAGAGAACTGGCCTTAAGGCCTTACATTGTTAACTTAACAAAAATAGTGTTTTCATACTTCGGCTCGCAGGCCGGCCATACATGAAAAACGGGAAAGAAACATAAGCAATAAGGCCTTCGAGGGCCGGCACAGCAACAAGGGCTTTAGCCCGCTATTTCCCGCTCTGCTCCGCAGTACCTGCAAGCCACAAACCACCGCCTGGTGGCAAACAATAGCAATAGTCAGCAATGCTGACCAAATTATAACGATCTCGCCCCCACACTCGGGCGGCAATGCTCTTTCCCTGCACTTTATTAGCATAGGCAATTATATAAAGTATTTGCACATCACCACAGGCGTAGGCTCGCACGGCCACACACCCCGTGCACTCAGGGCACATTCTCGGCGAACCGGCCAACGTCATGTCAATTCAAGCCATAGACGTTCCCAATCCACCACCGCCTCTTGGACGGTCATCCATATGAGCATTTTGCCTTCCTGGTCTTGGTCACGGCAATTTAAGCCATAGACCGACGAAGACCCTCATCCATGCCAACGGTCCTACCGAACGACATAGACCGGGTACGGTTCTGCCTGACCTGTGCTCACACCGCAACGACAATTTAAGCCATATGCGCAGGCCAAGACTCACCGAGTCCCGTTTCCACCACAATAATCACATAACTTGATTATGTTCACGTTGGCTCCCGGCCACCATGTTGGCAAAACCCGCTTTTTCCCAATTTTCTGGGTGCACCTTGGAGTTAATCTCCAAGGCTCCCTGATACAATCTACCACGTAGAAAACCCGAAAAACGCCCAAACACCCGGAGTCTTCCCCGGTTCATATGCAATGCAACATCACCGATCCGGCTCTACTTGTCCGGATAGGCTTCACACACAATGCCTATGTCCATTTTCGCATACGGACTCTACACAAGGGGAACTTTATATATCTACCCCAAGGAACGCTCCAACTCTTCGCTCACTCGCGAGAGAGGGCTTCCTATGCAAAGGAAAAGAGGGCTTCACATGCCCAAGGATGAGAAATCGTTACCCTTGCATTCTTCCGCGGCGCCATCGAAAACTATATGGTTAGAAAGCACCGCAACGGCGTCGCCTCCGCGGATCTGGACTCGGATCGCGATTCGGAGCTCCGAAGCTCTTCCGGCGGCCGGATCTTGGACTCCTCCTTCCTCCTTGCTCTCCCTTCTCTCTAACTTTTAGAGAGAGATTGGCCAATGGAAAATGGGTTTCTAAACCCTATTTCCCGACTATAACCACCCAGGAGCAGCCCCCCACCGTCGGATCCAAAGCCAAGGAAATGAACGGCCCGGATTAAATCCAAAATCATAAAATCTGGGCAGAACACGGGTTGGCACACGGCCGTGTTCCTGGCCGTGTAGCTCATTCGCCGTCTCAACCAAAATTGAAAACCAGCAACACGGCATGTGACACGGCCTCCGACACGCCCGTGTCACCGACGACACGCCCGTGTCGGGACCCGTGTCACGCCCCCCGTGTGTAATTTATCAACACTTCGCAGTCAGAGAGGTACACGGCTTGGTGACACGGTATCAGACACGCCCGTGTCAAACTAGACACGCCCGTGTTCGTGCCCGTGTCATTACCCGTGTATCCCACCGCACAGCCCAGGTGTGACACGGCCTGGGACACGCCCGTGTCCTAGGCCCTGTTCCACCACACGACCATCGTCGACCTGAACTGGTCGACTACACGGCCCGAGCTTGACACGCCCGACACGGCCTCCGACACGCCCGTGTCGGGGCCCGTGTCACCTGCACCAAAAATCTATCTTGGCCAAAAACGATCCCCGTCGCTCCTACAACATTTTGGGGTGTTACACAGCTACCATCATAGTTCCTAGTGCCCTTTGAGAGCCCTTCACGGGGTATACCGGGGGCAGTCCTGGGCTAACGTAAACTGTAGGAGTGATAAATTTTAAAAAGCAACTATAATAATTAGGAGTTCACTTTCACTCACCCCGGAGTCTCAGAAAGTTACTTTGACTATGATATTCGAGCGGTAGGCTCAGTGGTTGTGGAGACGGACGGGATAGTCCGGGGAGCTTTGGCACGGTTAGTTTTGAGTCGGATAGTTTGGTCCGCGGAGCTTTGGCTCGATTATTGGACACGTTAAATATTGCATGTATATAAAGAAAAGAAAAAAAAGATAAGGTGGTGGGTCTTCGGTATTGGAGGGTCGATGCACCGACACCAATACGTTGACTCAGAATGTGTGGTTAGCACTTCGCCAATAGAACTCCGGTGCACCGAGTATGCAGGAGTCCGCTTCGTGCACCAAGCGTTTAGGCATACGATAGGTCTGACCGGTAGTGCTTTACTGATTTAGAGGTGGGAGAGGCCCAACCCACTGCTTTCGTCTTCCACTACGGAGGTATCCTGGGAGGTTTGGCTCCAGAAAGGGGGAACTAAAGGTCTTTGTACACAGAGTCGGATGGGTGAGTTGCACTTGCATGATCACTTCATACCCACTTGCATGTCATAACATCATTATTGCATTTAACCTCTATCACCAATTGTGTAAGTGGTATGGGACGCTTACACAATTGGACTTGCAAAACGACCCCTTGGTCTATAAGCTTGTGAGTGCAAGTTTATAAATTAAGGTTAAGTTCTTTATATATATATTGTTGTTAATAACCAACACCCAAACGTATAAATTGGTATGGGACTCTTTATACGATTGGAGCCCAGCAGAAGATCCCTTGGATTATGCGTTTCCGCACATAAGTTAAGGTTACTTTTCATACTTTACTTTACCGCCACATGTACTATAAAATTGCTAGTATAGGTCCGCTGTCATCAGTTTATTGATTACTCTCCACCTTCAAGTCCTCCCATTTCTTCCTCTCCGCTCGGTGCATAGGGGCTATGGTGGAAGGGGTGAGGGATGATAGGACTTAGTATGATAGACAAACGGTTTTCAGACAACATCATTTTGGTGATCCTGGAGCCCAGCATGGAGGAGCAGCCCCGGAGGTCGGCCCATTCTGAGATAGGGAAGTCTAGCTCAGGAGTTCAGACAGCTGGGACTGTGATTCCATGATTCTAGTTGTTTTTAATTTTGCTTCCTCTTGAGTGACTATGTAGTGAAGATTTCATGTATCGGGCTTAAGCCTTTATTTTCATTACATTTACATTCTGTGGACTCTCCCTTCGTGGAGATTTTATTACTCTGATATGTGATTTTTATTTGGACTTGCTTTTACTTTATTGTGCTACCTTCTTTTGATCGAATTGGCCGGCAGAATCTGTGATTTGTGGTGATGACCCTTCAGGGTTGAAGGTGTAACCGCAAGGCAGCAATTCTGGGATTAAGACCCCGGTGTTTTAAAAGAAAAAAAAATGGGGTCTTACAAGTGGTATCAGAGGAAACCTCGATCAGAAGAGTAGCAGTCCACTAACCCTGAATCACCCCCGCTGGAGTTTAGTTTGGGGACAAACTAAGCAGCGTAAGCGTGGTGTGCCCATGTGGGGATCACATGTAATTGTCCACTGTTAATTAGGCTTGAGTTAATTGCTTACAGATGGTTTTTGATATGTAGCCTCCAGCATAGCCTACACCACAGGGCGGAGTCCAGCAGACTCTGAATGATGCACCACATCCCCCGATCCCTGCTCCGTTTCTACAGTCGAAGATGGGGCAGACTCTAACAGCCAATCTGGAGGCTCTCAGGGCTAAAAAGGTTTCGGCTCCGCATCCAAACCCGGGGGCCAACTAGCTGAGCATCTTCCGAGTACTCTCTCCCCCATCCTACTTAGGGACAGAGTCAGCTGTCCGAATATAAGAATGGCTGGACATTAAGTACGAGATGTTGATAGGGATACGATGCCCCTGGGAGGAAAGAGTGTCATTGGTGGTCTCTTGCTTGGAGTCTCACGCCAAGAGATGGTGGAAGACGTCACTGGACACGACCTTTGCGGATATAGAGATTGCAGAGATTACTTGGGGGGTGTTCAGGGCCGCGTTACTAGAGCATTTTGTTCCACAGTCAGCTAAGGATGAGCTGGAGGACAGGTTCCTACAGCTGAAGCAGGTCAATAAGATAGTGGTAGAGTACCACCGGGAGTTCAACCAATTAGCTCGGTTTGCAGACTCCTATCAACTGGATGAGGTAGGATTCATCAAGAGGTTTTATAAGGGCCTGCGGGAGGACTTGATAGAGGCTCTACTGTTCGTATCTGAACGGCCAATACCTCGGATGTTAGATATGGCCAAGAGGATAGAGGCTAATTGGCAAGCTACTCGGGGCCGAAAATGGCCAGCGGAGGATCAGGGTCGAGGAGCAAGGAACGATCAGAGACGAGCCTGTATAACAGATGGGAGAAGGGTTGAGGACCAGCCTCATCATGAGGCAAGACAGGAAACTAGGGAGCTAGAGGTGGTGGCTCCTCCACCTCTTCAGACACGGGTGGGCCAGAGACCCGGGGGAATGACATATCCCCCGCTAGAGTTCTTCCACTGCCATCAGGTTGGGCACATCCGCAGAAATTGTCCTATGAGAGCGGCACCCCCACTAACTCCACCAGCTGCCCAGCCACCGTAGTACTTTGGAGGCTGAGGTCATGGCAGAGGACGTGGATACCAGGGGGAGATCGTAGACAAGAAAGGAAGCAGGTGTATGCTTTGGACCTTGCGCAGCCTCGGAACCCAGAGAGTGTCATAGTAGGTACGCCGAAGATGTTTAATTGTTTTAAAAGAATTCCCCTTTCTCAGTTGACAATTTGTAGAACTGCACTAGATAGAATAAAAAGGAAAGAAAACTCGCTATAGAATCCTAAGAAATTTAACCACCCTAGGTATAGTCTTCATCAGCGGCAAGCCTGCCCACACACTTTTTGATACCGGAGCTTCTCACTCCTTTGTATCGGAGATGTTCGTAGAAGGATTGGAAGGCGTAGAGCGATTCACGGGCTTAGAGATGAGGGTGCGACTACCCGATGGATCTTAACTCCTTACCTCGGACCACTACTACATAGAGGTAGAAATCGGTGGAAAGGCGTTTGAGGCACCAGTGATGCTTTTGAAGTTGACGGACTACGACTTGATCCTGGGCATGGTATGGCTCTACTGGAACATGGACCAGATTGATGGCCAAGCGAAGAGGATCACCGTGAGGCATGGAGACTCTTTTATTGTAAACGAAGGTATAAGACCTGCCTCTTGTATACTCTTATCTTCGTACAGGCCATTAATGCCCATCTGCAGGGAGAGGAGGTTTATCAGATTCTATTTGAGATGGTGGAAGTCAAGGAGTCTGTGACAGATATCCTGATGGTGCGAGATTTCGCTGACGTCTTTCCCGAGAAACTGCCAAGACTACCTCCACACCGAGAGCAGGACTTACAGATACAGCTTGTGTCGGGGGCCAAGCTGACATCTAGGGCCCCTTATCGGATGGCCCCAAAGGAGTTGATATAGTTCCGAAGCCAATTGCAGGAACTAGTAGAGGCAGGGTTTGTCCTCCCAAGCTCTTCACTGTGGGGAGCCCCGATGCTATTTGTCAAGAAAAAGGACGAAAGTCTTCGCTTGTGTATTGATTATCGAGCGATGAACAGACTGACAGTCTGGAATACATACCCACTTCCACGGATTGACGAGTTGTTTGATCAACTGAAGGGAGCGCATTTCTTCTCGTAACTTGACTTGTGGTCAGGTTATTATCAGCTACGGATTCGAGAGGAAGATATTCCGAAGAGCGCCTTCAGTAGTAGGTACGGATTGTTTGAGTTTACAGTGATGCCCTTCGGGCACACAAATACGTCGTCAGCTTTTACAAGCCTCATGAACAGGGTATTCGAGGAGTATTTGGATGTATTTGTCATCATATTTATTGACGACATCCTCATCTACTAAAGGACGGAGGAGGAGCATACACGACACCTAACTCTGACTCTAATGATGCTACGAGAGCACCAGCTGTATGCGAGGTTCAGCAAATGGCAGTTTTAGCTAAAGGAGGTGGCGTTATTAGGTCACATTATAAGTGGTGCTGGGTTGGTAGTAGACCAGGCCAAGATTCGGGCAGTTCACGATTGGCCACCGTTGAAGACAGCCACGGATGTATGGAGCTTCCTGGGACTTGCCGGATATTACCGGAAGTTCGTCGAAGGATTCTCCAGGATATCACTCCCTCTTACATCCATGACAAAGAAAAAATCCCCTTTCGTTTGGATTCCACAGTGCGAGGTGGCCTTTGTGGAGTTGAAAGGTCGGCTTACCTTGGCTCCCATTCTCGCTCTTCCGTCGGGAAGGGAGGGATTTAAAGTGTACCCGGACGCCTCCTACCAGAGGATGGGTGTCGTTCTGATGCAGAATGGGCACGTAATAGCCTGCGCCTCCCGATAGCTGAAGATACATGAGAAGAACTATCTGGTGTATGATCTGGAGATGGGTGCAGTGATCTTTGCTCTGAATATTTTGCGACACTACCTCTACTGGGTTCATTGTGACATCTTCTCAGATCATAAGAATTTGAAATACGTGGACACACAGAAGGAACTCAACATTAGCCACAGACGTTGGGTGGTGTTCCTGTCGGATTACCAGTACACCATGAACTACCATCCCGGGAAGGCGAATGTGGTGGAAGATGCTTTGACCCGGAGAGGAGATACCTCAGGGAAGGGACTACATCTGATGTCCATGGAGCTAGTCTGGTCTTTCAATGATATGCAGATATCCCTAGTGTCCAAGAATGATCCAGAACGGTATATGGAGTATTAAGCATTGATGGTTGCCATAGATGATATTTGGGACCGCATCCGGGACGGACAGAGGACAGATTCATGGGAAGAGCCGACATTCCAAACCTTGGAGGAGGGTTCGACGGGAGATTATTCACTAAGACATGGATTGCTATATTTTAAAGGCAGGGTCTATATACCCACAGGAGGCAAGATTAGGGAGGACATCATGGCGAAGGCACATTGTAGCAGATATTCTATACACCCGGGGATCACCAAGATGATGGCCGACTTGAAGAAGATGATGTTTTGGATTGGGATGAAGAAGGAAATTACATACTTCGTGACTCATTATGAGGCATGTTAGCTGGTGAAGGCGGAGTGTAGGAACCCCGCAGGATTGCTACAGCCACTTCCAGTGCCGGAGTGGAAATTTGAGGACATCGCGATGGATTTCATTCATGGCCTCCCCCAGTCACGGACAGGAAATGATTCAATTTGGGTCATCGTCGATCGGCTGACGAAGGTGGCGAGATTCATTCCGGTCAAAAAAGATGACTCGGTTGGAGTACTGGTACGGAGATTCATAGAGCAGTTCATTCGTTACCATGGGGTGCCCAGGACAATCGTGTCAGATCGGGATGGTCGGTTCATATCCAGGGAGTGGAGATCCGTGAAGACTTACTTAGGCACACGACTGACCTTCAGCATAGCTTTTCATCCCCAAATGGATAGGCAGACAGAACGCACCAACCGGACATTAGAGGACCTCCTAAGGCTATGCATTTTGGATCGAAACGAACCTTGGGAGAATCTTTTACCACTAGTCGAGTTCTCCTATAACAACAGCTACCAGTCCAGCATAAGGATGGCTCCTTATAAAGCCTTTTACGGAAGGAGATGCAGGACTCCCCTTTATGAATTCAGGACGAGGATCCGAAGGTGTTAGAATCAGATTTTGTCGAAGACACCGAGGCTCAGGTGAGGCAGATACGAGACAGAATGCTGGAAGCGAAATGCAAAATGGCTAAGTACTACGACGCCCGACACCGTCAGGTAGATTTTCAGGTGGGATACCAGGTTTTCTTTAAGATCCGTCCCATGAACGGGGTTTCACGGGTTCGTGGTCGGAAGAAGAAGCTCAGCCCTAGGTATATGGGCCCTTACAAGATCCTGGAGCGGGTCGTGCCCCTAGCTTACACGCTAGAGTTGCCACAGGAATTGTGATACGTATACAACGTGATCCACATTTCTTCACTTAGGAGGGATCTACTATGCCCGGAGCAGCATATTTTAACCATAGATGGGCCGGTAGCTTCAGACCAGTCAGTTCACTTGGAGCCGTTTCGGATCGATGATAGAGGAGTACGGATCTTGCATCGCAAGAAGGTTCCATTAGTCAAAGTCCTGTGGAGAAACAATGGCCAGGAGGAGCATACTTGGGAACCGCAAGACCTAATGCGACAAAAGTATCTAAGGCTGTTCAGGAAGGTATACCTCACAACCTCTCAGGATGTTCGATTTACCTTCCTGTTTTTAACCAGTAGGACTGCCCTAGGAAGGGTAGAGGGTAATATTTTGTTTATTGGGGTCTTGTCCATTCCAATTGGGCGAATTAGTCATAGATTTGAGCTTCCCTTTAAACCACACTTAGCAAACATGGCGTCGTGATGTAATCTTTCACTTCTCATGGGATGTTACATGCTTCTTTTCTTCGATAGGAGCCCCGTAGGCTTAACCGTGATTTCGGGGACGAAATCTTTGTTTTGTTTATTGGGATTTTTAACAGCCCATTTCCAACTAGACCCCTAGGAGTGGTTTTTGTCATGACAAAACCCAAGGAAGCCTAAGAAAAGTAAAGTGGGCCTGGTAGTGTGGATAGGAGCACTATGGTTTGCAAATAGTGAATTCCTAAACCTTAGTTTAGGGTGTCCAGGGGCCCTCACCATGAATCCAAGACCTCACCATGATCTCTCCAACCTATGTTAAGGCCCTAAGGACTCATCAGGGTCAACCTTAGAGCCTGAGTTGACCAAGGTCAACCCTAACCCTAAATGGGTAAAACTGGCCTACACAAGGTTAATTGAACCTACCTAAGCCATGTGGACCCCACCCATGCCCTCTTAACCCTAGAGAGAGGCCAATGGGTCACCAAGGACCCAATGGGGTCAACCGTAGAGGCTAAGTTGACCCAACTCAACTCAAACCCCAAAATGGTCAAAGTGCCCTTAATATGGGTCATGTGACCTTGAAGGTTCCTTGTGAACCCCACCCATCCCTACCTAGACCCTATGGGAGGCCAATGGGTCACCAAGGTCCCATTGATGATGGCCTAAAAGGTCTATTTGACCAAAGTCAACCCTAGGCTAGGTCAAGTCAAACCTAGTTCAAAAAGGGCTAACCCAAGCTTGGATCCACTAGACACTTGGTATAACCACCACCACCCCTAATCCATTTTTATCAGTTTAGAGATCTGTATATAGGGTTAGCATGATGATCAAATCGGCCATGCTGACTAGGAGAGAGAAAGCTCAACTTAGGGTTAACTAAGGAAAGGGGAAGAGGAGGAGAAGGGCCATTCATGTCTTGGGGAGGCCAAAGGCCACCACTTCTAGCTGAATTCAACTCCCCTAGGGAAGAGGAGGAGTTTCTAGTAGTTTCCAATCCTCCTTAGGGCAGTTACACATCCCCCACCTCTTGGCCGAACCCCCCATTCAAGGCCATTAATGGCCATTAATGTTTGGCTACTCCCCTTCCCCATTACTCCCTTTAAGATCCATCACAAGGCTCCCAAGAGTCGTTTAAACACCTTGCCTGAGGAAATCGAGGCCTTCCATTGTACTGTTGCAGAAGCCGAGCGCCGCCGCCATCATCCATGGTGTCTCGCTGCTCCTCTCGCTTTCAGGCTGTCGGAAAGGTCCTTCTCCTCTCCTTACTTCATGGATAGATCATAGGAATGTTTAGGTTCAAGGTTCCGGCTCAATTGAGCCCGAACCAATCTCTGGTTTTAATGGTTTTGAGCCGAAAATCTTCTTGGTGGGATTGTCCGAATAGGCATCTCCGGCGGCCGTGCCGCCTGCTGGGGGTAGCCCCCACCTCCCCGAAGGTGGTGGTGGCTGTGGCCGGCCGTGGAAGTGGGCGGGTGGTCGGGAAATCAGCCCACAATATTGCCCAGGCATAGGCAATCGTGGCCGTTGGACTATTGGAGAAGATAACGGCAGCCGTCAGATGCGCGCAAAGATTCGTGCAGAATCATTTTGTTTTATTATTATTGCTTGATTTAATTGATTTTCTGTCAAGTTATTTACAGCATTTTGAAATAAATATTAAAAATATTTTAGAGCCTATGATGAAAAAGTGCAAAACAGAAAAGTTGTAGCCCTTAGGGTCTTCTTTCATCAAAAATTAATTTGGACCCATTTGGACCTCTGGTTTGATCAAGGCATCTATTTTGGTGGGACCTATACTTAAGGCTAACCTGAGATTTAAATGGGTTCCCACACTTCATCCCTTGTTGAAATGACCTGAAATTTGGGCAGGGGGTCAACCTTAGTCATACATAGGGTTAGTGCATAACTAGGAATTTTTGGGAATACTTTGTTCTATGGTTTTTGTTATTATTTAATAATACTAGGGTATTTTCATTAAGTGGTCTAATGACCTCCAAACCTTGCCAAATTTTGGTGAGTGGTCCCTGGTATTAATTCCTAGCTCTTTACAAAATTTCACCTCATTTGGATGAGTTTTAGTTAAGGAATCACCAAACCCTGATTTGGCCTTAAGGAGGTGTTTTTGATTAAAAAAATGCACTTGTGTATTTAAGTGACCAAACCACATAACCAGTGGCTGAAACTTGGGCCACTGGTTTGTTTTGACCCTTATCATCCCCCTATGGTTTATAGGGTTGTTTGGGGTAGGTATGCCCTAGGACCCAAGTTCAAATCTTTAGGTTGGTCTTGGGGGGATTTGTGAAGGGCATAGGGTAAAATGCCCTTTTATTGTTGATCTTTGGTGGAGAGGGGACTAGTAAAGTTAAAGTCTGATGGCCGCGGAACAGAGACCTATTGTGGTTGGTTCGAAATGGTCAGATTCCGCGGGCCTGTTAGAAGATCGAGTTTTCTAATGAGAGGAGGCAAGTGCACCTATCGCAAGTAGTACTCGGTATTCGGGAAAATACCGAGGTGGTATTATTCTCGGGAACGCGTTGATTATATCTACTCTTCCAGGAACACAATTATCTTACAATCAGTAAGGTGGGATTTTTTAGTTTAAATTAAAACGGAAAGAAAGAAAGCAGAATTTTGCTAAGTTAGTTCGATGACGGGTTAACGCTCGGCATCGAATCGGATTAAGACTAAAATAATTCTAAACAATTTTTAAACTTTGTTTTTAAATTAATAAAAGGCACTTAGCCGTAGAGGTTCCAAGAACATGAGCTCACCTTGGTCTAGGGATATCGCTCACCTAGGCGCTAAGGCTATTCGACCGAACGTTAGTCCGACGAAGGATTCCCCTTAACGCCCGCATTACGCTAAGAACCCAGCTATTGGGTGGGGAACCCAATCCGGGAGAACTACGCATCTCCTCTTTCGATGGGGTGTGCGCAGTTCTCTTTACCCAAGGGGGATCGGTCCATACGTGCAGCCTCTCGGCGTCGCATATGGATAACGGAAATAGAGCCCACACATCGATTATGTGGTCCTATGCGTCGTTAACCCGGGGTAAACCTTAAGTCCTTAAATTAAATTAAAAATAAAGTTTTTTAATTATTTCAAATCATTTTATATGTCCCAATGCTCTTCGATGCCGAAGGCTAAAAGAGATTAGCCACTCATCGGTATGGGGATGACTTTATGTTTTTAGGTGAAGCGTGAGTGTTAAATTAAGCACTGAACAATTATAATTGAAAACACGAAAAATAGGACAATTAGATAAATTGAAGGCTAATTGATGCAGGCACTCACGCACACTTCAAAACCATAAAGAAAATTAAATAAAGCAAGCCCTACTCAAATGAGTAGGGGGAAATAAATGCACACACGCACACACTCTTCTTAATTAAAGAAAGCGATAAATAAAGCGGTAAAATTATCTCCTACACGCACGCACTCTACATAATTGAGAAAGCGATAAAATTGTAAGTCCCGGCTCAAATGAGTGGGCGGGAGTAAATTTATCTCATACACACACGCACTCTACTTGAAATTAAAACACACACACACACTCTACAGAAAAGAAAACACACACACACACTCTACAGAAAAGAAAACACACGCACCCACACAAAGTTTTCCTACTCAAGTGAGTAGGAAGAAAATGAAAGCAGTAAAAAGACAAGTCCCACTCAAACGAGTGGGCGGGAAATGAAAGTAGAGCGCCATTTAACTCTTAACGAGTAGGCAGAAATAAATGCATACGCACACACGCACTCTACAGGAGTTGAAATAAAGCAGTAAAAACTAACTCATACACGCACACACACTTGCAAAAATAAGAAAAACAAAGTGCTCAGAAAATTAAAATGAATGCATTTCTACCGCTAGAATGCGGTAGAAATGCATAAAAAGTGAAAATAAAAATTAACCGGAGCGAAAAGTTTTGCAAATAAACGCAAAATGAACGTACTCAAAAAATTAATACAACTGCATTTCTACTGCTAGAATGCGGTATAAATGCATAAAAAGATGAAATAAAAATTAACCGGACTAAAAGTTTTGAAATTAAAAAGTTAAAATGAAGTGAGCGAAAAATTGTAACGACTACATTTTAATTCGTAAGTTTTTATAAAACCTCCAAAAAAGTGAGAATAAAACTAAAAAGGAACGAGAAGTTTTACATTCCTAAGAGCCTAAGTTAAAGAAAATAAAAACGAACACTTTTAGGGGGGGGGTTTATAAAACCTGTATGAATAAAAATGATAAAGAAGGAAAAGCTAAAGCTAAAAAGTGCGGAGAATGAAAACTAAACGGATGGCACAACGGCTAGAAATGCCGATAATTCCTAAATCTAACTAAGTTATGAAAGATAAAAAGACGAAAACGTAAAAGAAACACAAAAAGGGAACGAAAAAATTACTTAAGAAGGGCGCTTCCAATTGAACATTTCAACTTTGCAAGATAGAAAATCTACCATTTTATTGAATAAAAAGGCTATTACATGAAAAAGCTAACACAAACAACCTAATACAAACTAAGAAAGATAGGGAGAAATTCTTCTTACATAGCTTAGAAGCCAAACGGGCAGCACCTCCCCTAAGTAAGATGGACCAAAAAAGTGGACAAAATAAGCTTCCTGGAAGCTCTTATTTATAGGCAAAATTTCGGGTGGGTCACGCCCGTGACTAGGGCGTGACAGGGGGGCGTGTCGACACTATTCATGAACTGATCGGGTGACTTGACTGGAATGTTGACTTCGGCTGAAAACGTGGCGGTCACGCCCTAAGTCACGGGCGTGACATGTGTCAGTCACGGGCGTGACTGGGGCGTGTCGCGGAGGTCGATCTGGGCGCGGTCCGGCCGCAAAGTCACGCGCGTAACATCGGGCCAGGTGGCTAAGTCACGCCCGTGTCACACCTTGACACGGGCGTGTCTTGGGGCGTGTCGAGCTTGGTTTGATCATTGCCGACCGTCGAGCTGGCAACTATGGTCGGCGATCGTCGAGGGCGTGACACGGGCGTGTCGGTCATGTGACACGGGCGTGTCAGTCAACATTTTGACTTTTTCTGGAATTTTTCTGGAATTTTTCTGGAATAAAAATAAAGCTAAGTTAGAAATAATATTTACAAAAATAGGCAATTTATTGAATAAAACTTAATAAAAAAGACAAAAAATAAACAAAATTAACTTAAATAAAATACAAAAATATAGGTATATTTACAACTCATCAAACACCCCCATACTTAAGCTTTTGCTATTCCAGAGCAAAAGTTTGAGGTGAACTTATAAGGAATAAAAAAAACCCTAGGTTCCGCTACCGCTAAATTAATTATAAGAGAGATCAAATAAAAATATACGGGGTATAAGAGTTAAGTCCTAAAATTATTTAGATGATTTAAACAGGGCAAAAGTTTTGGCCAAAAGACTTCTTGATGTAATCAAATAGAAAGCAATAGTTGTATTGGTTAGATTAACAGAAAATAGTTTGGAGTTATACGAACTTTAGCTTATAGGAGTGTTATTGGAAATAATGCAATTTACGAATTATGCTCTCAAAAAGATTTTTGAATTAATTCTAGAGTCATGAAACTGGCTAAGGGGGGTTAATGTTGGTTTATGAAGATGCTTGGATTTTGAGGCGAGGTTATTTTTTTCTCGAACCTCCAATTTTTTTTGATTTGGATGTTAAAGGAAAACGAAATCTTATTTTCCTTAACATAAAATTTTTTCTTCTTCATAAATAAAAATAACCCAATGTATATGTGTTGGAGTAATGAATTTTATCCTCTTACTCCGTAACGTATAATCTTTTAATTTATTGGGTGCCTATGTTTATGGAATGAAATCTTATTCCCATTGACATAAGATCTTTTTCTTTTTGGGGAAATATTTTTATCATACCGAGTAGGTTATGATAGGTAAGGGGAGAAAAGAGAACTAGATTTTTAATTGAAAAATAATTGAGAGCAACCTTTATAAATTGTACGTTCCAATCTTTCAGAAAGCTAAAAGCAAACATAATTGAATTCTATAGTCATTATTTTCTAACATGGTATACATGCTCCTATCTATGAAAAATTAGAAGTAGTGCCTAAAGCGAGTCCCCTATTTTTAACAAAGTATAATAAATTCTTTAAAACTTAACCCCGGCTATTTAGATTTTTCAATCTATAATTAACAAACGAATATTGAACAAAGAATTGATCAAATTCGCATATAAATAAACTCAAAACGAAAGTTTTGGATATCAAGAAACTCAAGAATGAGATGTTTGATTTATTTGTTTCATAACTTACATAAAATTTTTTTGTTGTTTTTTTTGTTTTTGAAGTTATGCTTTTTTTTTATATTTTTGTATTTATATCTTTAATATATACATACTAAAAAGAAAGAAATAAAAATGCAAAAATAAAATTTTTTTTGGATTTTTAAGTTTTTGTGAATTTTTTTTGTATTTTTATATTTTGTGAATTTTTTTGTATTTTTAATGAAATTTTCATTCTATTTACAAAAATTTGATTAAAAGAAAAAAAAATATTTACAAGGATGAGAGGGAAAAAGGGAGAGGGGAAAGAGAAAGAATATTTACAAAAAGTACTTGTAAAAATTATTTAAAAAAAATATTTACAAGAATATTTACAAAAAATATACAAAAGTGCTGTCGCGAGATGACTCGTTATGTGGATGGCTCGATGAGCCGGATCTCGCGGACAAAGTTAAAAATAAGTCAAAGTTTCAAAAATGAAACTTCAAAATTTAAAATATTTTTTTGATTTTTGTGTTATATATTTTTTATTTTTGAAGTTTTGTTTTTTTTTATATATATATTTTTTGTTTTTTTGTTTTTTTTGTTTTATTAAATTTTTTTTTTGTAAGTGAAAAAGAAAGTACGAAAATACGAAAACACCCCCATACTTAGATCCAACATTGTCCCCAATGTTGTATACTAAGCATGAGGAACAAGACAGCAGGTATATGTAAAAAAGGAAAAAGAAGGGGGCAGAAAACGTCCCTGATTCGCGCTCGGGGAAGCCCATTAGAAACCCTGCATTTATTAGAAAAATAGAAAACATAATAAATAAAGATGTAAAAAAAAGATAGACGTGGGGTGCCTCCCAGGAGCGCTTTGTTTATAGTCGCGTAGCTTGACTATAGTGGCAGGTTTATATATGGAGAAGGGTTATGGTTTCGCTCCTACTGATCACAGGGTCACCCGCTATATAAGACTTTAACCGATTGCCGTTCACCTTAAAAGTGCCTTTTTCGGGGTGGGAGATGAGTATGGTCCCATATGGCCAAACCTCTTCAACCTTGAAGGGGCCGAACCATCGCGATTTTAGCTTACCCGGGAAAAGCCTAAGACGTGAATTGTAAAGAAGGACTAGATCGCCCGGAGAAAATTTTTTGGGGGTTTTAATTTTTCGATCGTGATAAAACTTAGAACGCTCCTTATAGAACTTATTGCTCTCGTAAGCGTTCGCACGCCATTCATCGAGCTCGTTTAGTTGCAGTTTTCTATTTTGAGCGGCTAAGTTAGAGTCGAGGTTTAAGAGTTTTAATGCCCAAAGTGCGCGGTGCTCCAGTTCTACGGGTAAATGGCACGCTTTGCCATAGACTAATCGAAATGGGGTACAACCGGTAGCGGTTTTGTACGCCGTACGATATGCCCATAACGCGTCGTCAAGCTTAGAGGACCAATCTTTCCTATTAAGTGAAACGGTTTTTTCTAATATGCGTTTTATCTCTCGATTTACTACCTCAACTTGGCCACTTGTTTGCGGGTGGTAGGGGTGGCAAGCTTGTGCGTGACTCCGTATTTAGCTAACGTCTTAGCCATTAGAGCGTTACAGAAATGCGTTCCCCTATCACTAACAATAGCGCGAGGCGTGCCGAAGTGAGAAAATAATTTTTTTATAAATGTGACGACGACTCGCGCATCATTGGTGGGGAGAGCCTGCGCTTCCGCCCACCGTGATACGTAGTCGACCGCCACTAAAATATAAGAATATTTATAAGAAGGAGGTAGGGGGCCAACAAAATCTATGCCCCATAAATCGAAAACTTCGCATTCTAAAAACATATTTTGGGGCATCTCGTCTCGTCGTGAGATGTTACCCGACCGCTGACAGCTATCGCATGCGCGCACAAAATCGTGCGCGTCTTTGAAGAGAGTGGGCCAAAAGTAGCCCGCCTCAAGCGCCTTCCTAGTGGTCCGGTTGGCTTGATAGTGCCCCCCGGCTGGACCCTCGTGGCAGTGCCTCAATAATTGTGTGCACTCCACTCCCGCGACGCATCTTCGAACTGCTTGGTCCGCGCAGATACGGAAAAGAAATGGGTCATCCCAAAAGAAATTTTTCAAGTCGGAAAAGAATTTCTTCTTTTGATGACTTGAAAAATCTTTTGGAAGTACCCGCGCGACTAAGTAGTTCGCAAAATCTGCGAACCAAGGCGAAGATGATGAAGACGAACGAATGGCAAGAAGGCGTTCCTCAGGGAATCTGTCATTTATTTCAGATTCGACGAGCGCTTCCGCACCCGGATTTTCTAAACGGGAGAGGTGGTCTGCCGCTAGATTCTCCGCGCCCTTCTTATCCCGGATCTCCAAGTCAAACTCTTGTAGGAGGAGAATCCATCGAAGAAGGCGGGGCTTCGCGTCGGTTTTAGCTAATAGATATTTAAGGGCGGAGTGATCGGTAAAAACGATAACTTTAGATAGCGTAAGATACGAGCGAAACTTATCGAAAGCGAAAACGACGGCTAAGAGTTCCTTTTCCGTAGTCGTGTAATTCACTTGTGCGGAAGTGAGCATCTTGCTAGCGTAATAAATTGGATGAAAATGTTTTTCTACGCGTTGGCCAAGAACGGCTCCTAAGGCAATATCACTAGTGTCGCACATGATTTCGAACGGAAGGGACCAATTAGGGGCCACTAGAATTAGAGAATTGATAAGTTTTTGTTTTATAAAATTAAAAGCAGACTCGCAATCACCACTAAAGACAAAAGGTGATTCCTTTTCCAAGATGTGAGTAAGAGGCTTTGTTATTTTTGAAAAATCTTGAATGAAGCGCCTATAAAAGCCCGCGTGGCCTAAGAAACTCCTAATGGATTTTATGTTTGTCGCCTGAGGAAGTTTTTCTATGATTTCTACTTTGGCCTTATCGACCTCTATCCCCTTACTCAAAATCTTATGGCCGAGGACCAAACCTCCTCGAACCATAAAGTTACACTTTTCCCAATTTAAAACAAGATTTGTGTCCTCGCATCACTGGAGGACACGATCGAGATTACGAAGACAATCCGGGAAAGAGCATCCGAATACAGAAAAGTCATCCATAAATATTTCCATAATATCTTCTACTAGCTCACCAAAAATTGCTAGCATACATCTTTGGAATGTAGCCGGCGCATTGCAGTGGCCAAATGGCATTCTTCGATAGGCGAAGGTGCCAAAGGGGCAAGTAAAAGTTGTTTTCTCTTGGTCTTCGGGGGAAATGGGGATTTGGAAAAACCCCGATAAACCGTCGAGAAAACAATAAAATGGATGACCGAAAGACGCTCGAGAATCTGGTCAAGGAACGGTAGTGGGAAATGGTCTTTGCGGGTGGCATCATTAAGTTTGCGATAATCGATGACCACACGCCAACCCGTAACAGTACGAGTTGGGACGAGCTCGTTGTGCTCATTCGCCACTACGGTTAGACCGCCCTTCTTGGGCACGACATGAATGGGACTAACCCACGCACTATCAGAAATGGGATAAATAATCCCCGCATCTAATAATTTAATTATCTCAGCTTTCACGACGTCTTTCATGTTTGGGTTAAGACGCCGCTGCGGCTGAATGGTTTTGCGGCAATTATCGTTTAAGAAAATTTTGTGAGTGCAGAAAGAAGGGTTAATCCCCTTTAGGTCAGAAATTTGCCACGCAATTGCGTGGCGATGTTTAAGCAAAACCTCCAATAAATCGGAGGTCTCCGAATCGCTTAAATACGAAGAAATGATTACCGGGAGTGTATCATTTTTCCCCAAAAAGGCGTATTTTAGGGATTCGGGTAGTGGTTTGAGTTCTAGGATGGGCGGTTCTTCTAGTGAGGTTTTAGTGCTATTGTCTTTCGAACCAATTGGTTCAAAAGGCATATTCGTAGACTCGTCCTCATCGCAATAAAAATTTTCGAGCGAAAAAATATTTTCGTTTAAAAACTCAGACTCGAAAACCGGAGAAGAACAATCTCCATAAAAAGAATCTAAAGAATAGCAGAAATCGTCGCTCAGCGACGAGTCTTCCATAGAGGAGAGAATAGAAAAAGTAACTTGGTCATATCCTACCCGAAGGAGAAGCTGACCATTACTTACATCGATTAATGCACGTGAGTTCGTGAGGAAAGGGCGACCAAGTATTATTGGTACGTTGGCGTCTTCCTCGATGTCCAAGATGACGAAGTCCATCGGGAAGGTGAACTTGTCTACTCGGACAAGGACATCCTCAACAACCCCGATGGGGAACCTAACCGAGCGATCCGCTAGTTGGATGCGCATATTGGTAGGAGCAGGAGTACCCAAACCTAAACGCAGGAAGAGCGAGAACGACATCAAGTTAATGCTCGCGCCTAAGTCTGCCAAGGCGTATTTTACTAATACATCGCCAAAAAGGCACGGGATGGAGAACCGTCCCGGGTCATTTTGTTTTGAGGGCAATTTACTAGTAAGGGCCGCCGAGCAGACAGCGTTGAGAGATATATGCGAAATATCCTTGAGTTTGCGTTTATTAGAAAGTAGTTCTTTTAAAAATTTCGCATATTTAGGCATTTGCGAGATAGCCTCGCAAAAAGGAACATTAATATGAATTTGTTTAAGTAATAAAATAAATTTTTCATATTGTGCATTTACTCGCTCGTTATCTAACTTATGCGGGTAGGGCAACGCCTTGTTTAAAATAGTTTTGTCGTTAAAAATCGGTAAGGGTTGCGTAATCGAAGAAGAGGGAAGATGGGTCGAAGGTGAAATGTGTACCTGAGGATCGATCCGTTTTGGATCGACCACCTCCTTACCGCTACGGAGGGTTATAGCGTTGGCGGTTTCCCTTGGATTGGGCTTCATGTTCCCTGGCAGTGCCCCCATGGCGCGTTCCGACATAAGTCGCGCCAGCTGTCCAACCTGGAGTTCTAAATTTTTTAGCGATCCGGTGATGTTCCGGATATTTGACTCGTTGGACGCGACATAACGATTAAAATTTTCCTCCACCGGGGATGGCTTCATAGGAGGGGGAGGAGGAAACGTTGGCGCAAAAGGAGGGGGAGGGGGACGATGCGCGTTGTTCGGGTTGCTCCAGGAGAAATTCGGATGGTTCCTCCAACCCGGATTATAGTGGCTACTATAAGGGTTGTTTTGAAATGAGGTACGCACCGGATTTCCCATATAGTCCACTAATTCGTCGACAACGCAGACGTTAGAGGGGGGAGAAAACAAGGCGGAGTGGAGGAGGCAACAGACATCTCCGCCACCTGCTTGGTTAGCCTTTCCACTTGAAGGGCTAGCTGAGCAGTGGCATCCACTTCAAAAATGCCCGCCTGCTTAGGGCGCGCCCGCGGGACGTTCCACTGGTAGGTGTTCACCGCCATTTCCTCGAAAAGGGCCTGGGCGGCCTCGGGGGTCTTATTGTTCAGAGTGCCCCCGGTAGCCGCGTCAATCATTTGACGCGTCTGACTATTCAGTCCATTGTAAAAAATTTGTACCTGCAACCACGTTGGCAGAGCGTGGTGCGGGCACCGGCGGAGAAACTCCTTAAAGCGTTCCCAAGTCTCGTAAAGAGACTCGGAGTCGTTTTGGATGAACGAAGATATGTCCGCCCGCAGTCTTGCAATTTTCGCGGGCGGAAAATACTTCGTAAGGAATTTCTCTGCCAATTCCGCCCAGGACGTGATGGATCCCCGCGAGAGGGAGAGTAACCACGCCTTAGCCTTGGACTTAAGAGAGAACGGAAAAAGGCGCAAACGAATGGCGTCATCAGTGACGCCATTAATTTTAAAAGTATCGCAAATCTCAAGAAAATAAGACAAGTGATTATTGGGGTCCTCGTCCGGCAGTCCGTCGAACTGTACGGCATTTTGGATCATTTGAATCACACTTGACTTAATTTCAAAATTATTGTTGGCCACAGCTGGCCGAACAATACTCGACCCCGTATCATCCAAATTGGGCCGAGCGTAGTAAGACATAGTACGCTCGGCCGGTTGGGCATTATTCGGGTCGGCCATAGAAGAAGAAGAGGGTTCTCCGATAGATTCTGCGGGGTCTAAAAAGGGAATTCGACGGAGAGATCGGATACGCACAAGAGAGCGGTCGATCTCGGGGTCGAATTCAAGATTTTCAGAACTCGAAGGTTGTCCACGGGTCATACACCCTTAAAAAAACGAAAAGGGGGAAGGATATATATATATATATATTTTTATAAATTTTTTATTTGAAAATAAAGTAAAATTAATAGAGTCCCGGATTCAATATAACAACCGTGATTCCCCGGCAACGGTGCCAAAAACTTGATGGCCGCGGAACAGAGACCTACTGTGGTTGGTTCGAAATGGTCAGATTCCGCGGGCCGGTTAGAAGATCGAGTTTTCTAACGAGATGAGGCAAGTGCACCTATCGCAAGTAGTACTCGGTATTCGGGAAAATACCAAGGTCGTATTATTCTCGGGGACGCGTTGATTATATCTACTCTTCCAGGAACACTATTATCTTACAATCAGTAAGGTGGGATTTTTTAGTTTAAATTAAAACAGAAAGAAAGAAAGCAGAATTTTGCTAAGTTAGTTCGATGACGGGTTAACGCTCGTCATCGAATCGGATTAAGACTAAAATAATTCTTAACAATTATTAAACTTTGTTTTTAAATTAATAAAAGGCACTTGGCCGTGGAGGTTCCAAGAACATGAGCTCACCTTGGTCTAGGGATATCGCTCACCTGGGCACTAAGGCTATTCGACCGAACGTTAGTCCGACGAAGGATTCCCCTTAACGCCCGCATTACGCTAAGAACCCCGCTATTGGATGGGGAACCTAATCCGGGAGAACTACGCTTCTCCTCTTTCGAGGGGGCGTGCGCAGTTCTCTTTACCCAAGGGGGATCGGTCCATACGTGCAGCCTCTCGGCGTCGCGTATGGATAACAGAAATAGAGCCCACACATCGATTATGTGGTCCTATGCGTCGTTAACCCGGGGTAAACCTTAAGTCCTTAAATTAAATTAAAAATAAAGTTTTTTAATTATTTCAAATCATTTTATATGTCCCAATGCTCTTCGATGCCGAAGGCTAAAAGAGATTAGCCACTCATTGGTATGGGGACGGCTTTATGTTTTTAGGTGAAGCGTGAGTGTTAAATTAAGCACTGAACAATTATAAGAGAAAACACGAAAAATAGGACAATTAGATAACTTGAAGGCTAATTGATGCAGGCACTCACGCACACTTCAAAACCATAAAGAAAATTAAATAAAGCAAGCCCTACTCAAATGAGTAGGGGGAAATAAATGCACACACGCACACACACTTCTTAATTAAAGAAAGCGATAAATAAAGCGGTAAAATTATCTCCTACACGCACGCACTCTACATAATTGAGAAAGCGATAAAATTGCAAGTCCCGGCTCAAATGAGTGGGCGGGAGTAAATTTATCTCATACACACACGCACTCTACTTGAAATTAAAACACACACACACACTCTACAGAAAAGAAAACACACACACACACACATTCTACAGAAAAGAAAACACACGCACCCACACAAAGTTTTCCTACTCAAGTGAGTAGGAAGAAAATGAAAGCAGTAAAAAGACAAGTCCCACTCAAACGAGTGGGCGGGAAATGAAAGCAGAGCGCCATTTAACTCTTAACGAGTAGGCGGAAATAAATGCATACGCACACACGCACTCTACAGGAGTTGAAATAAAGCAGTAAAAACTAACTCATACACGCACACACACTTGCAAAAAAAAGAAAAACAAAGTGCTCAGAAAATTAAAACGACTGCATTTCTATCGCTAGAATGCGGTAGAAATGCATAAAAAGTGAAAATAAAAATTAACCGGAGCGAAAAGTTTTGCAAATAAACGCAAAATGAACGTACTCGAAAAATTAATACAACTGCATTTCTACCGCTAGAATGCGGTAGAAATGCATAAAAAGATGAAATAAAAATTAACCGGACTAAAAGTTTTGAAATTAAAAAGTTAAAATGAAGTGAGCGAAAAATTGTAACGACTACATTTTAATTCGTAAGTTTTTATAAAACCTCCAAAAAAGTGAGAATAAAACTAAAAAGGAACGAGAAGTTTTACATTCCTAAGAGCCTAAGTTAAAGAAAATAAAAACGAACACTTTTAGGGAGGGGGTTTATAAAACCTATATGAATAAAAATGATAAAGAAGGAAAAGCTAAAGCTAAAAAGTGCGGAGAATGAAAACTAAACGGACGGCACAACGGCTAGAAATGCCGATAATTCCTAAATCTAACTAAGTTATGAAAGCTAAAAAGATGAAAACGTAAAAGAAACACAAAAAGGGAACGAAAAATTACTTAAGAAGGGCGCTTCCAATTGAACATTTCAACTTTGCAAGATAGAAAATCTACCATTTTATTTAATAAAAAGGCTATTACATGAAAAAGCTAACACAAACAACCTAATACAAACTAAGAAAGATAGGGAGAAATTCTCCTTACATAGCTTAGAAGCCAAACGGGCAGCACCTCCCCTAAGTAAGATGGACCAAAAAAGCGGACAAAATAAGCTTCCTGGAAGCTCTTATTTATAGGCAAAATTTCGGGTGGGTCACGCCCGTGACTAGGGCGTGACAGGGGGGCGTGTCGACACTATTCATGAGCTGATCGGGTGACTTGACTGGAATGTTGACTTCGGCTGAAAACGTGGCGGTCACGCCCTAAGTCACGGGCGTGACATGTGTCTGTCACGGGCGTGACTGGGGCGTGTCGGGGAGGTCGATCTGGGCGCGGTCCGGCCGCAAAGTCGCGCGCATCACGTCGGGCCAGGTGGCTAAGTCACGCCCGTGTCACACCTTGACACGGGCGTGTCTTGGTGCGTGTCGAGCTTGGTTTGATCATTGCCGACCGTCGAGCTGGCAATTGTGGTCGGCGATCGTCGAGGGCGTGACACGGGCGTGTCGGTCATGTGACACGGGCGTGTCAGTCAACATTTTGACTTTTTCTGGAATTTTTCTGGAATTTTTCTGGAATAAAAATAATGCCAAGTTAGAAATAATATTTACAAAAATAGGCAATTTATTGAATAAAACTTAATAAAAAAGACAAAAAATAAACAAAATTAACTTAAATAAAATACGAAAATATAGGTATATTTACAACTCATCAAAGTCCTCTGGCCAAAATCTTAGGAGGTTTAAAGATTGATTCAAGCCTCAAAACCCCAACCCTCGGGTTAGGGTAGAATCACCTTTGTATAACACAGGCCTATATAACTCATCAAAAGGGTGTGAAACTTAAGGAGCATGAGTTTTAAAGTAGAAAGAACCCTTAGTAATTTTACTGGAATTTTATGAGCAATATTTTTGGTACTTCATTTGTTGGTTATGATATAGCCCTAATTAATGTTTTAATTATTAAGAATCATTCTGTTCTTTTAAACCCCATTGAACATTGGAAGTGAATGTTTTAGATTGGAATTGTTGCCCCTGATTTTTAGTATAATATTTGTTTGATTAAATCTAGTACATCATGCACAAATGATTAAAAGGGGTTTGGTTTTATAAAATTATTCATAGATGATATATCTGTTGAAAAATTATGAGACTTAGGCACAGATGATTTCAATCCTGAATATGCTTGTAGTAATTTATTCATAATTTCTAGAGGGTTGATTACAGTACTTTCCTTACAAGTCCATAATAATGAGGTTTTTGGTAATTATTTTATTTATAGTTTAATCCCTTCTGAAAAATTATGAAACTTGGCCAATGATGGTTTTAGAGTTTTATTAGCCCAATATAATTAATTCATAATTTATGGATGAGAATTTTCTTTACTTGTTTCATTAATAATGAAAGATAGAAATTATTTCTAAAATAGTTTTAAGGCTCCTTAGATGCTAGAAAAATTATGATACCTTTAATAATGAAAGATAGAAATTATTTCTAAAATAGTTTTAAGGCTCCTTAGATGCTAGAAAAATTATGATACCTTGGATTTACATTACTGATTTAACATAATATTTATCAGAATTTTGTTAGCCATCTTGCATGAGTACTTTGGGTAGTTCATGTTCAAACTAGTAACCCTTGGAAGCTTTAAGGAAATTAATTAAATGCCAGATAAAATAGGAAAATTACAATTTTCTTGATTTAGTCTATTTGTACCATGATAACACTCCAGTAAATAATTTAGGGCATTTGGATGATTATTTGGATTATCTCCTATCCGGTTCGACATATAGCCTAGGTTGGTCTGCATTTGACAAATTGGGTTAGCTGCAATAGGATATGATTGGACATGGTGTAGGAGTTAGTCATTTGTTGGGTTGGATAGATGTGGATTAATTCACTATAGAAGGATATGAAGAGTAGTGAGAAGGGGTTGGACAAAAGTTTAGAGGTGCTCGGGTTCGACGAAAGATAGTCTTTCCCGAGGAGAGGAAGAGTCAAAATCACCCTAAGATTAGCCTACTGTAATATGAGAAGGGAATGGGTAAAGGGAATCAACCAATAACAATAAGTGCCTTGCGAAAGGGAATGATGGGCTTCAGCTACCATCATAGTTCCTAGTGCCCTTTGAGAGCCCTTCACGGGGTATACCGGGGGCTGTCCTGGGCTAACATAAACTGTAGGAGTGATAAATATTAAAGAGCAACTAAAATAATTAGGAGTTCAGATTCACACACCCCGGAGTCTCGGAAAGTTAATTTGACTATGATATTCGAGCGGTAGGCTCCGTGGTTATGGAGACGGACGGGATAGTCCAAGGAGCTTTTGCTTGGTTAGTTTTGAGTCAGACAGTTTGGTCCGCGGAGCTTTGGCTCGGTTGTTGGACATGTTGAATATTGCATGTGTATAAAGAAAAGAAAAAAAAAGATAAGGTGGTGGGTCTTCGGTATTGGAGAGTCGATGCACCGACACCAATACGCTGACTCGGCATGTGTTGTTAGCACTGCGCCAACAGAAGTCCGGTGCGCCAAGTAAGCAGGAGTCCGCTTCATGCACCAAGAGTTGAGGCGTACGATAGGTATGAATAGTAGTGCTTTACTGGTTTATAGGTGGGCGAGTCCCAACCCACCGCTTCCGCTTGCCACTACGGAGGTATCATGGGAGGTTCGGCTCCAAAAAGGGGGAACTAAAGGTTTGTGTATACAGAGTCGGGTCGGTGAGTTGCACTTGCATGATCACTTCATACACACTTGGATGTCATAACATCATCATTGCATTTAACCTATATCACCAATTGTGTAACTGGTATGGGACGCTTACACAATTGGACTTGCAAAACGACCCATTGGTCTATAAGCTTGTGTGAGCAAGTTTATAAATTAAGGTTAATTTCTTCATATATATATTGTTGTTAATAACCGACACCCTAACATATAAATTGGTATGGGACTCTTTATACGATGGGATCCATACAGGAGATCCCTTAGCTTATGCATTTCCGCACATAAGTTAACGTTATTTTTCATACTTTACTTTACTGCCACATGTACTATAAAATTACTAGTATAGGTCTGCTGTCCTTTTTTTCTTGATTACTCTCCACCTTCAAGTCCTCCCCTTTCTTCCTCTCCGCTCGATGCCTAGGGGTTATGGGAGAAGGGGTGGGGGATGATAGGACTTAGTATTTTAGACTAACGATTTTTGGACCACATCATTTAGGGGATCATGGAGCCCAACATGGAGGAGCCGCCCCGGAGGTTGGCCCGTTTGGTGATCGGGCAGTCTAGCTCAGGAGTTTAGACAGCTGGGACTGTGAGTCTCTGATTCTAGTTGTGTTTAATTTTACTTCCGCTTGAGTGACTATGTAGTGAGGATTTGATGTATTTGGCTTAAGCCCTTATTTTAAGTACATTTACATTCTGTGGGCTCTCGCTTTGTGGAGACTTTATTACTCTGATATGTGATTTTTCTTTGGACTTGCTTTTACTTTATTGTGCTACCTTTCTGTGATCAAATTGGCCGGCAGAATTGGAGCTTTGTGGTGATGACCCTTCAGGGCGTAAAGGTGTCACCGCAAGGCGGCGATTCTGGGCCTCAGACCCTGGTGTTTTAATAGGAAAAAAATGGGTTCTTACACCCATGATCAAGCACATGCACTCACTATGTCGACACAGACTTGTAGTTCCCACTTTTCGAGCAGGTAGCTAATCTCTTAGGCGTCATCCGTCGTGGCTAGACAGTGAATATGGAGAGGGCATCTCCACTACTAGGCTGGTCTCCACACTACCTTGCTTAGGCCTCCGTACGCCTCAACTCTAAGAACACAACAACGGAGATCACATGCGTATAATGGCTCAGCGGGTGTCTCGGGTAGATGTGCACTGAGATCCTAGCCCCGAACTGTCCTATGGTGTGACACGGAAGGATCCTCAGAAATGAGCACGAAGACCAACCCCAACCATTCAATCGGCATGGAAGGAGACTCGGGACGTGAATACCGAGGACCAAGCCTAACCGCAAATGGTCTATCTGTCAACCACCATCAGTGTGACGATTGGTGAGCCCGTAGACCTGCCACATTATCCTTAACCCGGGATCACGACACCGCGTGTCGACTTACACTGCATGCAATAAAACCACATCGTCGCATGGAAGGAGCCTCGGAAATGAGCACGAGGACCAAGCCCAACCATCCACTTTGCACAGAAGGAGCCTCGGGACATGAACACCGAGGACCAAGCCCAACCGTCCATTTATGACTCTTCTTATGACATCAACAACAATTCTTTTACCAACCCAATTACTCGTGTGCATATGAGTTAATCATCCGATTATTAACAACACGTGTTCATAACAACCAACACCGAACAATTACCTAAGATCAAGTAAATCTTGTTATTAAACGACTAATTACCATTCGTTCACTAACCCCACCAAGTCTTTTCGTTCAGCCACATTCCATTTCACCATCTGTTGACATTGGGTCTATCCAACACCGAACAATTACTTGCGTTGAAATATCACAATTAGGCATATCATGATTTGCCTACAACTTTACGTCGGATTGTTACGAAACCTCTTCCGAATCCAAACCCAAGAATACACTAACCAAGGAATTTTCGGTGCAGAACACCTGCGTGATAGCAACTTCAACCGGAGATTCCCATGGCTATAGGAATCCGGTAAGTGCATGTACTGCTCGATGGAATGGTCTTTCCATAGGCTACAACTTTCATGTTCAGTCTACAACCCAAATCAGAATGTATCACACATGAAATTGGCTTCAAAACCTGATGCGTACAAAATACAATTTCTGCTCGCTTAGTCTGACAACCCTCTAATTCGATCAGACATTCCCGTGGCTACAGACTTCACCTAAAGGCGTGTAACCACTGGTTAGAAAGGTCATTCCAAGGGCTATTGCTTTTGTGTTTAGTTGAAAGCCCAGATCTGGCAATATCTTGCCTGAAAGAAGCCAAGAATGTCGCTGCATGCAGAACGCAGATTTCTACACGCATCTTGAGGTGGAATGAACGGCATCCGTTCATCTTCCTCCTCAAGTATATCCTCCCAAATCACAACCAGAAGTTCCTCCACCCTTATTCACCCTCTTAAGGCCATTCCTCTTCACGAAACCACCCCCATCATCACTTTGAAGGAAGGGGAGGTTGAAGATGACTAAACCTTAGAACACAAGTTCTAGCATGACCCTCTTAGAAAACTTCATCTCACACATTAAGACTTATTTGAGTCGATGTCTCGCCTAAGAATAACTATAGATCTAGTACAAAAGGAGAGGGGAGGAAGCTCACCTCAATTCCAGCGGTTCCACCATTTTCGGCCATGGATCTTTTCATTCTCCTCGTCGGCATCCCTTTTCCATGGAGGCAGTGGAGATTCCTAACAGAGTTAGGATGGCTCCAGCAAGTTCTTCCCTCCTCCAGAAGTTTTCTCCTGAAAATGTGGTTTGGGAGAGAATGAAAACGGCAAGGGTTTCTTTTCTCCTTTTTATTAAGAAGTGACACGGGTAGGGACACGCCCGTGTCCTTACCCGTGTCTTGCTCGGGCGAAATGACTTCAACAGTTCGATTGCCGCTTTGTGCACATACACGGGTACTTATACACCCGTGTATGTACCCGTGTCTAGGTGACACGGCCATGGTTCTCCACGTGTCTATACCCGTGTCCTGCTCGGGACACATTTCGTCGAACTTGCCTCGACGCACACGTGTAGGGACACGCCCGTGTCTCTACCCGTGTCCTTATCTGCTCATCTCTCAACACCATGCCACCTAACGTCATGGCTAATAGGTAGGGACACGCCCGTGTCTCTACCCGTGTCCTTCTTTGGACAATCCTGCTTATCACTCAACACCATGCCACTCAATGCCATGTCACATGGGTAGGGACAAGCCCGTATCTCTACCCGTGTCTTTCTCTGGACAATCCTGCTTATCACTCAACACCTTACCACTCAATGCCATGGTACACGGGTAGGGACATGCCAGTGTCTCTACCCGTATCATACTCAAAACAGGCACTCAATGCCATTCTCAAGACCACCCGACACCACTTGAGTTGTGGCAGATGCTCACGGGTAGGGACACGCCCGTATCTCTACCCGTGTCCTACACAGGACTAACTTCTCTTTTCCCCACGAGTGCGCGCCTGATCGCCTGCACTGTCTGAGCCTAAATCAGCTCCCCTTACTCTAAAGCGTGCACGAGTGGCCAAGCGCGAATCGGGATGTTACAAATCCTATAAACAAAATAATAGATTAAGTCCCCGAAATCGGGTTAATGCCACAGGGAGAGAAAAGCTTGAAATAAACATAAAATAAAATATGCTTTTAAAGGTTACCTTGATGTAATAGCTCCGGGTAGCACTTTTATATCAAGTCCACCGGCTCCCACGTATACTCCTCTTTCCCATGATTAGACTACACCACATTTACTAGAGGAACACTTTTGCGGCGTAAAATCCTCATCTCGCTGTCTACTATCAGCATAGGCTCTAGTCGCACCGACCTATCAGTCGCAACTACTCCGTCAGTGGTGGGACATATTGTTCAGGCCGCAACAATGACTTTCAGAGTGACGACACATGGAATACGTTATGAAGATTCTCTAACTCCGGCGGTAACTCCAACCGATATGCCAACAGGCCAATCCTTTCCAATATGACGTAGGGCCCAATGTACCTTGTGCTTAGCTTCTTCACACCACGTACCCGAGATACTCCATGCATCGGCCTGATCTTTAAAAATACCTTGTCGCCCACTTAAAATTCCACCACCCGGTGCTTTGCATTAAAATATTTTTCTTGGCGACTTTGAACCTCGAGCATGCGGTCCCGTATTAGCCTAACAACTGCATCCGTATTATCAATGTATTCAATTCTCAAAGCCTTCAGATCTTCATCCTGCATCCAAGATAAGGGTATTCTTCACCTTCCTCCATAAAGGGCTTCATTGGGAGCCATCCCAATGCTAGCTTGATGGCCATTATTGTATGAGAATTCTACAATGGGTAGGAGCCTTTCCCATGGCTCTCCTCTATCCAACACACACAACCTTAATAAGTCTTCCAATGTCCTAATAGTCCTTTCAGATTGCTAGTCGGTCTGAGGGTGAAACACTGTGCTGAAGGTAGGGTGCGAACCAAAATATGCCTACACAGACTTCAATTCCCTAAAGGTAAACCGACCATCCCGGTTAGAAATAATTGTCTTTTGCATGCCATGATACCGTACTAATTGTTCCACAAAAAAGTGTACCTAAACATCCACGTGTGCTTCTTTCTTCATAGGTATTAACCGGGCTACCTTCGTCAAGTGATCAACGATTACCCATATCGAATCATTCCCTGAGAGGGAGCGAGGCAAATCATAGACGAAGTCCATGGAGACATCCTCGAACATCCACTCGGGGATGGGCAATGATTGCAACAATCCATCGGGGCTCCTACATTCTGCCTTCCCCCTTTGATAGGCCTTGCAATGCGTACCAAAATGTCAGACGTCTTTCTTCATTCCTATCCAACACATGGTCTTTCGCAAGTTAGCATACATCTTAGCAATCCCCGGATGCACAAAATACTGAGAGCAGTGTGCCTCTCTCAAGATATCTTCCTGAATTTTACCGTCCTTTAGAATGTAAAGCCGGCCACAGAAATTAACATGGTCGTCCTTTAGAGAGTACTCGCTAGTTGTCCCATCTTCAATCGACTTTATTATAGGGGCTAGATCCTTATCCCTTTCTTGCTTTGCCCGAATCCGATCTCGAATAACACAAACTATGCTCATCGTGGTCAAGTACTCTTTATACCTGTCAAGTTGATCCTTATACACGAAGGTGATCTCCATCTCCTCAAGCATCTGAGCTAACTCAATACGCATCAACTGAGACTCGGGGCTTGTTTCCAGTATCTTCTTGCTCAAGGCATCAACTACATAATTTTCTTTTTCGGGTCGTAGTTCAGGGTGAATTCATAATCGCACAAAAACTCCAACCACTGCCGCTGTCTTAGATTCAATTCCTTCTGGGTATGGACGTACTTTAAGTTCTTATGATCAGAGAAGATTTCGCAGTGTACGTCGTATAGATAGTGCCTCTAAATCTTCAAGGCAAACACCACTACTCCAAACTCCAAATCATGTACTGGATAGTTGATTTCATGCTTCTTGAGTTGTCTCGAAGCATAAGCGATCACATGCCCGTGCTGCATCAATACCGCTCCCATTCCTTGATATGATGCGTCCGTGTAAACTAGAAATCCTTCCTTCAAGGATGGAAGGGCTAAGATGGGTGCAGATGTAAGTTTGTCCTTTAGTTCTTGGAACGCAGTTTCGCTTTGGGGTGTCCACTCATACGACACACCTTTCTTTTTTAGGGAAGTAAGAGGAAGAGCAATCTTTGAGAATCCCTTTACAAACTTGCGATAGTATCCTACAAGTCCAAGGAAACTCCGCACGTCGGATGTTGACTTCAAAGGCAACCACTCATTCATAGCACGGACTTTGGCTGAATCCACAGCTAGCCCAGTCCCACTGATCACATGACCCAAGAAAGCAACCTCCTTAATCCAGAATTCACACTTACTGAACTTGGCGAATAGGGCGTGCTCTTTTAACTTCTTCAGTACTAAGGCCAGATTCCCGGCATGTTATTTCTCCGTCTTGGAGTAAACCAAGATGCCGTCGATGAAAACAATGATGAAGACATCTAGATAGGGCTCGAACACTTTGTTCATCAAGCTCATGAAAGCTAATTGGGCATTTGTGAGCCCAAACGACATCAATGTGAACTCATACAAGCCATACCTTGAGCTGAAAGTTGTTTTCTGAATATCATCCTTTTGTATTCTCAATCGATAATACCCCGAGCGCAAATCTATCTGGAAAACCAATACGCTCCCACCAGTTGATCGAACAACTCATCTATCCGAGGTAAAAGATAAGTGTTCCGTACCGTCAGTCGGTTGAGCTGCCGATAGTCTATACATAATCGCATGGTTATATCTTTCTTCTTAACGAATAAAACAGGGGCTCCCCAAGGTGATGAGCTGGGGTGAACAAACCCTGATTCTAATAACTCTTGCAGCTGAACTATAAACTCGGCGAGTTCCTTTGGGGCCATTCGGTAAGGATTCCTAGAGACAGGCTTCGCACCCGGTACTAACTTGATTCGGGGAAATCGCGCACCGCCCGAACATCTTTGATATCCAACGCCAACTCCTTCAGCTCGAAATAAATCATGAAAACTTCATCCCCCTTCATGTGGGCTTTTAAAGCCTGGAATGAAGATAACAGTATACGGGGCGCGAAGTTAACACCTTGAAAAATGACCTCCGAGTCTCCATGTCTCAATGATATCCTCTTCTGCGCGCAGTCAATCTTCGCATAGTACCACTCCAGCCATGCCATGCCCAGAATGAGTTCAAACTCTGGCATTCTCAAGACTATGGCAGGGGTGTCGAAGAGCTTTCCTTCAAAAAGAACCTCAAACTCGCACTTCGCGGTTACCGTCATCTCTGATCCTTCTAGAAGGCGCACCATTCGAGCAGTACCAGTGAAGTATTTCACTCCATCTATATCTTTGATGAAGTCTTCAGACACAAAAGAGTGCGAGGCATAGGTGTCGAAAAACGTATAGGCCGGTTTCCCGCCGTCCACCACGGTGCCTAAGTGTAATTAATTATTCTCAAGCTAGGCGTCTAGTATATCTTAAGCAACTCGAGGGTATTAATGAAAATAAAATGACTAACTATAATCATACCTGCAATCACCTCCTGAGGGTTCAGCTCTTGAGTAATGTCAAACGCATACATCTGATCCCGAGTGGGCCCAGGGTTTCCTCCTCATGGTTCTCGTCCTAGACCACGCATGTGCCCCTGCCCTTGAGGAGCTTCTGGAGGGAAAGTGAGAGGCGCATTTCCAAATAATTGCGGGCAGTAGTGTTGAATGTAGCCCGGTTGAATGCATTCGAAGCACACTCGCTCCTACCGCCCACCAGGTTGCTGAAATTGTTGAGGTGGAGGCAATGCTAGCGGTTGCGGAACCAGGCGCTCAATTTTAAAATTCTGGGGGAAACGCCCGCCACCTCTTCGATATCCTCTTCCTCATCTATTATCAAATCTCCTTCTATTATTGGGGCCAGCTTCCATCAGGCCCTCAGCTGGCCTCTTACCACTTCCCAAGTGATCTGCTTCCATCCACTTCGCCAAGTCAATAATCTCGGCTAGAATGGAGTCCTCTATAAACAAAAGGGCTTGCCTCAGGGGGTCTCATATGCCTTTGTAGAATTGTTTTGCGTACCCTCTATAATCCAACTCATAAGAGTCGGCAAATCTAGCCAAGTGCTGAAACTCCCATTGGTATTCTGTCACCGACTTGGACCCTTGCTTCAGTTGCAAAAACCTCTCTTCAAGATCATCCCGAGCGGCCGAGGGGATGAAATGCTCTAAAAAGGCTTCAGAGAATTCGCTCCAACTGATATCCGTGTACACCCGTCCTTGAAAAGTGGAGGCCATGAGGGACTTTCACCACCTTTTGGCGTGCAGCTCTAAGAGTGTCACTACAAGGTTCACCGCCATGTTGTTTGGGCACCTTATTCCTGCCAACAGTTCTTGTATAGTGTCGATCCATTCTTCCGTACGCACTGCCGACTCCGTCCCAAGGTAAGCAGGAGGGGAGAGAGCTCAAAAAGTGCTTAACCAATTGGATCCATGACCCTACTATTGTACCGGGGCTTGCTGGGATTGGGACCTTAAGTCGTCCAGGATAGATGTGAGTGTTTGCCCCAGTTTTGATTATTGGAATTGTATAGGTACGGATGGGGCAGGGTGCCCCTCACTGGCTCAATATGTACCTGGATCTACACGTAAGGTACAAACTTAAGGTTAGGTCGGCTAATCTAAGGTCAAAGATGGACAAACTTAGTGTGAATTACATATGGGCACACCACTGCTTCCGCTAAGTCAGTTTGTCCTCAAACTGACTAATCGAACGGGGGTGGCACCGTTGTTAAATAACTTGTCTAATTCAGTATCGTAGCAATATTATACAATTTTTAAGACCCCCCCGGAACACAAAAAACAGCACGAGAGGGGTCTTATACCCAGAACAGCTTCCTTGCGGTAGCACTAACACTTGGGCTATCCTATACCACAAGACTCCTATTTTGCCGGCTACAACCAATATCATACATTGCCAACCATACCAAAATAAAACACAGAAGTCAAATCCACACAAAGCATATAGTTCATAAAATCATAAGTAAGATGATACAACAAGCTTCTAATATCAGAGTATGTGAATAGTTTTTCCCCAAAAGGGGTAAAAAAAACCTCTCACACTTACATCTGTAACTGACGGTAGCGACGGTACCGTCCCCTCAGGCCCCGTCGTCCTGGCCTGGCTGTCCAACTGCATAACCTACTGCTCCACCTGCGGGGTTTCCTCCTAAAAAGGAAGGCGTAGAAACCATTAGTCAGAAAGACTAAGTGGCTTCACATCCACTCCCCCGACGACTCCTCGGCATCGGGCGGAGAATGGAAAAGGGTACAATATATATGAAATATGGGTACAAGCAGGTGGTATAGACTGAATATCATTATGTATATAAAGCAGTGTAACAAATGAGCAACACCTTATTCTAGCAATTCTACCATCTACAGCAGCATGAGAGTATAATATTATAATAGAAAGTTACTCAACTTATATGAATGCCCATAGAAACATATAAGTTGAGGATCGTTCAGCAGTAAGTAACTCATCGTATAGGAGTGCCCATACAAACTAATTTGATGAGGATCTTGTGTATGCAACAAAGTGTAATTACATGTATGCAATGCAATGACTCACCCATTATCACGCACATGCACTCGCTATGTCGACACAGATTTGTAGTTCCCACTATTTGAGCAGGTAGTTAACCTCTCAGGCGTCATCCATCGTAGTCAGACGGTGACAGTTGAGCGGGCATCTCCATTACTAGGCTTGTCTCCACACTACCTGTCCTAGGACTCTGTATGTCTCAATGCTAATAACACAATAGCGGAGCTCACATGCGTACTACGGCTCAGCGGGTGTCTCGGGTAGATGTGCACCGAGATCCTATCCCCGAACTGGCCTATGGTGTGACACAAAAGGATCCTCGGAAATGAGCTCGAGGACCAAGTCCAACCGTTCACTCGACACAAAAGGAGCCTCGGGACGTGAACACCGAGGACAAAGCCCAATCGCCCAAGGTTTATCTACCAACCCCCATTAGTGTGATAATTGGCGAGCCCGTAGACCTGCCACAATATCCTTAACCCGGGATCACGACACCGTGTATCGACAAACACCGCATGCAATATAACCATATCGTGGCACGGAAGGAGCCTTAGAAATGAGCACGAGGACCAAGCCCAACCGTCCACTTGGCACGGATGGAGCCTCGGGACATGAACACTGCGGACCAAGCCCAACCGTCCATTTATGACTCTTCTTATAAAATCAACAACAATTCTTTTACCAACCCAATCACTCGTGTGCACATGAGTTAATCATCCGATTATCAACAACACGTGTTTATAACAACAAACACCGAACAATTACCCAAGCTATAGTAAATCTTGTAATTAAACGACTAATTACAATTCGTTCACTAACCCCACCAAGTCATTTTGTTCAACCACATTCCATTTCACCATCTATTTATGTGGGGTCTATCCAACAAGATCATCATGCGTTGAATAATCAAAATTAGACATATTATGATTCGCCTACAACTTAACGTCGGATTGTTACAAAAACTCTTCCGAGTCCAAACCCATGTATACCCTAACCCAAGAATTTCAGGTGCAGAACACCTGCTGGACAACAACTTTAACCCGAGATTCTTGTGGCAGCAAGAATCCGGTTTGTACGTGTAACACCTTGATGGAAAGGTCTTTCCATAGGCTACAACTTTCATGTTCAGTCTGCAAACCCAGGTCAGACTGTATCACACATGAAATTGGCTCCAAAGCCTGTTGCGTACAGAATACAATTTCTTCTCGCTTTGTCTGATAGCCCTCTACTTCGATCAGACATTCTCATGGCTACATACTTCACCTGAAGGCATGTAACCACTCGTTGAAAAGGTAATTCCATGGGCTATTACTTTTGTGTTTAGTCGAAAGCACAGATCTGGCAATATCTTGCCTAAAAACAGACAAGAAAGTCGTTGTGTGAAGAACGCAGATTTCTGCACGCATCTTGAGGTAGAATAAACGGCATCAGTTCATCTTCCTCCTCAAGCCGAACCTCCCAAATCACAACCAGAAGTTCCTACACCCTTATTCACCCTCTTAAGGCCATTCCTCTTCACAAAACCACCCCCATCATCACTTTGAAGGAAGGGGAGGTTGAAGATGACTAAACCTTAGAACACAAGTTCTAGCATGGCTCTCCTAGAAACCTTCATCTCACACATCAAGACTCATTTGAGTCGATGTCTCGCCTAAGAATAACTATAGATCTAGCACCAAGGGAGAGGGGAGGAAGCTCCCCTCATTTCCAATGGTACCACAATTTTCGTCCATGGATCTTGTCATTCTTCTCATCGCCATCCCTTTTCCTCGGCTGCGGTGGCGATTCCTCACGGAGTTTGGTTGGCTCCAGCAAGTTCTTCCCTCCTCTAGAAGTTTTCTCCAGAAGATGTGGCTTGGAAGAGAATGAAACTGGCTAGAGTTTCATTTTGCCTTTTTATTCAGAAGTGACACGGGTAGGGACACGCCCGTGTCCTGACCCGTGTCCTGGTCTAGCAAAATGTAGTCAACGATTCGACAACAACTTTGTGCACATATACGGGTTCTGACACGTCCGTATCTGTACCCGTGTCAAGGTGACACAGCCATGGTTCTTCACGTGTCTATACCAGTGTCCTGCTCGGGACACATTTCGTCGATCTTGCCTCGACGCACACGGGTAGGAACACGCCCGTGTCTCTACCCTTGTCCTTTTCTGCTCATCGCTCAACACCATGCCACTAAATGCCATGGCACACGGGTAGGGACACGCCCGTGTTTTTACCCGTATCCTTCTCTGGACAATCCTGCTTATCACTCAACACCATGCCACTCAATGCCATGACACATGGGTAGGGACATGCCCGTGTCTATACCCATGTCCTTCTTTAGACAATCCTGCTTATCACTCAACACCATGCCACTCAACGCCATGGCACATGGGTAGGGACATGCCCGTGTTTCTACCCATGTTCTTCTCTGGACAATCCAGCTTATCACTCAACACCATGCCACTCAACACCATGACATACGGGTAGGGACATGCCTGTGTCTCTACCCATGTCCTTCTCTGGACAATCCTGCTTATCACTCAACACTATGCCACTCAATGCCATGGCACACAGGTATGGACACGCACATGTCTCTACCCATATTATACTCATAACAGGCACTCAATGCCATTCTCAAGACTACCTAACACCACTTGAGTTATGGCAGATGCACATAGGTAGGGACACGCCAGTATCTCTACCCGTGTCCTATACAGGCCCAACTTTACTTTTCCCCAAGAGTGCGCGCCTGATCGCCTGCACTAACTGAGCCTAAATCAGCTCTCCTGGCTCAAAAGCGCGCACGAGGGGCCTATCGCGAATCGGGACATTACACTACTCGCCCGCTACTTGTTGATCCCCTGGAATGAGTGCAAGTTGACTTGCTCCACTCTCCCTTCATTTTCTCTACCCCCACCAAGGCGAGCAGAGGAGGACACTGAGCTATCGCCTCCTCTCGGTTCACCTGCGACTTGGATTGCTGACTCCTGTCGCCCACTACATAAATGATATGGGGTTGTACATAATAACCTCTCTTTGTGAGGTTGGCACAAACTCGAAAAGAATCATCCAACCCCGCAATATGCGGCGAGTGCGACAGGAGGGAAAGAGGCTTATGGTGGGACCCACCTATGGCAATATATATGTCCGCATACCTGGGTGACATTTGGCATTCCTCTTACTTGACATTACGGAGATGCCTCTTTCCAAAGAACTCTATGAGAGGTTTTACCATGCTTTGTAGCTGAATATCTCCCATGCGACTGGGTTTACCACGGTGATCCCCGGCTCGGCACCGTGCGGGACACCACATGGCTATCCTGCCAAAAAGGCTAAATCTATTACAATGGTTGCCGAGCTTATCCCTCAAGATCTAGCCTCCACCTACAACCATGGGCTTGCTTCCTCCCATGTACTAGTTGCTAAGTCAAAAGGGAAGGAGGTCATTGAGGTACCTGCCGATTCAGCAGACCAACAAGCTAATGAAGGCTCTTCCATGCTACGAGTCAACTCCACTCTTCATGACTCGTGACCTCCAACTCCTCCTAGAACTCGCCTGTAAAATCTATCTCCTGCTTTTGGTACTATGGGACTGTACCAGCTGAAGCCTAGATTGCCAGCACACACTCCTTCTCAGTAACCCACACCTGCTCCTACACTCGCAGGGGAAAGGGTCGTAGACATCCTTGTTACCAACTTCAACCTCTTTTCTCCCAGGGCTCATCCACCGGGTCACGACAAGAATCTAGCCTTCCCCATTCATACACCCTCTGAGTGATGCCGGGCTCATCTCGTAGGTTCCATTCCTCAAGGACATTTTGCATAGTTGATTTGAGGTACTCGCTCCTTCTATTCACTAAATGTTTCTACAAGTCTCCCCTCTCCCTCTAATGTCAAGGAATCTTCTGAACAACCTCGCCACTCGCCACCCCCTAAGCCTGGTGTGGAAAGCTTCCTGAATGATTCGCTGCATCCCGCCGAGCTGAGGCGACGATTGGTGGATGTCCTAAAGAAACAGGATGTCGTGTTGAAATAGATCCAGACAGACGATGCTTATAGCGAGTAGAGGTTGTAGGGACTAGAGTGAGACTATGTGCTACTCACAGACAGAGGGAGGCACCGCTTGGCAATAGAGATGATTTCCCCTGATTCGGTTATTGAGAGGCTTGATGAAAACCTGCAGTAATTCCACTAGGACCTGGACCTGGTCTGCGAGTTCCTTAACCAATGGCAACCTATGGAGATGGGGATGCGAGGACGGGGTAGATGGAAATGGCCCCCCAGCTGAGCCTACCGGCCCTCACCCCTAGCTCCCAACTACACGTGTTTGCAAATCTTTTCCACTCTTATGATTTCATTGCAATGATCTGTGGACTTCCCCTGTCTGTAATAACTTAAAAACATTGCTTAGATTTTTACGTGTGATTGCATGATATGACATTTTAAGTATTAGCTCGCTTTAAAGTAGGTCGAGTCGCAGGGTCGGTGAGTCGGGGTTGGCGAGATGGGCATGATGAGCTTGGCTGATTGGTCAGCTTGTCCATGAACTCATACGAGCTGGTAACGCCCCTGTGCTGCTTGACTTGGTCCCATTGCCTCCAACGTACAAAACAAGTCAGTTTGCACAATCCTTCGACCAACATATTCATTACTTAAATGCACGTATACGATCTACCTTGTTTGATCAATACACGTCTTATCAATCGCACGCTAATCTATAAAGGAAGGTGTTATACTTTAATTTCGGCAATCTTGTTTAATTTCGTTTAGTTCCCGTTCGAATGCCAACTGGCACCGTTAAAAAGTAAGCACCAAAGCACGTCGGCCCTTTTCGGATTATAAAGAAGCTAGGTGACAACGCTTTCATATTGGATTTGCCTGCTGATTGGGGTATCTCCCCTATTTTTAATGTTTCGGATTTGACGCTATTTGTTACGCCTCCGTAAGAGTTGGATTCTTTGTCGTCTTCTCCCTCTACTAAAAATTCTAATGGGTTGGGGATCTGTAGTTCGGATGATATCTCTCCTTCGGTCCCCACAGGTATAACATCGGATGGTACGTTGCCTTCTTTTATTCCTACTACTGACATGTTTCCCAGGTTTCTCAAGACATTTCTCCATCTAGATAAGATACTTGCTGCTGAGCCACTTACTACTCCTGAAGGTGCTACCTACTGCTTCCTCATCCTTTGGCGTGACCGCCCCCCTTCTAATGACTCATGGGTACTCGTGACAAAGCTTTAACGTTTGGATGCCGAGCTTCTCCGCCCTATCTCTCAGACCACGCATCGGAGATACGCGATTTTGAGTGGGGGAGGATTGATGGCGCGGCTCCTCCAACACTTCTTGATGATGACCCGGTTGCCGCGGCGCAACAACATAAAGATTTTAGGCGTCATGACAATGCCATGGGAGCTAACGGAAAGCTTCCTTACAACCTCCATCTGCGGCGTGCAAAGCCTACTTGAAGAAGTTTTAAATAGTTTTAATTAGTTTAAATTTATTTGCTTTAAAATATAACTTGTAATATTTTTATTTTAATGTTGGTTTGTTATTAGACATTTGGTGTGCTATTAACCATCCGGATTGATGAGATCTTCATCTCAATCTTGGATGGTTGGATTTCATTTGTAAATCCTATTTAAAGGAGGCCTTTTATGTTAGGAGAGACTTTTGGAACAAGAAAAAAAAACCCTACTCCTCTTTGAGAGTTTCGGCCATAGAGAGACTCCACTAACCGCCGCCCCCCCTTGGTGTGAAGCCATCCTTTTTCTCCTCCATCCCCGTTCGGTGCGACTCCGGCGTGGCTTCTATCGGTGCGACTCTGTTGAAGAAGGTTGTAGCCCCATTCGGTGTGAAGCCGGTGGATCCGTGGAGAGAGTGAATCTCCCTCTAATCTTGTGTGTTTCTTCTCCTTGGTTGGGTAATCTCTTTCCTTTCCTTGTGCTTCTTGCTGTGAGATTTTTTGGAGGATATGCAACTGTCTTTTCCGTTATTGTTAAGAGTTTCGCTTGAAAAAATCTGAATCGAAAACATTGTTATTCAATCTCTTGTTATCTTGATTGGGAAGATCCGTTGTGGGAGCAAACTAGGCCTAGCCTTGACTTGCTCCCCAAGATTGGCACACTTGTGCTAACAAGGGAGTTAATCTCAACTGAATCTCGACCGCACTTTATGGTTGACCTCCTCTCTGAAAATATATTATTGTTGCATTAGAAATGGCTTATGTTGAAAAGAACAGAAACTTGTGTAGGTGCGGTGAGTTGTGTGCTTGTTGGAGAGGTAGGTCTTAAGAACGTTGTATCGAGTCCAGCTTATGACGAGTTGTGTGCTTGTTGGATAGATATGTCCTAAGGACATGGTATCAAGTCCCGGATTTATGGGGCCAACCGACCCCTTTTCGTTTGCTTTTGGTCGGATCCCTCCTCTTTATTTTCAAATTCTGTGATGATGGTTATTCTGCTAGCGTAAGTAATCGCGTGTCTTGACCCACTCTACATCACAATCATCTAGGTAAGAGCCTAATGATGGGTGTTGAGCATCAACCAAACTCATCTCCATGGTAATAATGATGTCATTATAGGATCCTGACCCTACCAGCTTGGTGGATGCCTGGCAGAAGGAGCATCTCGGGACTTAACCCCAGAGCGAGAATACTTTACTTTAGCCAACCTTCGGGCGCTAGCAACAGCCCAATAAGCTAGGTAAGAGCCCGATAGCGGGTGTTGAGCATCAACCAGACTTAGCTCCAGGGTCATAACGATGGAACTCAAGGATCTCTGCCATGCCAGCAAGGTGTAAGCCTTACAGCGGGAGAGTCTCGGGACCTAACCCTAGAGCGAGAATACTTTCCATTAGCCAACCTCCGGGTATTACCACCATTCCAATCATGTAGGTAAGAGCCTTGAAAGTGAGGGATAGATCTTATCTTTACTCTAGAGGGGGGGGGGTGAATAGAGTATTAAAAATGTATTGACTTGTTTTTATAGCGGATTAAAAGTTAGTGATATATATATAAGTATAAAGAGAAATATCACAGCACACAAACAAAAATAAAGGCAAACCAGACAACACAAGGAATTTATAGTATGATGGAGACGTTGCTGACACGGCCACCATTGATCCCCGTCTGAGAGAGTTCGTCGATTGGGATGATCGTTGCTGCAAGCTCGAAGATGGGATCGACGTCCGGCGCCATTATATAAAATTATATAATTATAAATTAAATAATTATAATTATAAATTTTTAGTAATTTTATTATTTTAGGAATTTTATTTTAAGTATTTATTCATGTTTTAATTTTTATTTCATGTGTAATGATGGGTGCTTATAACAATCATGTGTTATTTTAATTATTTCATTTCATGTGTAATGATGGGTGTCTATAACACACTTATTTTCATTTTGAATTTTGAATTTTGAATTTTTTAATTTCTATTGGAGGGAGATTGAGTGGTGTAGGCTATATAGAGCCATGTTATGAAGGATTGATTAGATTTGAAGAATAAGTAAACAAAATTGATTACCTAATTGGTTTTCCCTCCTCTCTCCTTCTCTTTCTCCAAAAATTCGGCCCTCTTCTCTCCCTCTCATCCTCTTGGGCTCCGGCCTCCCGACCTCCCTTCTCTATTCTCGGCCTCTTCCCTCTCCTCCTCTATCCTCCTCAATACCTACCTCTCCTTCTAGCAAACCGAGCCATCTTCTCCCTCAACCAAAACTGCCAGCCACCCTCCACCACCTACAACCTTAGCCCCCCTCTATTCCTCCACCAAAACAGCCCTCCTCTACCTTACAAAAAAATCGGCAACCACCTTTGTTCATCACCAAACAAACCGAGCCTTCCAACTCTTTAGAACATATTCTCCACCACCTTTTCTCTCTTCTTTACTATAATTTTTGCTTTTCAAGGATCTCCCTCTTCTAGGGTTTGGCAATGGAGAAAACAATGAGCGTCTTCATCGTCCAGTGCGGATCCAAGGATTTTGCGTGGAAATAGCAAATATTCCACCATCGTGTGCGCCTCATCCACTCATCTTGTGGACGGATAATTATTGGGATGTGGGTAACGCTTTTCTAAACTAACCTCGTTGTGTGCCTCTTCTACTTATTTGTGTGTATTGGTGGAATTACAGGGCTAGTTTTTAGTCCGGTTTTATATTTAAATTAGTGCAAAATAAAATCTGAATTTTCAAGAATTTATTTCCCGAATATTTTTCGTATTAATTGGACAGGTAGATCTCATGAACACTAGAAAAAATCAGGTTCATCACCCTTGATTTCCCCTTAAGTTCAAGTGATTAGGGCATACCCTCTATTAATTAATTTTGGGATCGATTAGGACTTGATTTTAAATCACTTATTTAGTCTGGATATTCTTTTATTTCGATGTGTGAAAGTCTGCGCTTAATTTAATTTGAATTGCTACTTGTCTGGATCGGGTGGGTCCATTTCTCTTGAGCGAACATTGGTATATAGCCCTTGTTAAATCTAAATAAAGGGGTAGCGTCCCTTTGGGTTTATTATTGTGGAAATTGTTCCATTAATTCCGTGAGTATTCGATAGTGCTAAGTAGAGAAACCACGCGTAAAATAATTAAATAAATTATCGAATATAAGAACATGAAGTTTAATCCGTCAAAACCTTGGGCCTGAAACAATTTTGTATCAGAGGGAGGTTCACGTCAGTTTCCTAATGGCACCCTCCCCCTTTTCTTATTTTTCACCATCACGCACTTGCATGTTTCATTGCACAACATAAAAAAACAAATTTTTAATTTTTACTCTACAAATTGCGGCCTAAAATTTTCAATTCTTCTCAAAGTTCGAAAAAAAAAATTCTGGAAATTCTCCATGGTTTTCTTAGTAAGAAATCCAAAAAAAAATTTATTTTTCATCAAGTCATTATTTTTATTAAATCATTATAAAATTTTAATTTCGGTATGCAAATAGCGGTGTATATTTTTATTTTTTCTGCAAAAAAAAATCAAAAAAATTTATTTAATAATCTTTATATTATTTCCAGCAAGAAAATAAAAAAATATTGATTTGTTATCTTATGTAATTAGCAGAAACAATTACATCTTTGAAAATTAAGTAGCGCCAGGTTATTTATTCATTGCATGTGCACAAGTTCCGGGTGAGATATTCTCTCCGGTTCTCACTAAAATGGCCTATGATGTTAACGTTTCCCGAGTAAAATCTTTTGGTTCCATGACGAACGTTAGGAAACCAGTACGGTCCCCTTTAGTTTATGAGATTAAGGTTTTGATTGCACAACTAAAGACTAGACAAGTAACACAACCACCCCTTAGGCCACACCACATTTATCCTACTTATGACGGTTTTGGATGTCCACAAATCTTTAGAGATTTGTTTAAGGGATTAGTAAATTATTTTAAGTGTCACTTATGGGATGACCACAAGAAGGTTAACATTTCCCAAGAGCGATTAGTAGGTCAAGTCCAGTTGTTTTTGTTAAACGAAGAGCGTCATGTTGGTAGCTATCGTTATATATGGCCGCACATACGTAGCTTACTCTCAGATCAATTTGATCCCGCATACCTATGTACCTATAGCACCACACACTTTAATAATAATATCTACGACACTAGAATCGTGTCTACTTATAGGAGTGACCCTACGCCTCAGGATAGATCTTATTCCAAAAGAGGTAGTAGTACCCAAAGTGTGTCTATTCCCACCCCTAGGGAACTTAAGCCACTTAAACCCAAAAAATTTGAACTCGAAAGAGGTTACTTCTAAGGTGTCTGCTCCTTTAGTATCGTCGATAGTGACTAGTACCTCTCAGGATTCCAAAATGGACATAGAATCTTTGGATGATGATGTTGACGAACAAGGTGAGAGTATTCTTTCATATATATTAGTGCACAATGAGATTTACAATTCTAAAAGTGAGGGAATCCCTCGTGATTTAGAAGATGTTGTATGGGATGATTACATTCTGATCTGTGAGAGTATTCCAATGCCTATTACTTACACTACTAGCATTGTGTCATTTCACCCTAGTATTGAGTGCCCTCTCCATAAGATGATCCCCATCATGTTAAAGCTTACGATCGCATCCACTGAGATTATATCTGATTTATTTGAGAAGCCTTAGAGTGAGGATGTCCCAAGTGTTATTGTGGATGAGTTACCATCTAAGGGAACGGTAATTTTGGACTATTCTGTTGGTGTACACCCGGATGAGAGTTCTTGATGTCGTCACCGTTGGGTGAAGTTTTTACTAATTAGGATTTTATCCCAGGTTTGATTTTACCGACCCTTCCCCCTATTTATTTGCCTATCTTAGATGACTTTTAAGGACGTTTAACCGATATTCCTAGTCTGAGTTGTTTTGTCACGCCCACATTATTAGTTCCTATTTTTATGTTGACTCAGCGTATAGATATTACTATGTTGAGCGCACTAGTATTTGGACTATTCACCGCTCCTTAGAGATATGACTACACATCACTTTTGAAAGCTCATTTTTCTGCATGTCCGTCTACTGTTCCGTCCCCTACTACGACTGATTCTATTTCTTTGGCAATTGTGCCTCTGGATATGGTGTACACGAGATATACATATATACCACACCCGGTCACACGCATTTATCCTCCGCCATTTGATGACCCTCATTTCCCCACGTTAGTGACTATAGTTGGGTCCCTTGAGTTGTTTCACTCGCACATCTTTTCACATTCGGGAACGTCCAATTCAATTGTTTATGAAGAGCGGTTCACCTTGGCATATCTTTATGCCAAGCATGAAAATATCAAAATTTAAATTAAGACTACGGTTCTGGAGCCCGTTAAAATCATCCCTCATCATAAGGCTCTCGTGCTACCAGACTTAACCCTCTTATCCTCCGTGTTTGGGTCTAGTCATGTAGCACATGGATTCTCTCCTCATGTGTCTTGGACGTTAGTATTTCTCCTTAAGTTATATCAAACACACTTCCACGCCTTTTTGAGACTATCTGATGCTTGAGATAATGATTTGGGTTTAGTCTAGTTTGTCCCCGAGCGGATGCCTTCTTGCTCTGTTGACAAATTAATACGTAGGAATGCCGACCCATCCATGATTATGAGAACGTCCGATTTTAAGCTTTTATTTTAGATTTTTATATTGCACATGGTGTTTCACTTTATTTCAAGTTTCCGTAGTTTTTACTGTACGTCTATTTTTCACCAGAGTGCCTTTCTCGGTCGCCTCTTCCCACAACTAAATATTCTCTTGGGATGGGGAGTGTTAGTACTGTCGTGTCTATTTTCCATGTTGACTCCTTTGTTCTTGAACTTGATGGTAAGATTCTTATTTATTTTCTTTTGCTTGACACCCTTTCGATTTTTCTCAAAAGTCTTGTTTTTGTGTGCCAGACACGTTCTCAATGCTGATGGATGTTCATGGTACTACGACACAGATTGCGGGGATAGATTTGCCCCATGTTGCTGCTACTTCCGAGTATTCCCCCCTCACGGGCCCCTCATCGGTTATGAGTAATTTTTAGTGGGGGAGGATTGATGGAGACGTTGCTGACACGGCTGACATTGATCCCCGTCTGAGAGAGTTTGTTGATTGGGATGATCGCTGCTGCAAGCTCGAGGATGGGATCGACGTTCGCCGCCTTTATATAAAAATATATAATTATAAATTAAATAATTATAATTATATATTTTTTAGTAATTTTATTATTTTAGCAATTTTATTTTAAGTATTTATTTCATGTTTTAATTTTTATTTCATGTGTGATGGGTGCTTATAACCATCATGTATTGTTTTAATTGTTTCATTTCATGTGTAATGATGGGTGACTATAACAATCTTATTTACATTTTGAATTTTGAATTTTGAATATTGAATTTTGATTGGAGGGAGATTGAGTGGTGAAGGCTATATATAGCCATGTTATGAAGGATTGATTAGATTTGAAGAATAAGTAAACAAAATTGATTACCTAATTATTTTTCCCTCCTTTCTCCTTCTCTTTCTCCAAATATTTGGCCCCCTTGTCTCCCTCTCTTCCTCTTGGTCGCCGGCCCACCTCCGCCCTTATCTATTCTCGGCCTCTTCCATCTCCTCATCCTCCCTCCTCAATACCTTCCTCTCCTTCTAGCAAATCGAGCCATCATCTCCCTCTACCAAAACCACCAGCCACCCTCCCCCACCTACAACCTGAGCCCCCCTCTTCTCCTCCACCAAAACAGCCCTCCTATCCCTTACAAAAAAACTGTCCACCACCTTTCTTAATCTCCAAATAAACCGATCACTCCATCTCTTGAGAACATATTCTCCACCACCTTTTCTCTCTCCTCTACTATAATTTTGGCTTTTCAAGGATCTCCCTCTTCTAGGGTTTGGCAAATGAGAAAACAGCGATCGTCTTCATCGTCTGGTACGGATCCATTAATTTTGCGTGGAAATAGCGAATATTCCACCGTCATGAGGGCCTACTCCACGCATCTTGTGGACGGATAATTATTGGGATGTGGGTAACGCTTTTCTAAACTAACCTCATTGTGTGCTTCTTCTACTTATTTATGAGAATTGGTGGAATTAAATGGCTAGTTTTTAGTCTGGTTTTATATTGAAATTAGTGCAAAATAAAATCTGAATTTTTAAGCATTTATTTCCGGAATATTTTTCGTATTAATTGGACGGGTAGATCTCGTGAACACTCGAAGAAATCGGGTTCATCACTCTTATTTCCCCTTGTGTTCAAGCTATTTGGGCATACCCTCTATTAATTAATTTTGGGATCGATTAGGACTTAATTTTAAATCACTTATTTAGTCTGGATATTCTCTTATTTGGATGTGTGAATGTCTGCGCTTAATTTAATTTGAATTGCTACTTGTCCGGATCAGGTGGGTCCATTTCACTTGAACGAACATTGGCATATAGCCCTTGTTCATGATAAAATAAGGGGTAGCGTCCCGTAGCATTGATTGTTTTGGAAGTTGTGCCATTAATTCTGTGAGTATTCGATAGTGCTAAGTAGAGAAACCGCGCGGTAAATAATTAAATAATATTTCAAATAAATGAACGCGTAATTTAATCCGTCAAAACCTTGGGCCTGCATCATAGCGGTTCCCCCACAAACCTGGGTACATCCACTCTTCTACCACCCTGGTAGGAATCAACTACAGGTTTTTGCTCAGGTGCCCTGCCACCACAGGTTTTTGCTCAGGTGCCCTGTCACCAAAAGATTTATTTTTCTAAGAGAGATCTAACAACCCTTTGAGCTTTTGATCAGGTGCCCAAAAACCAACCTTAAGTCTTTTGATCAGGTGATTTGTAAACCAATAAGGTTTAACATTTGAAGGGAGTTATAACCATGTACATAGTGAAAGAAAATAAGGATGATGTTGTCTTCTCTGTCTTCAATCTCTGAGAAGACTAGTGGGTTTTGTTGATGTTGTCAAAGTTTCCCCTGAGTTATAGAAGTCTGATCAGGAGTGGAATCTTTTCTTCAGGGTGTAGGCCTTCAAAGTTTAAACATTCTTCTTCTTGTGAAAGATTCTGAGAGATTGAACTTTTTATCTAAGATTGAATATGTGTTGCTGGAAGAAATACTTGAAGAAGAAGAATGATGAGCAAGATGTTTTTTTGTCTCTGTCACTTGTTATCTGTTTGTAGATGTTCTATTTCTACTTCTCCTTATACTTAATTGCTGAATAAAAATATAAATATTCCTTACTTACAATCTACTGGAAATTTTCATTATATATTGATTACTGATTCAGGCACATTTGAATTTCAAATTCCTCGAAATCTTCTGCATAATTTCTTGGATCTTGAACGACTAATTAATCCATTAATGTATTTCCCCGACTATCTCGTTGAATATGGTAGAGAAATAACTTTGTGAAAACAATAATTTATGCAGCCAAGAAATGACTATATTCTTGAGAATATTGAGCATTAATTATCAGAGAAATACAGTCTTAATATCTGAAATCAAACAGCTTTAGTCGATCTGAGAAACTGCAGAGAAGAATAGTCGAGCAAAACTAGGAAGGAGTTAGTCGAACTCAGCAAAGATTTCATCGACCTGAGCTCAAGTTCGTCGAGCTAAGAATTATCCTTCATCGAGCTGAGCTCCAAGATCGTCGAACTGAAAATAAGCTTGCCAATCTGTGCTCCAAGTTCGTTGATCTGAGAAGGCACTTCGTCGAGCTGAGATTCTAATATAAGCTCACAGTTTGTCGATCTCAACTGGACTTTGGTCGAGCTCAAATCAAAGAAGGAACTCTGAGTTCGTCGATCTGAGATCGACGGTCGTCGAGCTGAGTTCAGCTATCATCGAACGACATTTTCTGCAATCTTTAAACTGACTTGTCTCTAAAGTCTTGTGTATCTGAATTCTCTTGAAGGTAGGTTTCAATAATCTAAGCTAATGTGACTGACCTTTACCCTGGAACTAACAACTGACCCTAGGCTATAGATGTTGGGTCAACAATCCTAATAGTGAACCTAACCCAAATCAAAATTAGGGTTCCAATAATCTCCCCCTATTTGGGTGAGGTCACTATATAAAATAAAAATAGGAAAATCCCAAAGCAATAAAAATATCTGACAAAATTTTAAATCATTCAGCAGATATGAACAATTGTGCCTTGCAAATATGTATAACAATAATAAAGTTCAAAATGCAAAATTCAGAATATTAAGAATTTTTCTTTAAAACATCTGAAGAAAGAGCAGGTTTTGAGAAGACCATTATTCTCTTAGGGTCCTCTGCTTTTTTTGAGTCATCTTCATGTCTTCAGCACCAAGAATCTTGACTGATGCAGCTCTAGGCACTACAACCTCTAGATGAAGACTCATATAAGTATCAACATTAAAGATATTTTTCTTTTCATACGTTTCTATCTCTTTCTTCCTATAGGAAGACATGGTTAAATACTGAGAAGTATCTTCTCCTTCTTCCCTGACTTTCCTGATCTGTGAAAGTGTTATAATCTCCTTGAATCTAGCCATTCTAAAATTTGGATCCATTTCTAGATCAAATAATGGAGATAGTGGTCTTTCAGGACTTGATTGATCTTACTTATTTCTTTCAGATGTCTGATGTTGAATACTTTGCTTCTTATGTTGTTGTTGTTTGCTGCTTTGGAAGTTGTGTTGCTGTCTGCTTCTGCTATAAGATGGTCTGGAATGATAAGAAGTTGTAGAACTTTGAACTTGAGATACATTTCCTGTTGATCCTGCTGCAAGAGGAGGAGGAGGACCTCTCCTAAATTATAGTGTTGGTGAGTTTTGCCTGCTCTTCTTCCTTGCTTTCATCTCATTCTTTGAATATATCATCCAATGGGGCATGTCTGTAGTGGGAGGAATGTTGTGCAGAACATAGTAATGGGTGTCAGCAGTAGGATTTTATTTTGGTGCAGCCTTTGCTGGAGCCTTTTTCTTCTCAAACTTCCTTTTCTTGGAAATTGAGTCATCAGACTCATCAGATTCATCATCATCATTAGAATCATCTGGAGGAATATTATAAAGAGCATTAATCTATTTAAGCATTTCATCAAAAAATACTGGATGAGCATGTGATGGTATGGCTATGTTTTCCTCTTCAATCTGAGGTTGTGCTTGAACTTCTGGCTATATAATATCTGTATCCATATCTTGAAATAAGAAATCATCATGATTGGGCACGGGGGATTCATCCCAGCCAAAAGTTAGAGTGGAGAAATCCTAAGGGTCTATGTCAGTTGTCTCTATAATATTCTAATTAATTGAAAAACCTATCCTTAGTTGTTCCAAAACTACATGACTTATTGGCACTGTGTAGCAAACTATAGCTTTAAAATAATCAGAAACTGTATAAACCAAACCTGGTAAATTTGAGCTACAAATTGAATCAAAAGAATAAAGTAAAGAATAAATGTCGACTGTGAGATTAATGATGAAATCATAAATAGTGATCATTTCTGTATCAATTGATTCTTCTTCTAAACAAATCATCTCAGTATCATCATCAAGAATTTTAATTATTTCTACTGCTGTTGCTACTGCTGCTATTGGAACTACTGCTGGAGTTGCAGCTGCTACTAGAGGAGCTTCTTTATTAGACATCTCCCCCTGCCTGGTTTCATAAAGACCTGAACCTAGGCCCCAGAAGAATGGATGGAAGAGGAGGAAACCAACTGAGCAGAAAGTAGGGAAATAGATGCAATGAGAGGGGCAGTAGCCTCAGCAATTAGATTCTTAAGAGTGGGAGTGATGAATTGAAGAAAATTAGTAGATATGTCATAAAAATCTAGATATACTGGACTAGGAGTAGATGAGGTGTAGGGGGATCTGTATCTATTGTTGGAACATATAGAAGATGATTGAGGTAGGTCAGATTGTAAGAATCTTGGGAATGTTGGTGGAAGAGTTGATGGAGGGATGATATCAGGTAGTTCATATTGAGGTGTATCCTGAACTGGTGAAAATGGTGGAGATGGTGGTTGAGATGGTGAAATAAGATGGATGGAGGTAATGAGAGCGTCAGTAAAGATTGTATATGGTTGTTGAAGTGGTATATAAGCAGGAGAGGGAGGATCAGGAGCTTCTTCAGGGGTTGAGAAAGAGGTTGTTTCATCCCTAGTGTCCTCTGAAGCTATCTTGGATGGGGAAGTACTTGAGGGCTTTTGCATAACCCTCTACAATTTTCTAAGAAGGGCAGAAGTAAGCCTCTAAGAGGCATTTATGAAACTATTTTGGGAGACCAATAATTCTGGGCACTTGGCTTGTAAGAATAGCCCAAGTTTTCTCTCACACCCAACATCTTTCTTGTTGATCTTCTTCTTGATAAGAACCAAACAGTATAACTCCCCAGTTAATTATTTTCTGATTCACCAAGGCACACATCAGATGGAATTGGTGCCTAGTATTGTGATTGTGAGCAGAGTGCTTGCCCAACATCACTTTCCCAACAATATCGGCTAAAAATCTATATTCTATCGACATATGTTTCTTAAGAAGGTGGTTAGGGTTTCCTTCAACATGACCCAACCTATCTAGCATTTCAGTAAATTCACCATTATATAGTTCTATTTCTTCTTCACCATTAACAAACCCAAAAATTTCAGATAAAATTTGTGGTGAAATAGGAACCTGATGTCCTGAAATAGTTCGAATAAGAACTGGAGTTTCCTCGATCTTTGTAGTAAAAACCCATTCCTTGATCTCTGTCACTGGAAGTTTGGTCATTGTTGTCGTGAATTTCCTTAACTGTTGAGTCTCAAACAACTATAGGATGTTCTGGAAGACTTGATAAGAGTGGCTGAAAGAATCAACATAAATGTCAAACCCATCATCAAACTTCATTCCAGAGAGGGTCACCTCCGAAATCGCCATTACCTGCAAGAACAAACGATCAAGTGCAAAAAAACTGCAAAGCATGGGATAGAGTTCAATGAAAAGCCTAATTATATTTTTTCAGAAGGCGAAGCGACGAACTCTGTCCGACGCAATGGAAAGGCTTCGAACTCAGGTCGACGGAAAAATTTCATGAAGAAAAAAAAGCGTCGATCTCAGTTTGAAGAGGGGGAAAGCATTTCGTCATTCTCCGGTCGACGAAATTTTTTATAAAACAAAATCGTCGATCTCCATTCGACGAAAATGACTTCACAAAGAGATTTCGTCGATCTCCTTTCGACGAAAAATCTCAAGAAGAGTTCACAAATCGTCGATCTCCGTTCGACGAATAATGACCAATTCTTTGACATCAGATAGAAAATCAAATTAAGCCTTCTCCATTAGTCATACCTAGCTTATTCAGGAAGAACCGATGTTTCTTTTAATCTAATGGTATGGTGAAAATTTAAGCTCTTTGTAAATCAGTAGAGATAAAGACAAAGTTATTTTATTTTTGTCTACACAATCTCTAATAAATGATGTCTAATCTCTATATTCTTGATCCAACTATGATGCACTAGATTTTGTGCAATAAAAATCACACTGGTATTATCACAAAATATAGTTGAATTATTTGGTTCAAAATCTAGGTGCTGATTTTGAATCCACAATATCTGTGAGCTGCAACTACCAGATGTCATGTACTCAGCTTCAACAATTGACGTTGACACAGATGTTTGATTTTTTGCAAAACCCGGACACAAGCCTATCACCAAGGAACTGATAAGTTCCTGATTTGGTTTTCCTGTCAACTCTACATCCAACATAGTATGAATTTAAGAATCCAGTTAAGTCAAATTCTGAATTTGTTGGATACCAAAGTCCTATATTAGGTCAACCCTTTATATATCTTAAAATCTTTTTTAATAAAATAAGATTAGAATCTTTGGGATTTACATAAAATCTAGCACAAATACAAGTAGCAAACATAATGTCTGGCCTACTAGCTGTAAGATACAATAAGGACACAACAATATCCCTATATGTTTTCTAATAAACTGGCTGGCCCTGTTCATTATAATCAACTACATCATTGGATTGCATGGGTGTTTTCATGGCTAAAGCTTCAGAAATCCCAAATCTTTCAATAAGCTCCTTAGCATATTTAGATTGGCATATGAAAATGCCTTTAGGGTATTGCTTCACTTGGAGACTAAGGAAGTAGGATAGTTCACTCATACTACTCATTTCAAACTTTGAATGCATCAGGCCAGAAAACCTTTTACAAAGTTTGGAATCAGTAAAGCAAAATATTATATCATCTACATATATTTGAACTAGCAAAATTTTAGATTTATGATGTCTAATGAATAAGGCCCTATCTGCAATGCATCTAATACAATTATGCCTTAAAAGATAGCTAGCTTAGGTTTCATACCATGCTCTTGGAGCTTGGTTTAGACCATATAAAGATTTATGCAACTAAAAAAACATTAGATGGATAAGTTAAAGAGATAAAACTAGGTGGTTGTTCAACATAAACTTCTTCTTTTTGTTCTCCATTGAGAAATGTACTTTTGACATCCATTTGATAGACATTGAATTTCTGATATACTGCATAAGCATGAAAAATTCCGATTGACTCTAGCCTTGCAACAAGGGTAAAGGTCTGGTCAAAATCAATGCCTTCCTCCTGTGAATAGCCTTGGTATACAAATCTGGCTTTGTTCCTCACAATTGCTCCTTGTGCATCCAACTTGTTTCTAAAAACCCATTTATTTCTAATTACTGGGTAGTCTTTGGGCCTTGGAACTAAATCAAAAACTATAAACCTTTCAAATTGATTGAGTTCCTCTTACATTGCAATAATCTAGTGGGGATCTGGTTTTATATCTTTTATGGATTGAGGTTCAATCTGAGAAAGAAAGCAAGCATGCATCTGATAATAATTGAGTTGATTCCTTGTTTTCACACTAGATGATATATCTCTAATCACTTGAGATATGGGATGATCTCTAAGTGTGACAAGATTAGTTGGTAGAGTGGATTCTTCAACAGCTTGTGGAATTAATTCCTCTTATGGAATTATATATGTTGTTGTGGGTTCAACTGCTTCAACACTTTATTCTTCACTTTCTTCATCAATCTATAGAGAAGGATGCAATGTAACCTCTTAGGTGAGGTTTAAATCATCCAACTTATCACACTGATAGGGTACCTGCAAAGTGTCTATGGTAGAAGAATCCTTCTCCTTATAAAATATGTTAGCTTCATCAAAGGATATATTTATTGATTCTTCTATTTTTAATGTTGATATTTTAAACACCATATAAGCCTTGCTAACTTGGTAATTTCCAAGAAAAATTCCCTATATATCTTTGGCATCAAACTTTCTAAGATATTTCTTGTCATTATTGTGAATATAACACATGTAACCAAAAACTTTAAAATAATTAACTTTAGGTTTCTTCCCTTTAAGTAATTTGTAGGGGGTTTTACCCTTAAGTTTATGAATTAGAGTTCTATTCAGAATATAGCTTGTTGTACTTACTGCCTCTGCCTAAAAGGATAGTGGAAAGTGAGTATCTGCAAGTAATGTCCCTGCAGATTCAATCAGGGTTCTATTTTTCCTTTCAGCTACCCCATTTTATTGAGGAGTTCTTGGAGCTATAAAACAATGCCACATACCATCCTTCTCACAAAATTCTTGCATGAGAAGAGATTTCAACTCAGTTCCATGATCACTTCTGATCAAGGAAACTTTTGTAGAGTATTAAAGTTGTGTGCTCTTAAGAAAGTCTGTAAGAATTTTAAAATTATCTGACTTGTTTTTTTAAAAAAATACCCAAGTGAATCTAGAGAAATCATCAACAATAACTATGGTATATGACTTCCCTCCCAAGCTCTTTATTGCAATAGGTCCAAAGAGGTCCATTTATAGCAAGTACAAGATTCTGGGTGAATCACTTTTATTAATGAATTTAAAACTATTTTTAGTTTGCTTTCCTAATAGATAAGCCTTGTAAAGCCCTTTCTTATTGTAGGGGCCAGAAGGTTTTTCTCTAACAAGGTTGCCCTTAGATAATTTAGCTATGGTCCTAAGATTTACATGTACTAATCTTTTATGCCATAGATCATTAGTTTTACTAATCTGATTAAATAAGCAAATTTCTGATTTTGCATAATAAAAATTAACTAGATAGATGTTACCTTGTCTAGTACTAGTTAAAACAATTTCTTTTAAACTAGAAGAATTAATGCATAATGACTTGTTAAAGGTTACCTGGTAACCTTCATCTCATAACTGACTTAGGTAGATGAGGTTATTGTTTAGACCATTCACATCAGCAACTTTATTGAATGTCACTGCTCCAACCTTGAAATTTTCATAACCTTCTGTTTGTCCATAGTTGGAGTCTCCAAAGATAACATTAGGTCAAGCTTTGCCTTGAAATCACTGAGATTGGCCTTTGAACCAGTCATATGTTTTGAGAAACCACTATACAAATACCATTGTTCCTTTGTGGTAGGATAGTTCTTTACCTACAAGAAAACAAGTTAGGTGTTTTAGACCCTGGTTACCTTAGGTCCTTAATTTCTTTTGTAAGAATAACTGGAAATATAAGAATAATCTGGTTGATCCTTATAGCCTAATGAGTGATATCTCCTAGGATGATTTATCGATTAAGTAAAAGGATTAACAAGTTTTGGTTTCTGATTATTAGTTTGATAAAAATTAAAATTTCGGTTTTTAAATTTTGAGGTTGACGATTTTAATTGAGTTCGTCGAGCTGAGGTCGACGAAAAGTACTAATGTCATCGATCTCGGTTCACAGAATGATAATACTCATTTTTGGTGTTCCACGATCATCGATCTCTGATCGACAAAACATGTTGATTTCGTCGAGCACCCTTTATTGAGTAGTTATACCCAAATTCTTGGTTCAAAGTTCGTCGATCTCTGTTCGACGCAAAATACTGATTTCGTCGATCTGAGTTCAACGAATTTTGTGGAATATTATTTTTCTGTGATTTTTTATTTTGTTTTTATTTAGTTTTTAGTAGAACTTTAGTATCCTTGTTTGTGAGTTTTAAAACTTCCTTTTCTTTTCCTTTTTCAGAGATGAATTTTATGGGGGTTGATAAAATATTTTTCTAAAGAATAGGAGGCAGATATAATGAAGCTCCCAAGCCTAGTTTGTCATTAAGTCTGGCATTGACTATTCTTGTGATGTCCATCAATTTGATGCTTCTCCCATTAAGGGATTCTTCAAATATTTTAGCCTCATTTTGTTTACATTCTAAAAATAATATTTGTTTTGAAGAAGTTTTTAAAGTCTTCTTTAAGTTTTGAATTTTCTGATGAAAAATTATCAAGTTTAATTAATTTTTCTCTGAGAAGTTTGATTTCCTTCTCAGATTTAATTAAATCTTTACATAATAATTTAAAGTCTAATTTGAATATATCAGAAGTAAAATAAAAGGTAGAGATTACCTGGTCTTTCTCTTATTCTGATTTTGACTCAGAGTTGCTGCAAGATGCATTAATTGCCATCATACAGATCTCTTTAGCTCTTAATTCTTCTTCATCCTCACTAGAGCTGGATGAAGAGTCTGAATCTGAGTCACTCCATGTCTTAGCTACAAATCCTCTCTTTCTTCTTGTATTTATTGGAAGAGGATTTGTTGGAGTGCTTTCTGGAGTCTATCACCTTCATCTTTTCTTTCTTCTTCTCAGGACATTCTTGAAATATATGTCCAGGTTTCCTGAACCCATAACAAACAATTTCTTTTTTGGGGGCTTTGTCATACCTGGGTTTGTCTTAATTTCTTGAAGACTTTCTTCTGAAGTCCTTCCTAGCCATCTTGTAGAATCTCTTAGCCAAGAGACTCAATAGATCTTCATTTGCTGGAAGAGATTCATCTTCATCTATAGACTGAAAAGCTATGCTTCTCTCTTTCCTTACTAAAGGCGAAGCCACATGTTCAGCGTCCCTTGTCTTAATAAAATGCTCTTAAGACTTGATCTTTCCCAACAAGGTCTTTGTTGAGATCTCATTCAAGAATCTAGCTTCCTTGATTGGCATGATCCTAAAGTCCCATGTGCTAGGGAAGTTGATGAAGATTTTATAGTTTTAAAAATAATTCAAAACAAAAATCCCGAAATAGGCAAATATACCTATAGAAATATAGTATAGAAATTGTCGAATTTAGACTCGGGGACTGTTGATTACTCCTACTCACGCAAATTAATATTATTTTATCTAAATATAAAAAGGGTTAAATTAAACTTATAGGAAGAAAATAAACTAAAACTAGCACTTGATCTAGACTCCCATTTAATTGAAATAAACTTTTTGTAAAAGACAAACTCTAATTTACCCACTTCGACCGTGGAGGCTCCTATGATATAAAAGCATATCTCTCGAGCTTATACGTTTGACTAACCTTTGGTTGATCGATTAAGACCCCTCGGTTAGTCAAAACCCCTAAGCTTTCTTTGAGCGGTGAACCCAACAATTAGATTTGACTCCAATCCGGAAGATTTATGTCGTCCTCTCTCAAGGAGTGCATGCAACTCCTTTTATCTTTGAGCGATCTACTCGTATCCGCAACCTCTCGGTCATTTAAGATACGGATCTAGGTTCGAAGAACATATCCGTGAAATTTGAATTCGACAAAAAAATTCAAAGATCGATAGCGAGCAAAAATAGAGAGCTTGATAATTTTGAGAAAAATAAAGAAAGTTTGTTTCATCCCAAAGTTAATAATGATCACGTGCTTTTGGAAATTTAGCTACTCATATTTGAAAAATACATTAAATTATCACTATGAAATAAAATAGTATAATTGCATGAAAAAAAAAATCTAAACTATATTGCAAATAAAATAAAATTGAAAAAAATAAAACAAACTCCAAAGATATTTCGAAAATAAGCCACCCAACCTTATTTTGAGCCCCAACGGTGGACGGCGATGGCGTTGTGCATGAGAATGATGTGAATGAAAATAGGTGAATGTCATAGACTTGCATGGAGCCGACCATGTTGAGTGTGCGGGTAGCATCAATGCATAATAATATATTTGTCATGAGCATGCATGAAGAAGAGCTGAATGGGTGGTTGCGACGTGAAACGCTTGATCGGCTTGAACGAGTGCAGCGAGACTTTGACTTGGTTTCACTTAAACTTCATGAATTGTTCGGCCAAAATGACGACTTTGGTAAATATTTCTTTTGCAAACGTCGGGAGAGCGATTATGGCAATAAACCTACAAAAATAAATATATATTAAATTTGTAAACTAAAATATAAAATAAATGATTTATAAAAAAATACATAATTTATTATTAATTTATATTAATAAATAAACTAAAATAAATACTAAAAATAATAATAAATCCTACAAAAATAAATAAGACTTAAATTATTTAACAAATATCAAAAAGATATTGTTTATTAATAAGAATAAATAAAATATGATTAATTAAAACTAAATATTAAACCAAATATTATAGTAAAAGTACGCGTAAAAATTACTTATCAAATACTGCAATACTTAAGCTTTTGCTATTCCAGAGCAAAACAATGAGAAGTACTTATAAGAAATTAATATAATTTTTAATTAAACTAAAAATTTATTAAATCAAAACAAAGTTAAAAATAAACTTTAGGGATACAAAATTAAGTTCTATAATATGAAATGAAAATGAGAAGATCAAAATATTTAGAAAAAATTTCTCATATAAATTAATTAGAATTCAAAATTGAGTAATTAATAAACAAGATTAGATTAGAATTATTAACACCTTTAACTTAAAAAGCATAAAGGAAAAATCAAACTAGTACTTTTGCTCTCTTAGAATTTTAATTTAAATCTAAAGTGATTATATTGGATATTAGGCTTTGGGAATAAGGAAATTGAAGAGGTTTTGGATTGGAGGTTATGGATTTTATCCTCTCACCCCACACACTTTTTTTTATCTTTTTTGATGTTTGCATAAGTATACCAAGAAAATGAAGAATTTTATCCTCTCATTTTCCATGACATATGAGCAAATATTTTTTTTTCTCTTCAAATAAAAACAAAGCAATAAGGAGTAATAAATTTTATACTTTTACTCCATCTTTTATTTTTTTAGGGTATGCATATGTTTACCAAGGAATTCTTGATTCCCATGACATATGATCTAACAAAAAAGGAAAAATTGCATATGTGTACTAGGGAATAATGAATTTTATCCACTTATCCCCATGACATATAAACTAACAAGAAATAAAAAGAACAAAGGAATGACTAAACAAATTTTTAGATTAAATTAAAATAATTAGAGAGCAATAATTGTAAATTAAAATTTCCTACGAATCTTAAAGCATAAGTGAATATAATTAAAATCTAAAAATTGTTAAACTAAGAACTATAAAATTGAAACTAAATAGAATTAAGGAGAAAAAGACTAAAGAAATTTCTCTAAAAGAATTTAATTCTTAAAATCAAATCACCTAAAAATTAAATCTAACAAACTATGATGAAGTAAAATATTTAGAAAATGAAAAATTATAAAAATTCTAATAAATAAACTCAAAATAAATTTCAAAAAATCACAAAAATTAAGTAGGGGTTTATTATTTTTTTATTTTTTTAAAGATAATAATACTAATAAAAAAACATAAATTATAATCCAAATATTTTTTTTTTACTCTTGGACTTCCCGAGGGCTACCCAGTGATGGGTTCGCAAGGTACTAGGAAGTTTTGTAGGATGAAAACTCAACACGACCCTTTCCAACAAATTAATTTTCTGATTTTCTATTTTTATACATTTTTGTGGTTAAAATAAAAAGAAAACAATTTTTTTAAGATAATAAAAATTTTCAATATTTTTTTATTTTTAATTAAAAACAATAAAGAAGACTCAAGCCCCATACTTAAAAATAAAAATTATCCCCAATGTTTATATACAAGTAGGAGGGGGTAAACAAAAAAGAACTAAATTAAAAAAAATTAGAAATAAAAAAAATAAGAAATTCAAGAAAAACAAGGGGTGTCTCCCAAGAGCGCTTTTCTTTTTCCCATCTTTAAGCTAGACGGTTCGGGTTAGGAAAAAGGGAAATAAAATTTGAAATGAACGGGCAACTCCCTTAATTAACACTTTGGTGAAGATGATAAAGTTTCTCGCCCAACATCACCTCCGCTTGCTTCTTGATATTCCTTCTCACAGTTGACTAGAAATTGTAGATTGAAATAAGCTATCCATACCCGAGGTGATTGGAATCTTTGTCGATGAGTGTCAAATGGATCGGGGAGAACAGTTGATTGCAATGACTCATCTTTAGACTGAAAGTTGTTAGTATAGGAAAAATAAAAAATAAACGCGTCAGAAAAATCTTCGCAAGGAGGAGGCTCTTGCGAAGCTATATGATCAACTTTTGGTTGTTTATTTTATAAAATAAAATTATTATCTGAAAATTCATTTAAAGAAATATTATCGGACACCTTATTTTCAAGAATTTGAATTTCTAAAAATTTAGAAGAGGTGCTAGAAAATTCATGAAAATAAGAATCGGGTGTAGTAGGAGAAGAAACATGTTCTTCTACTAATTAACCCGGTGTGCCCATAATATTAAAATATTCTAGATATAATTATTCTTCTACCTCTTCCGAATTAGACACAAAGGGGGCACATGAAGATTCATATTCCTACTATGTGAAATATTTGAAGAGGGGGAAGAATCATTAGAAAAAGAAGTAATAAATTATTTGTATGATCATTTTTCTTCCTCTTCCGAATAAGACTCTATGGGGCACATGAAGATTCATGTTCTGCCATAGGTGAAATTTTAAAAGAAGGAGAAAAATTATTAAGACAAGCAATAATTTCTTCTAAATTTTGGGGAGGATCAAATTGAAATTGTGCAAAGTCCCCAAAATTAGAAGAAGAAGTGTGCGGTGTGATAAAAGAGGAATAAAAATTTGGACCTAAATAATTATTCTCATAACTTGGAAAGTTTTCCAGTTGATCTTGCGAACAAGAAAAACCAAAATCCAAAGTAAAAGAGAAATTATTTAAATCAAAATAATTATTCTCGTTTAAATTCGAAAAATTATTTTCATGAAAATTAAAAGAATTGGAATAATTATTTTCATGAAAATTGGAAAAAGAATTATCATAAAAGTGAGAATTGTTATTTTCATAATTATTATACAAATTATTTTCACAAAAAAGATTTTTATGATAATTATAATGATAACAACATTCAATTCAATGAGAACCACCGCAATAATGACAAAAAATTTGGCGTTGTCTTACGACTTTCAAAAGATTAACTTTGTGTGTAAGCTCGGCATTTCTACGACAAATTATGATAAAAAATTTTTATAAAAGAAAATATAAACAACTATTAGCTAATTGAAATGAATTTGAAAAAGAAAATTTAAAAGAGAATGGGGGTTAGAGAAAGAGAGTATAAACAAATATCCACGGCAACGGTGCCAAAAACTTGATGAAGATTTTATAGTTTTAATAATAATTCCAAACTAAAATCCAGAAATAGGCAAGTTTACATATCGAAATATTTTATAAAAGTTATCGTATTAAGACTCAGGGACTAATGATTACTCCTACTCACGCAAATTAATATTATTTTATCTAAATATAAAAAGGGTTAAATTAAACTTATAAGAAGAAAATAAACTAAAACTAGCACTTTATCTAGACTCCCATTGAATTTAAATAAACTTTTTATAAAAGACAAACTCTAATTTACCCACTTCGACCGTGGAGGCTCCTATGATACAAAAGCGTATCTCTCGAGCTCATGCTTTTGACTAACCTTAGGTTGATCGATTTATACCCCTCGGTTAGTCGAAACCCCTAAACTTGCTTTGAGCGGTGAACACCACTATTGGATTTGACTCCAATCCGAAAGATTTATGTCGTCCTCTCTCGAGGAGTGCATCTAACAACTTTTATCTTTGAGCGATCTACTCAAATCCGCAACCTCTCGGTCATTTAAGATACGGATCTATGTTCGAAGAACATATCCGCGAAATTTGAATTCGACACAAAATAATTCAAAGATAAATCGATAGCGAGCAAAATTAGAGAGCTTGACAATTTTGAGAAAAAAAAAGAAAGATTGTTTCATCCTAAAGTTAATAATGATCACGTGCTTTTGGAAATTTATCTACTAATAATTGAAAAATGCATTCTATCACTATGAAATAAAATAGTACAATTGCATGAAAAAAAATCTAAACTATATTGCAAATAAAATAAAATTGCATAAAATAAAACTAACTCCAAAGATATCCTGAAAATATGTCACACAACCTTATTTTGAACCCCAAAGATGGACGGTGATGGCGTTGTGCATGAGAATGATGTGAATGAAAATAGGTGAATGTCGCAGAATTGCATGGCGCCAACCATATTGAATGTGCGGGTAGCATCAATGCATAATAATATATTTATCATGAGCATGCATGAAGAAGAGCTGAATGGGTGGTTGGGACGTGAAACGCTTAATCGGCTTGAACGAGTGCAGCGAGACTTTGACTTGGTTTCATATAAACTTCATGAATTGCTCGTCCACAATGATGACTTTGGTAAATATTTCTTTTACAAACGTCGGGAGTGCGATCACGGCAATAAACCTACAAAAATAAATATATATTAAATTTGTAAACTAAATATACAATAAATGATTTATAAAAAATACATAATTTATTTTTAATTTATATTAATAATTAAACTAAAATAAATAACAAAAATAAGAATAAATCCTACAAAAATAAATAAAACTTAAATTATCTGACAAATTTCAAAAAGATATTGTTTATTAATAAGAATAAATAAAATATGATTATTTAAAACTAAATATTAAACTAAATATTATAGTAAAAATACGCGTAAAAATTACTTATCAAATACTGCAATACTTAAGTTTTTGCTATTCCAGGGCAAAACAATGAGAAGTACTTATAAGAAATTAATATAATTTTTAATTAAACTAAAAATTTATTAAATCAAAAGAAAGTTAAAAAAAAACTTTAGTGATACAAAATTAATTCCTATAATATGAAATGAAAATGAGAAGATCCAAATATTTAGTGAAAATTTCTCATATAAATTAATTAGAATTAAAAATTGAGTAATTAGTAAACAAAATTAGATTAGAATTATTAACACCTTTAACTTAAAAAAACTTAAAGGAAATATTCAAACTACTGCTTATGCTCTCTTAGAATTTTAATTTAATTCTAAAGTGATTATATTGGGTATTAAGTTTTGGCAATAAGGAAATTGAAGAGGTTTTGGATTAGAGGTGATGGATTTTATCCTCTCATCCCACACACTTTTTTTCTTTTTTGATATTTCCATAAGTATACCAAGAAAATGAAGAATTTTACCCTCTCATTTTCCTTGACATATGAAAATAATTTTTTTTCTCTCATCAAATAAAAACAAAGCAATAAGGAGTAAAGAATTTTATACTTTTATTCAATCTTTTATTTTTTTAGGGGTTGCATATGTGTACCATGGAATGCTTGATTCCCATGACATATGATCTAACAAAAAAGGAAAAATTGCATATGTATACTAAGGAATAATGAATTTTATCCTCTTATCCCCATGACATATGAACTAACAAGAAATAAAAAGAACAAAGGAATGGCTAAACAAATTTTTAGATTAAATTAAAATAATTATACAGTAATAATTGTAAATTAAAATTTCCTACGAATCTTAAAGCAAAGTGAATATAATTAAAATCTAAAAATTATTAAACTAAGCACTATAAAACTAAAACTAATTAGAATTAAGGAGAAAAAGACAAAATAAATTTCCATAAAAGAATTTAATTCTTAAAATCAAATCACCTAAAATTTAAATCTAACAAACTAAGATGAACTAAAATAATTAGAAAAAAAATTTATAAAAATTCTAATAAATAAACTCAAAATAAATTTCCAAAAAACACAAAAATTAAGTAGGGGTTTATTATATTTTTGATTTTTTTATCGATAATAATACTAATAAAAAAACATAAATTATAATCCAAATATTTTTGGTTTACTCTTGGACTTCCCGAGGGCTACCCAGTGACAGGTTCGCAAGGTACTAGGCAATTTTGTAGGACGAAAGCCCAACACAACCCTTTCCAAGAAATTAATTTTCTGATTTTCTATTTTTTATACATTTTTGTGGTTAAAATAAAAAAAACAATTTTTTTAAGATAACAAAATTTTCGATTTTTTTTTTTAATTAAAAACAATAAAGAAGACTCAACCCCCATACTTAAAAATAAACATTATCCTCAATGTTTATATACAAGTAGGAGGGGGTAAACAAAAAAGAACTAAATTAAAAAAAATAGAAATATAAAAAACAAGAAATTCAAGAAAAACAAGGGGTGTCTCCCAAGAGCGCTTTTCTTTTTCCCATATTTAGGCTAGACGGTTTGGGTTAGGAAAAAGGGAAATAAAATTTGAAATGAACGGGACACTCCCTTAATTCACACTTTGGCGAAGATGCTAAAGTTTCTCGCCCAACATCTCCTCCGCTTGCTTCTTGATTTTCCTTCGCGCAGTTGACTTGAAATTGTAGATTAAAATCACCTATCCATACCCGAGGTGATTGGAATCTTTGTTGATGAGCGGCAAAATTATCGGGGACAATATTTGATTGCAACGACTCATCTTTAGACTGAAAGTTGTTAGTATAGGAAAAATCTAAATTAAGCGCGTCAGAAAAATCTTCACAAGGAGGAGGCTCTTGTGAAGCTATATGATTAACTTTGGGTTGTTTATTTTCTAAAATAAAATAGTTATCTGAAAATTCATTTAAAGAAATATTATCGGACACCTTATTTTCAAGAATTTGAATTTCTAAAAATTTAGAAGAAGTACTAAAAAATTCATGAAAATAAGAATCGGGTGTAGTAGGAGAAGAAACATGTTCTTCTTCTAATTAACCCGATGTGCCCGTAATATTAATATATTCTTGATATAATAATTCTTCTAACTCTTCTGAATAAGACACAAAGGGGGCACATGAAGATTCATGTTCCTACTATGTGAAATATTTGAAGAGGGGGGAGAATAATTAGAAAAAGAAGTAATAAATTCTTTATATAATAATTTTTCTTCCTCTTTTGAATAAGACGTTATGGGGCACATGAAGATTTATGTTCTGCCATAGGTGAAATTTTCAAAGAAGGAGAAAAATTATTAAGACAAGCAATAATTTATTCTAAATTTTGGGGAGGATCAACTTGAAATTTTGCAAAGTCCCCAAAATTAGAAGAAGAAGTGTGTGGTTTGATAAAAGAAGAACAAAAATTTCGACCTAAATAATTATTCTCATAACTCAGAAAGTTTTCTAGTTGATCTTGCGAAAAAGAAAAACCAAAATCCAAGGTAAAAGAGAAATTATTTAAATCAAAATAATTATTCTCGTTTAAATTTGAAAATTTATTTTCATGAAATTTAAAAGAATTGGAATAATTATTTTCATGAGAATTGGAAAAAGAATTATCAGAAAAGTGAGAATAGCTATTTTCATAATTATTATAAAAATTATTTTTACAAAAATGATTTTTATGATAATTATAATGATAACAATATTCACTTCAATGAGAACCACCACAATAATAACAAAATATTTAACGTTGTCTTACGACTTTCAAAAGATTAACTTTGTGTGTAAGCTCGGCATTTGTAGCGGCCAATTATGATAAAAAAAAATTTATAAAAGAAAATAAAAACAACCGTTAGCTAATTGAAATGAATTTTAAAAAGAATATTTAAAAGAGAATTGGGGTTAGAGAAAGAGAGTATAAACAAATATCCCCGGCAACGACGCCAAAAACTTGATGAAGATTTTATAGTTTTAAAAATAATTCCAAATAAAAATCCAGAAATAGGCAAGTGTACCTATCAAAATATAGTATAAAAGTTATCGTATTTAGACTCGGGGACTGTTGATTACTCCTACTCACGCAAATTAATATTATTTTATCTAAATTTAAAATGGGTTAAATTTAACTTATAGGAAGAAAATAAACTAAAACAAGCACTTGATCTAGACTCCCTTTGAATTTAAATAAACTTTTTATAAAAGACAAACTCCAATTTACCAACTTCGACCGTGGAGGTTCCTATGATATAAAAGCGTCTCTCTCGAGCTCATGCTTTTGACTAACCTTAGGTTGATCGATTAAGACCCCTCGGTCAGTTGAAACCCCTAAGCTTGCTTTAAGAGGTGAACCCCACTATTGGATTTGACTCCAATCCAGAAGACTTATGTCGTCCTCTCTCGAGGAGTGCATGCAACTCCTTTTATCTTGGAGCGATCTACTCGTATCCGCAACCTCTCGGTCATTTAAGATACGAATCTAGGTTCGAAGAATATATCCGCAAAATATGAATTCGACACAAAATAATTCAAAGATAAATTGATAGCGAGCAAAAATAGAGAGCTTGACAATTTTGAGAATAATAAAGATAGTTTATTTCATTCCAAAGTTAATAATGATCAAGTGTTTATATAAATTTAGCTACTTATAATTGAAAAATACATTCAATCACTATTAAATAAAAGAGTTCAATTGCATGAAAAGAAAAATCTAAACTATATTGCAAATAAAATAAAATTGCATAAAATAAATCTAACTCCAAAGATATCCCAAAAATATGCCACAAAACCTTATTTTCAACCCCAATGGTCGACGGTGATGGCGTTGTGCATGAGAATGATGTGAATAAAAATAGGTGAATGTCGTAGACTTGTATGGAGCCAACAAAATTAAGTGTGCGGGTAACACCAATACATAATAATATATTTGTCATGAGCATTCATGAAGGAGCTGAATGGGTGGTTGCGACGTGAATTACTTCATCGGCTTGAACGAGTGCAGCGAGACTTTGACTTGGCTTCATGTAAACTTCATGAATTGCACGGCCACTATGATGACTTCGGTAAAAATTTCATTTGCAACCGTCGGGAGCTCAATCACGATAATAAACCTACAGAAATAAATATATATTAAATTAGTAAACTAAAATATAAAAAAAATGATTTATAAAAAAACATAATTTATTATTAATTTTATATTAATTATTAAACTAAAATAAATACTAAAAATAGGTATAAATCCTACAAAAAAATAAGACTTAAATTATTTAACAAATATCAAAAAGATATAGTTTATTAATCAGAATAAATAAAATATGATTAATTGAAACTAAATATAAAACTAAATATTATAGTAAAAATACGCGTAAATATTACTTAACAGAAGCACATAAAGATCTTGTCATTTACTTATGTCAATGAGCTGTCCTTCTCTAGGGTTTTCAGCTCCTTGATGATGAGGCTGAGTCTGGTGTACATCTCAACAACTGATTCAGATTCACCCTTCTTGAAATTCTCAAATTGAGAAACTAAGCAAGCTTTTCTGCCATTTCTTTCATCTGCTAAACCAACAACCATTCCTTTTAAGGAATCCCAGATATCCTTGGCTGAAGTGCATTAAGCAACTTTTTGGAATCTGTCATCAGACATAGTTTGAGCCAAAATGTTCATGACTTTGGCATGAGCTATCTTCAACTTCTTCTGAGCTTTTGTCCACTCAGGTGGTGGAACTGCACTTGTGCTTGTTATTGTAGTTAGAGTATGGGGACCTGTCAAAATAGAATTATATATGTCTTTATCAATAGAATTCATATAGAGCCTAATCCTTGCCTTCTAAAGTGCAAACTTATTCAGATTATACATTGGAGGTCTGGTTCTTGAATACTCCATATTTTGTGCCATGATATAAAAGATAATAAGAGTAAGTAGGATATATCAAAGATCTTTTGCTTCAGGTGTTAGCCTGTGAAACCAAACAACCTCATCTCTGATACCAATAGAAAGTGAGGCATAGATCTTATCTTTACTCTAGATGGGGGAGGGGCTGAATAGAGTATTAAATATTTATTAACTTATTTTTATAGCAGATTAAAAGTAAGTGATATATATATAAGTATAAAGAGAAATATCACAGCACACAAACAAAAATAAAGGCAAATCAGACGACACAAGGAATTTATAGTGGTTCCCAAATAAACCTTGGTACATCCACTCTTCTACCACCCTGAACGGAATCCATTATAGGTTTTTGCTCAGGTGCCCTGCCACTACAGGTTTTTGCTCAGGTGCCCTACACCACAAGATCTATTTTTCAAAGCTAGATCTAGAAACCCTTTGAACTTTTGATAAGGTGCCCAAAAACCAACCTCAAGTCTTTTGATCAGGTGACTTGTGAACCAAAAAGGTTTAACTTTTGAAGGGAGTTATAACCCATTATACAATGAAAGAAAATAAAGATGATGTTGTCCTCACTATCTCTAATCTCTGAGAAGACTTGTGGATTTTGTTGAAGCTGTCAAAGCTCCCCTTGAGTTATAGAAATCTTATCAGGAGTGAATGCTTTGCTTCAGTGTATAGGCCTTCAAAGATGAAAACTTCTTCTTCTAGTGAAAGATTCTGAGAGATTGAACTTTTTATCTCAGATTGAATATATGTTGCAGGAAGGAAAGCTTTAAGAAGAAGAATGATGAGCAAGATGTTTTTTGTCTTTATCACTCGTTCTCTATTTGTAGATGTTCTCTTTCATCTTCTCCTTGTGCTTAATTACTTAATAAAAATAAAAATATTCCTTGCAATATTCTTAAAATTTTCTTTATATATCGATTGATGACTCAGGCACATTTGAATTTCAAATTCCTTGAAATCTTTTGCATAATTTCTGGGATCCTGAATCGCTAAATTTGCCTTTAATGTATTTCCCTAATTGTCTCATTGAATATGGTAGAGAAATAACTCTGTTAAAATCATAATTAATGCTGCTAGGAAACAGCTATATTCTTGAGAATATTGAGCATTAATTATCAGAGTAATACAATCATAATATATGAAATCAAATGACATTAGTCTATCTAAGAAACTGTGGAGAAGAATAGTCAAGCAGAACCTTGAAGGAGTTAGTCAAACTCAGCAATGATTTCGTTTACCTGAGCTCCAAGTTCGTCGATCTAAGAATTCTTCTTTGTTGAGCTGAGCTCTAAGATCGTCGAACTGAAAATAAGATTTCCAATCTGAGCTCCAAGTTCGTTGATCTGAGAAGGTACTTCATCAAGCTAAGATTCTGATATAAGCTCACAGTTTGTCGATCTCAGCTGGACTTTCATCGAGCTCAAATCAGAGAAGGAACTCTCAGTTTGTCGATCTGAGATCGATGATCGTTGAGCTAGCTATCGTCGAACGAATTTTTTTGCAATCTTTAAACTGACTTGTCTCTAAAGTCTTATATCTCTGAAGTCTTGTAAAGGTAGGTTTCAATAATCTAACCTAATGTGACTGACCTTAACCCTGGAACTAACAAATCACCCTAAGCTATACATGTTGAGTCAACATTCCTAATAGTGGACCTAGCCCAAATCCAAATTGGGGTTCCAAAAGCCTGACGGTGGGTGTTGAGCATCAACCAGACTCATCTCCAGGGTTATAATGATGTCACTCAAGGATCACGGCCATGCCAGTTAGGTGGAAGCCTAGCAGCCGGAGCGTCTCGGGACCTTATCCCAGAGCAATAATACTTTCCTTTGGCCAACCTCTAGGCACTACCACTGGCCCAATCAGCTAGTTAAGAGCCTGATATCAGGTGTTGAGCATCAACAGGACTCATCACCAAGGTCATAATGACATCACTCGAGGATTCAGGCCCTGCTAGCTAGGTGGAAGCCTGGCAACGGGAGCTTCTAGGGATCTAATGCCAGAGCAAGAATACTTCCCTTTAGCCAACCTTTGGGCGCTACCACCGGCCCAATCAGTTAGGTAAGAGCCTGACGACGTGTGTTAAGCATCAACCAGACTAACCTATTTGGTCATAATGACATCACTCGAGGATCCCGGCCCTACTTGCTAGGTGGAAAACTGAGAGAGGGAGCGTCTCGGGACATAACCCCAGAGCGAGAATACTTTCCTTTGGCCAACATCCGGGCTCTACTATCAGCCCAATCATCTAGGTAAGAACATGATGGAGGGTGTTGATAATCAACCAGACTTAGCTCCAGGGTCAAAACAACATCACTCGAGGATCTCGACCCTACTAGCTAGGTGGAAGCCTGACAGCGGGAGCGTCTCGGGATATAACCCTAGAGAAAGAAAGATATCCACCGAGGAGCCCTGCCCTACCAGCTAGGGAGATCCTGACAACAGGAGAAATCTCGGGACTTAAGGAAACTTCGGCTTATAATTAATATCATTGCAAATAATTAATTAAAAGATCAAAGGGTTTCATTAATCAGCAAAGGAAAATACGTACATGCTTTAGGGATAGAAGCGCTTAAAGTCATCACCGCTCTAGGTGGGACTTAGGGTCTTGCCCTCCACATTCTGGATGTGATAACCTCCTGATCTTAATGCCTCTTGTATAATATATGGACCTTCCTAGTTGGGGTTAAGCTTTCCCACTACAGCGGATCTTCCTGCTGCATCTAACTTCTTCAGGACAAAGTCCCCTTTCGTAAACTGCTTGACCCTGACATGCTCATTTCACCTCTTACTATCGGATGTTAGATAGATAACGTAGCTCCTCCATCATGTCCAAGGAGAGTCCCAACTCTTCCTCGTTCTTAGTCCGCCACTCTTACCCGCCTTCTTCTGACTCAGTTACACGAGGTATTTGGGCCTCGAATTCTATAGGGAGTACTTCTTCGAAGCCATGGGAGAGTTTGAAGGGGGTCCCCCGTGGCTGTATTGTGGTTGTCTTCAAGGTTTAGAGGACCGAAGGGAGCTGCTCTACCCAACTCCCCTTCAAGTTCTTCACTTTTTTCTTTAGGAGGTTGACAATGATCTTATTAGCCGCCTTCATGTTCCCATTTCTCCTAGGATGGTGTACCAAAGAAAACCTGAGATCAATTCTGAGCTGCCCATAAAAACTTATGAACACGACATTGGCAAACTGAGGCCCATTGTCCGTGACAATGGCTTGGGGCAACTTATGCCGATAGATGATCTCCCGCCAAACAAAGTTCTTGATTACCTGGGAGGTCACTTTGGCCAGCGCCTTCACTTCCAACCACTTAGAAAAATAATCCATCATAACAAGAAAGAACCTCCTTTGTCCGCTCATCTGAGGGAAGGGTCCCACCAGATCCACTCCCTAGATGGCGAAGGGCCAGGGTGTAACATCCCAATTTGCGCTAGGCCCCTCGTGTGCACTTTTTAAGTCAGGAGAGCTAACTTTAGCTCAGGGAGTGCTGGCTGTAAAGGCCCAAAACTCATTAAGAAATGGATAGTGTTTTAAGGCCAATTTGGTGCCTGATTAGGTTCACACGGCCTGTGACACGGGAATGTCCAGGGCTGTGTCATTCCTAAGGTCGACGAAATGCATTCAACGATCCTCGGATTCAAGCTAGGTCGGGCACACGGCCTATGACACGGGCATGTCAACGGTCATGTCCTGCTCTTTGTTATGTAGGGCTGTGTCGAGTGAGTTACACGGCCTGGGACACGGGCGTGTCCAAAGGCATGTCTTGCACATGGCATGTGACACAAGCATATCACATGGCCATGTCATGTTTGGGATGCGACGGTTTCAACATAGATTTGGGCATATGGCCTATGAGACGGGCTTGTCCATGTTTGACACGGGTGTGTTCCAAGTCGTATCAGAGGCCATATCCTATTTTGTTTTTACTGGATTACAGCGAGTGTGAAACATGGCCTGTGATACGGGTGTGTCATAAGCTATTTTCGGTCGAGGAAAGTTATTTGTAGGTGCGAATCGTGGTCGTTCATTTCCTTCAAATAGGATCTAACGGCTTAGCCTTTCCCCTACTGGTATAAGGCCGGGAAATAAGGGTTTAACCCTCATTTATTTTCATCCATTCTCTTTCTAAACTATTAGAGAGAGGGGGTAGCAAGGAAGAAGGTGAATGAAGAATCCGGCCACCGGTGGAGCTTTAGAGCCTTTATTCTCGAGCCGATTTCAGATCCGTAGAGGCGAAGCAATTGTGGTGCTTTTCATCTGTCTAGATCTCCATGGATCCAAAGCGAACCGCAAGGGTAATGATTCTCTTCTTTGATATGTGAAGTCCTCTTACTTTTTGCATAGGAAACTCCCACCCGCGAGTGAGCGGTGAGGGCAAGGTATTCCTTCGGGTAGATATGGTTTATCCCCGTCGTTTTGCATTTACAGTCCAGAATCAAAGTACAGACATATGCATGGTGTGTGAAGCATACCTGGACAAGTTGGTCTGGATCGGTGATGTTTTCATTATACTTATAGTGCCAGAGAAGACTTCGTGCCATTTTCTTTTCGGGTTTTCTACGTGGTAGATTTCAATTAAGAGTCTTGGGGATTAACCCCAAGGTGCATCCAGAAATCTGGGCAGAAGCGAAGTTCTGCCATTTTGGTGGCCTGGGAGCTAGCCTTATACAATGCTGGACTATGTATTGTTGTATGATCAATACATTTGGATTTGGTGAAGCTTATCCCGCCCCAACGGCTAAATGGCCATTGCAAGGTAAGCAACAGGTTGGTAGAACCTTACCCACTCTAAGTGGTTCGGTGAAAAATGGCTTGGAGAGCGATTCTTGGCTTCAGATGAAAGGACTTTAATGCTCATATTGTTTGCCGTCCATGGGGCGGTGGTGGACTGTGGAATGAGTTGGGCTCGGACCGAGTTTACTGCGTAAGTGCCCTTAGAGCACGGGGTGTGTGGTCGTCTGTACCTACACCTGTGGTGAAGCGTGCTGTTATTGTACTTTCACTATATTGTTTGGCTATGCTACTAAAATGCATGGAAGGAGCACCACCACCCAAAATCTGGGGTGGGGTCGTTATAATTTGGTCAGCTTTAGCTGACCGTTGCTTTCTTTTTCCACTGCTATGGTGGAATGTTAATTGCAGGTATTGCGGAGCCTAGTGGCAAGTAGCGGGTTGAAGCCCTTGTTGCTGAGCCGGCCATTGAAGGCCAATACAAACGTTTACTTTTATACTCATGTGTGACTGGCTTGCGTTCCAATGTTGGGAAGACACTTATTGTTTAAAGTAAACTATAGTAAGGCCATATGGCCAACTATATTGTGTATTTGTACGCTCGTTCCTACTTTAGGTTTTTAGTGGACATTCATGTTATGGCTTGGGTTCTTTTTTAATAACATTTAAAATGCTTCCGCTAGAATGTGCTCTATGTAGGACGTGTGTTACTAGAAGGATGGTTTCATTTATTTACCCTTCGGTCTGTCTGTGGTATATGGAGTTGGGCCCCGGCAGGACCTACTGCTATATGTCATGTGACTGATAGGGGTGCTACACTGGCAGCTAGGCTTACACTTGTGTTTGGGAGGAGAATTTTGTCCAGAGTAGGACACGGGTAGTGACACGTGCGTGTCTATACCTGTGTGGTACTCTTGTGACTTTGCGGCTTCTTTGTGAAATTTCCAGAGGACACGGGTATTATTACGGGCATGTTCATACCCGTGTGGCTCTCTAGCAACGTTGTGGATTCCTTGTTATTTTTCCCGTGCTGTACACGTGTAGTGACACGGTCGTGTCACTACCCGTGTGTGTGTACTCATCGAGAAGAGCTCGACAAACACCGTCGACCATGTTTCCCGAGCAGGACCTGGGTAGTGACACGAGCATGTCCCTACCCATGTGTATGTGTATTAATCGAGCAGGGATCGACTAACATCGTCGACCGTGTTTCCCGAGCAGTACACGTGTACTGACAAGGGCATGTACCTACCCATGAGGTGCATAGTAGTTCGATGATTTGTCGACCGGAGCTCGACGAATCGTCGACCGTGTTCCTCCCGAGAAGGACACGGGTAGTGAAATGGGCGTGTCCCAACCCGTGTGTTTCCAAGAAGCAGTTAGACGTTTGTCTACCGGAGCTCGACGAATCGTCGACTGTGTTTCCTGAGGAGGACATGGGTAGTGACACGGGCATGTCCCTACCCATGTGTGTGCACAGCAGTTCAACGATTCATCGACCAGAGCTCGACGAATAGTCGACCGCGTTCCTCCCGAGAAAGAAACGGGTAGTGATACGGGCGTGTCCCTACCCGTGTAGTTCAATTTCAGGTTTTGGCGAATTTTCTTGCCGCGTCGTTTCGAAAGGACCCATTTACTCAGTTGATTGGCGGTCCAATAACAGGCTGACACGTGGCTATGCAGTTACACACTTCTCATATGAAAAGGGGAGAAAACCTTAGCTATTTTTAGTCTTTCTTCCAAGCCATTGCTGTAAGAAACTACTGGAGAGGAAGAAGGTGTTGGAGCCGATCTTCTTCATGTAATGAATTAACATCGACTGAGGAGAAGAAGATGCCGCCAAAAAGGGTGAAAATATCCATAGTTGGAAATGGTGGAAACGCCGGAAATGGGGTGAGCTTTCTACTCTCTCCTTTGGTGCTAGATCTATAGGTATTCCTAGGAGATATGTCGACTCAAGAGAGTTTTGACTTGCGAGATGAAGATTTCCTAGGAAGAGACCATTCTAGAGCTTGTGCCCTAAGGATAGTGATGTCTTAAACCTCTCCCCTCTCCTTGAGTAGATGGTCGACTTGGTTCGTGAAGATAAAAAGGTCTCATGAGGGTGGAGGAATTTCTGGACATGGTTTGAACATATGGCATGATGAAGAAGATGAACCGATGTCGTTCATCTAACATTAAGATGCATGCAAAAATATGTTTTCTACACGCAGCAGTCTTCGAGGCCTTTTTCGGACATGATGCAGCCTTATCTGGGTTGTTAATTAAACACAAAAGTCATAGCCCTCGGAAATACCTTTCCAATGAGTGGTTTAAGGTCATCAACGGATTCATGTAGCATAAGGAATTCCCATTTGAAGTTGCTGTACAGTAATCATTCCTGCACATGTAATTCTCGTGTTTTTTTTTGTATTGGCGTTGGGTTGGTAGATAGATCGTAGTACATTAATGTTAATGTTTTGTAGAGATGCAGTCTATATGTGGTTGTGATAAATTTTGTCAATGACATATGTTGGATAGACACTTAATGAACAAATGGTGCAGTAAAGTTCACTTGATCGAGGTGACGTGGTAGAGGTTAGAGAACGAATAGATTGACGAGTTTGTATGGTAGGAATTGATTTAAATAAGTGAAATATTGAGGACGTACATGATAGTGGTGATGTGTTGAATAATGATGAGTTTTGCTTGAACATGCTGAATATAATAGGTAATGATTGTTATGAACAAATGGTGGTCTTCTTTAGATGATTGATGTGTGAAGTACCCATACATTGAAAATGAACCCTTAAGTACCTTGGGGCACGGGGTTATGAAAGAAGGTATGTGCGAGGTTTGACTGTACTGGTTTTGTAATGTTGAGAAGAGGCGTAAGTGGACGGTTGGGCTTGGTCCTCGCTTCTCATTCCCAGGGCTCCTTCCATACTATTGGAAGGTTGGGCTTGGCCCTCGATGTTCATTCCCGAGGCTCCTTCCAAACCACGATGATGTGGAATTGCATGCGGTGTGAGTCGACACGTTGTGTCGTAATCCTAGTTTAAGGATAGTGTGGCAGGTCTACGGGCTCGCAAGTCGTCACACCTATGGTAGTTGACAAAAATACTTTGGGTGGTTGGGCTTTGTCCTCGGTGCTCATTATCGGGGCTCCTTCCGTGACAAGTGAATAGTTGGGCTTGGTCCTCGTGCTTTTTCTGAGGCTCTTTTCAGGTCACAACATAGGACAGTTGAGGGCTTAGTTCTCGGTGCACATCTATTCGAGACTCCTGCTGAGCCATAGTACGCATGTGAGCTCTGTTGTTGTGTTCTTAGCATTGAGGCGTATGGAGGCCTAGGTTTGGTAGTATAGATACCGGCCTTGTAGTGGAGAAGCCCGCTCTACTGTCACCGTCTGGACATGATGAATGATCCCTGATAGGTCTGCTACCTGCTCGAAAAGTGGGAACTACAAGTCTGTGTCGACATAGCAATTGCATGTGCGTGTTCATGGGTGAGTAATTGCATAGCATTCATGGCATTACATTACATTACATACACAAGATACTCATCGTATAAGTTTGTATGGACACTCTTATACGATGAGTTACTTTACTGTTAAGCCGATCCTTAACTTAAAAGTTTGTATGGGCATTCTTATAAGTTTAGTTACTTTCCTGTTGTAGATCTATATGCTTAGATGGATTTATATACCTTGTGTAAAATTTCTAGAACGGAATGCTAATAATATTATTATACATTACTTTTATTGCTACTCATGACATGTATACTTACTCCACTTGCTTGTACTTCTGCTTATATAAATATATTGTACCCTTGTTCCTTTCTCCGCCCGGTGTCAAGGAGTCGTCGGGGGAGCGGTTGTGAAAACCACTTAGTCTTCATGACTAACTATTTATACGTCTTCCTTTTTAGGAGGAAACCCCGTAGTCAGAGAAGCCATACATTTTATAGCAGGACAATAAGGCCAGGATGACAAGGCCTGAAGGGATGGTGTCGTCTCTACCGTCTGTCACCGATGTGAGTTTGAGAGACTCATGATGTAGCCCCATTGGGCAATTTTTACCTGTACTCTGATATTTTAGAAGCTTGTTGTAGCTTATTGTCTTGATGTACTTTTGGACTATTTTACTTATGTATGGATTGACTTCTGTTTTATATTCTTGGTTTGGTTGGCATTGTTTGATATTGGTTATAGTCGTCATGATAGGCATCTTGTAGTACAGGTTAGTCGAGTGCTAGCGCTACTGTAAGGTGGCTGTTCTGTAAATAAGACTCCCCTCGTGCTATGTTTTGTTTTAAGGGACATGGGTATTTCAAATGGTATCAGCTTGCAACGTTCCTGAATTAAAGAAGTCATTTAACAATTGTGCCACCCCCGTTCGATTAGTCAGTTTGGGACAAACTGACTTAGCGGAAGCAGTGATGTGACCATATGTAATTCACACTAAGTATGTCCAACTTTTACCTTAAGAATATCCAACCTGACCTTAGGTTTTAACTCTACGTATAGATAACAGTGCACGTTGAGCAAGTGAGGGGAATCCCTGCCTCGTCCGTACCCACACAATTTCAGCAATCGGAGCTAGGGTAGACGCTCATAGCGATCTTGGATGCCTTTAGATCTCAATAAGCCCCCGTACAACAATAAGCTCTGAGATCCAATTGTTTGAGCACTTTCTGAGCTCTCTCCCCTCCTGTCTACCTTGGGACTGAGTCGGTAGTGCGTACGGAGGAATAGCTCGACGCCATGCAAGAATTGCTGGAGGAAATTAAATGTCCGAACAATATGGCTATGACCCTAGTAGTGACACTGCTCGAAATGCACTCTAAGAGATGGTGGAAGTCCCTCATAGGCTCCACCTTTCAAGTGCGAGTTTATACAGAGATTAGCTGGAGCGAGTTCTCTGGAGCCTTTTTAGAGCACTTCATTCCCTCGTCTTCTCGAGATGAACTCGAAGACAGATTTTTATAGTGGAAGCAAGGATCGAAGTCGGTTACGGAGTATCAACGAGAGTTCCAACAACTTGCGAGATTTGCTGACTCATATGACTTGGATGACAAAGGATACGCTAAGCGCTTCTACAAAGGGCTGCGGGATGCCCTGAGGCAAGCCCTTTTGTTTATAGCGGACTCTAGCTTGGCGGAAATATTTGACATGGCGATGAGGATAGAAGCAGACCACTTGGGAAGTGGTAAGAGACCTGCTGAGGGTGTGATGGAAGATGGCCTCAGAAATATAAGGAGACACGACTACGGAGGAGGAAGAGTACATCATAGAGGTGGCAGGTGTTTCCACTAGAATTTTAGAATGGAGCACCCGATTCCATAGCCGCCAGCATTTCCTCCACCTCCAAAAATTCAACAGTTTAAGCAAACCGAGGGGCGGAATGAGCGAGTGTACTTCCAATGCAACCAACCGGGCCACATCCGACGTTACTGTACGCAGCTATTTAGGAATTCTCCTCTTGCTCTCCATCCGACAGCTCCATGAGGGCGGGGACATATGCGTGGTCGAGGACGAGGACTACGAGGAGAAAACCTTGGACCTGCTCAGAATTAGGTGTTCGCATTGGACATGACACAGGGGAGGAACCCTCAGGAGGTGACTACAATTATGTTACAGTTAGTTGTCACATTTTCATTATTAACCTTAAGTTGCTTAAGACGTACTAGATATCTAGCTTTGAGTATTGCTATTGGTACTTAGGCGCCGTTGTGGTCGGCGGGAAACCGGCATATACGTTATTTGATACTGGTGCCTCACACTCATTTGTGTCTGGGGACTTCATTAAAGACCTAGAAGGAGTGTAATACTTCGCTGGTATCACTCACATAGTATGCCTCCCAGACGGCTCTAAGATGACCGCAACCGCCAAGTGCGAATTGGAGATACTGATTGGGGGAAAGACCTTTGATACCCCTGCCACAGTTTTGAGAATGCTAGAATTCGATATCATTCTTGGCATGGCATGGCTGGATTGGCACTAAGCAAGAATTGACTGCGCGGAGAAGTGAATTTACTTGAGATATGGGGATACCGATGTCATTTTCCAAGGTATAAATTCACACCACGTTTGTTATTGTCTTCGATTTAGGCCTTGAAAGCTTACATGAGAGGGATGAAGTTTACATGATATGTTTCGAATTGAAAGAGATGAAAATAGATATGAAGGATGTGTGAGTAGTGCTGGACTTTCCCAATGTATTTCCTGAGAAATTGTCAGGATTACACCCGCATAGAGAAGTGGATTTTCAAATTAAGCTAGTGCCGGGTGCGAAGCCCATCTCCAGGACCCCTTATCGAATGGCCCTGAAGGAACTCGTAGAGTTTAGAGTTCAGTTGCAAGAACTGGTGGAATCAGGGTTTGTTCGCCCCAACTAATCACCTTGGGGTGCCCCTGTTCTGTTCGTTCAGAAGAAGGACAAAACCTTACAATTATTCATAGACTAACAGGAGCTCAACCGACTGACGGTATGGAACACCTATCCGGTACCCCAGATCGATGAGTTTGTTAGTACCCTAGTTTGGATTTGTGTTAAGTCTTATCAATTAGTTTCTTGACCCAAGATTTATCTATTGTCAAAGGTTAGTTGTTAGGTTAGATTTTCTCAGTTGTAGAATTGTCACTTATCAAGTGGAGATCAGGCTAAGTTGTTTTTGGTTTGACTATAGTCGAACGGTGCTCGACCATCGTCTTTCAACTGTTCGACGATCGTCTATCAGTTGGTCGGCTTTCGTCAGTCAGCAGATCATCGATCTCTGAGTTAGTTCAACTCTTGTTAGCTCGACGATCTGTGGTCTCTGCCTCGTCGATCGTCAAACACTGCTCGACTTCTTTCATCCAGACAGTTTGTTTGATAGTTCGACTATCTGCCTTGATAGTTCTACTATCTGATAGCTCGACTATCTGCTCTGATAGTTCGACTATCTGTTCTGTTTTGATAGTTCGACTATCTGCTCTGATAGTTCGACTATCTGTTCTGTTGTGATAGTTCGACTATCTTCCCTGAAAGTTCGACTATCTGCTCTGATAGTTTGACTATCTGCTCTGATAGTTCGACTATCTGTTCTGTTTTGATGGTTCGACTATCTTTTTGATAGCTCGACTATCTGCTTTGATAGTTCAACTATTTGCTCTGATAGTTCGACTAACTGTTCTTTTGTGATAGCTCGACTATCTGCTCTGATAGTTCGACTATCTGTTCTGTTGTGATAGTTCGAAAATCTGTTTGATAGTTCGACTATCTGCTCTGTGTTGATAGTTCGACTATCTGTTTGATGGTTAGACTATCTTTTTAGTAGCTCGACTATCTGCTTTGATAGTTCGACTATCTGTTTCGTTCGACTATCCGTTCTGATAGTTCGACGATCTCTGTGGTTCGTTCGACGATCTCCGAGGATCATTCGACGTTATTTTGTCTGATGTTAGTAATTTTGTACTCCTTCTCTTTTGTGATTTATTTCCTATTTATTTGGCATATTTTATTAAATATTAATTCATTGATTTTATGCTGACATTTCAAGGAAATCTTTGCCCCATTCTTTATGCATAAGTCAAGTTCTTTCTGACAAAATTCTGTTGTCTTATTAGTTGAAATATCTTTATACTTTATCTGCCATGCTGTCCTTTATAGCCGTTAGACACAAAAGTCTTCTCTGGACGTAAGGAGTTTGGTCTGATGTGACTTCCTCTAGTATTCCTTTATCAGATTGGATATGCAGCTTCTCAGAAAGCTTTATCCCTTTATAGGATGTCTGTCTGCAGGATATATTTTTGTATTGTGCTATTTGTAGCCCAGATTGCAGATCTCAGAAGAAGACAAAGTTCAAATAAAGATTAGAGCCGTTACAGAGGCTAATATATAAAGAGCCTTTTCTTTTGAAAGAAAAAAAACAACACACATATACATAGAGAGAGAGAGATATACTAATAGACACCAAGTCTGGTTGACACAGATATTCATATACAGATTCAAAACAAGAAGAATAGCTCTCAGTTTCTTTCACATTCAACTGAGAAGATCCTCTCTCTTCATCATTCTTCTTCAACCCTGAGTTCATCCTGCTTCCAGGAACATTCACTCAGAGCCTCTAGAAGAAGAAGAAGAAGAATGAAAAGCTGATTGAAGAAGAACAATCATTCTGCATCAAGAGTCTTCTTCAAGCTGCTCCTTCAAGAACTTCAAGACAGCTCTCTATCAAGAGTTCAGAAGAGTTCCTGCACCCTGAAGCAAGACTTCTTCCTGGATATCACTAAGCCAGGGGGAGCCTTGATTCCTTAGAGCTTTCTAGCTCTATACAATCCACTTGCTTCTCTAATATTTTTTTAACAATAGAGAAGACACTCTAACTCTCTCTTAACCTCCTGTAAAAGGGTTATTACTCCTTAAAAAGTGAACCTTTGTGGAGGGCACCTTAGCAAAAACCTGTATTGGATTTTGAGCTCCTAATCAAAAGCTCAAAGGGTCTACTTGATCTACCTGAACCACATCAGTTGGTGGCAGGGCACCTGAACAAAAACCTGTAGTGGATTCCTACCAGGGTGGTAGAAGAGTGGATATACCTATTTAGAGGGAACCACTATAAACCTCTTGTATCGTCTGTGTTGCTTACTTTAATTATTGAACTGTGGCTGTGAATAGAACTAACTAGGATTACTAGTTGCTGTGTTAGGACTAAAGCTGAAACTGTAATTACAGTTAGCTTTCTTTTGTGCACCACACTTTGTGTTAGGCTCTAGGGTTTCAAGTATCTATAAACTCTTTCCACAAATTAACTCTATGGGAGTTGAGTAGATAGTCAAATTTTTGAATACTCTATTCACCCCCCCCCCCTCTAGAGTTGTATCTATCCTCACTTTAAGAGTTGTTCTATCAATTGGTAGGAGCACATTGGTTTTCCAAGCTGGATCTGTGCTTGGGGTATTATCATTTGAGGATACAAGAAGATGACATTCAGAAAATGGCTTTTTGCTCAAGGTATGGTTTATACGATTTCACCGTGATGCCGTTTGGGCTCACAAATGCCCCTTCAGCTTTCATGAGTTTGATGAACAAAGTTTTCGATCCTTATCTATATATCTTCAACATCGTTTTCATCGATGACATTTTGGTCTACTCAAAGACAGAGGAAGAGCACGTCGAACATCTGACGTTGGTACAGAGGAAGCTAAAAGAGCACGTCTTGTTTGCCAAGTTCAACAAGTGAGAATTCTGCCTCCAAGAGGTTGCCTTCTTGGGCCATGTGATCAGTGGGGTTGGACTAGCTGTGGATCCAGAAAAGCATGTGTCGTGAGGGAGTGGTCACGCTTGAAGTCAGCTGCTGATGTGCGTAGCTTCCTCGGAATTGCCGGGTACTATCGCAAGTTTGTAAAATGGTTCTCAAAGATTGCCCTTCCTTTTACTACTATGAAAAATAAAGGTGTGCCATATTTGTGGACACCCAAGTGTGAAGCTGCGTTCAAGGAACTGAAGGACAAACTTTCATCTGCACCCATCCTAGCCTGCCATCTTGGAAGAAATGATTTCAAGTCTATACCGATGCATCGTATAAAGGGATGGGAGCAGTGCTGATGCAGCGCGGGCATGTGATTGCTTATGCTTCAAGACAACATAAGAAAGATGAAGTCAACTATCCAGTACATGATTTATAATTGGGAGCAGTGGTGTTCTCCTTGAAGGTTTTGAGACACTATCTATATGGCGTCCACTGTGAAATATTTTCGGACCACAAGAATTTAAAGTACGTTCATACGAAGAAGGAATTGAATTTGAGACAGCGGCGGTGGTTAGAGTTTTTATGTGATTATGAATTTACTTTGAACTACCACCCCGGAAAAGCAAATTCCATAACTGATTCTTTGAGCAGAAAGGTACCAGAATTGAGCCATGAGTCCCGATTGATGAGTATGGAGTTAGCTTGAATGCTCGAAGAGATGGAGATTATACTGGTATATAAAGACCAATCTGAAGGGTATATGGAGACCAATAAGAAGGGTATATGGAGTACTTAACCGCGATGTGCATAGTCTGTGATATTCGAGATTGAATCCGGGCGGAGCAAGGAAAGGATGCGGCTCTTGCCCCGACAATCAAGTCAATTTAAGATGGGACTACTGACGAGTATTCCCTAAAATATGACCTCATTCATCTCTGTGGCCGGCTTAACATTCCCAAAAGCGGAAAAATTCAGGATGTTGTCTTGAGAGGCACATTGCACTCAGTACTTTTTGCATCATGGGATTGCCAAGATGTATGCCGACTTGCGAAAGACATGTGTTGGTCGGGAATGAATAGGGACGTCAGATATTTTGTTACATAATGAGAGGCCTGACAAAGGGTTAAGGTGGAATGCAAGAGAACCGGTGGATTATTATAGTCATTGCCCATCCCCGAGTGAAAGTTTGAGGATGTCTCCATGGACTTCATGCACAGGTTACCTCGCTCACGCTCAGGGAATGATTCGGTGTGGGTAATCGTTGACTGCCTGACAAAGGTCGCCAGGTTTATTCCAATGAAGAAAGAATCTCATGTGGATGTTTTGGTACGCCTCTTTGTGGAGCAGTTCGTACGGTACCATGTCGTGCTAAGGATAATTGTTTCTAATCGGGATGGTCAGTTTACCTCTAAGGAATGGAAGGCCGTACAGGCATACTTGGGTTCACGCCTTACCTTTACCACAACATTTCATCCTCTGAGAAATGGGCAGTCTGAGAGGACCATAAGAAAATTGGAGGACCTATTGAGACTGTGTGTGTTGGAAAGAGGAGAGCAGTGGGAAAGGCTCTTACCCCTCGTAGAATTCCCCTATAACAAAAATCACCATTCCAGCATCGGGATGTCACCCCATGAAGCCCTTTATAGAAGAACGTGTAGAACCCCTTTGTCATGGGTACAAGGTGAAGACTCGGAGGTTTAGGAATTCAGTACATCGATTATACTGATGCGATTGTAAGACTAATACGGGACCGTATGCTTGAGGCTCAAAGTCGCCAAGCTAAATATTATAATGCAAATCACCGGGTTGTACAATTTCAGGTGGGTACAAAGCGTTCCTGAAAATTCAGCTGATGTATTGAGTGTCACGGGTACGTGGTGTGAAGAAGCTCAACCAAAGTTACATTAGACCTTATACCATATTGGAAAAGATTCGCCCTTTGGCCTATCGGTTGGTATTTCCACCAGAGCTGGAGAACCTTCATAATGTACTTAAGTGTCGTCTCTCCGGAAGGCGCTGTTGCGACCTGATCAACATATTCCCACCATTGATGGAGCAGTAGCAACCGATAAATCTATATGACTTGAGCATGTGCGGATAGTAGACAATGAGACAAGGATTTTGTACCACAAGAGTGTTTCTTTGGTAAAAGTGTTGTGGTCTAACCATGGGAATGAGGAGTATACATGGGAGCCGGTGGACTTAATGAAAAGCGCTACCTGGAGTTGTTTCCTCACAGTAATTTTAAAAGCATATTTTATTTATTTCATGATTTTCTCTCCCCATAGCCTTAGCATGATTTCGGGGACGAAATCTTTTATTTTGTTTATAGAATTTATAACGTCCCATTTCACGCTAGGACCCTCGTGCGCTCTTTTTAAGTTAGGAGAGAGGACTTGGGCTTATGGAGTGCTTGTAGCTAGGATTACACTTGTGTAAGGGAAGAGAAGTTGGTCCAGAGTAAGACACGGGTAGTGACACCGGCATATCCATACCCGTGTGGTACTCTGGTGTCTTTACGGCTTCTTTGTGAAATTTCCAGAATAGGACAAGGGTAGTGACGTGGGCATGTCCATACCCGTGTGGCTCTCTAGCAACATTGCAGATTCCTTATTGTGTGTCCCGAGCAGGACATAGGTAGTGACACGGGTGTGTTCATACCTGTGTGTGTATTCATTGAGCAGAGCTCGACAAACACCGTCAACCGTGTTTCCTGAGCAGGACACGGGGAGTGACACGGAATGTCCCTACCCGTTTGTGTGTATTCATAGAGCAGAGATTTACTAACATCGTAGACCGTGTTTCCTGAGCAGGATACGGGTAGTGACACGGGCATGTCCCTACTCGTGTGGTGCACAGCAGTTCGATGATTTGTCGACCAGAGCTGGACAAATCGTCGACCGTGTTCCTCCCGAGCAGGAAATGTATAGTGACACGGGCGTGTCCCTACCCGTGTGTGTCCAAGCAGCAGTTCGATGTTCGTCTAGCGAAGCTCGACGAATTATCGACCGTGTTTCCCGAGCAGGACACGGGTAGTGACACGGGCGTGTCCCTACCCGTGTGTGCACACAATAGTTCGACGATTCATCGACCAGAGCTCGACGAATTGTCGACTGCATTCCTCCTGAGCCAGACACGGGTAGTGACATGGGCGTGTCCCTACCTGTGTAGTTCAATTTCGGGTTTTGGCTAATTTTCTAGCCTCTTCGTTTCGAAATGACCCATTTACTAAGTTGATTGGTGATCCAATAACAGGCTAACACATGGATATACAATTACCCACTTATCACATGAAAAGGGGAGAAAACCTTAGCCATTTCTAGTCTTTTTTCCAAGCCATTGCTTTAGGAAACTATTGGAGAGGAATAAGGATCAGGAGCCTATCTTCTTCCTGTAAAGAACTAACACCTACTGAGGAGAGGAAGATACCGCCAAGAAGGGTGACAAGATCCATATCTTGAAAAGGTTGAAATGCCGTAAACGAGGTGTGGTTCCTACCCTCTCCCTTGGTGCTAGATCTGTAGTTATTTCTAGGAGAAATGTCGACACAAAAGAGTTTTGACTTGTGAGATGAAGATTTCCTAGGAAGAGACCATTCCAGGGCCTGTGCCCTAAGGATAGTGAAGTCTTCAACCTCTCCCCTCTTCTTGAGTAGATGGTTGACTTGGTTCATGAAGAGAAAATGGTCTCAAGAGGGTGAATAAGGGTGGAGGAATTTCTGGACATGGTTTGAACATATGGCTTGATGAATTAGATGAACCGATGTCGTTCATCTTGCTTTAAGATGCGTGCAGAAATATGTTTTCTGCATGCAGCAGTCTTCGAGGCCGTTTTTGGACACGATGTGGCCGAATCTGGGCTTTCAACTAAACATGAAAGCCATAGCCAACGGAAATACCTTTCCAACGAGGGTTGAACGTCTTCACTGGATTCATGTTGCCTCGGGAATACTCGTTTGAATTTACTATACAGTAATCATTCTTGCACATGTAATTCTCAATTTTTTTGTATTGGCTTTGGGTTGGTAGAGAGATCGTAGTACATTAACGTTAATGTTTTGTTAAGATACAGTTTATATGTGGTTTTGATAAATTATGTCAATGATATTTGTTGGATAGACCCTTAATTAACAAATGGTGTAGTAAAGTGCACTTGATCAAGGTGATGTGGTGGAGGTTACAGAATGAATGGATTGACGAGTTAGTATGGTAGGAATGATTTAAATATGTTAAATATTCAGGACGTACATGATAGTGGTGATGTGTTGAATAATGATGAGTTTGGCTTGAACATGCTGAATATCATCGGTAATGACTGTAATGAACAAATGGTTGTGGTCTTTAGATGATAGATGTGTGAAGTACCCATACACTGATAATGAATGCCAAAGTACCTTGGCGCACGGGGTTGTGAAACAGTGTAAGTGTTGTGTTTGACCGCACTGGTTTGGTAATGTTGAGAAAAGACGTAAGTGGAGTGTTGGGCTTGGTCCTCGGTGCTAATTCACGGGCTCCTTCCATGCCAAGTGGACGGTTGGGCTTGGCCCTCGGTGTTCATTCCTGAGGCTCCTTCCATGCAACGTTGATGTGGAATTGTATGAAGTGTTAGTCGACATGAGGTATCGTAATCGTGGGTTAAGGATAGTGTGGCAGTTCTACATGCTCTCCAGTCGTCACACCGATCGGAGTTGACAGATAGAATTTGGGCGGTTAGGCTTAGTCCTCCTTGCTCATTCCCGGGGCTCCTTCCATGCCAAGTGAATGGTTGTGCTTAGTCCTCGTGCTTTTTCCGAGGCTCCTTCCAGGTCACAATAAAGGCCAGTTCAAGGCTTGGTTCTCGGTGCACATCTACCCGAGACTCCTGTTGAGTCGTAGTACGCATGTGAGCTCCAATGTTGTGTTCTTAGCGTTGAGGCATATGAAGGACTAGGTTTGGTAGTATGGATACCCGCCTAGTAGTGGAGAAGCTTGCTTTACTATCACCGTCTGTCCATGATGGATGACGTCTGAGAGGTTAGCTACCTGCTCAAAAAGTAGGAACTACAAGTATGTGTCGACATAACAATTACATGTGCATGATCATGGGCTAGTAATTGCATAACATTCATGGTATTATATTACATTGCATATACAAGATCCTCATCGTATAAGTTTGTATGGGCACTCTTATACGATGAGTTACTTTACTGTTAAGCTGATCCTTAACTTATAAGTTTGTATGGGCATTCTTATAAGTTAAGTTACTTTCCTGTTGTAGATCTATATGCTTAGATGGATTGATATAGCTTGTGTAGAACTGCTAGAATGGAATGCTGATAATATTATTATAGATTACTTTTATTGCTATTCATGAAATATATACTTACTCCACTTGCTTGTACTACTTATTATATAAATATATTATACACTTGTTCCTTTCTCCGCCCAGTGCCAAGGAGTCGTCGGGGGAGTGGATCTAAAAGCCACTTAGTTTTTATGACTAACGGTTGCTACGTCTTCCTTTTTGGGAGCAAACACCGCAGTCAGAGTAGCCATAAATTTTGCAGCAGGACAGCCAGGCCAAGACGACAGGGCTTGAAGGGACGGTGTCGTCGCTACTGTTAGTCACCGATATGAGTTTGAGAGACTGATGATGTATCCCCTTTGGGAAAGTTTTACCCGTACTCTGATATTTTAGAAGCTTGTTGTAGCTACTTTTCTTGATGTAATTTTGGACTATTTTACTTATGTGTGGATTGACTTCTATTTTATATTCTTGGTTGGGTTTGCATTGTTATATATTGGTTATAGCCGGCAGGATAGGCGTCTTTTAGTACAAGTTAGTCGAGTGCTAGCGCTACTGCAAGGCGGCTGTTCTGGGCATAAGACTCCCCTCGTACCGTATTTGTGTTCTGGGAGGGCGGTCTTACACAGGGCACTGTTATACTTATAAGTCTCATAGATGGATGGAGTTGGAGGGGGCAAACAACTTGCATTTGTGACACTTCTTTGAAAATTCCACGGAATCCTGGCTTAGGGTCACCCAGAAATACCGCTGTCAAACTATCATCCCTTCCAATGTTCTGCTTCCCGAGTGACTTCTGCAGTCCCTGGAATGGACCTCCTCTAGAATCCTCTAAACCACCCTCTCATCCACGTAATGTGCCAACATTCCCGAGAGGGTCTTTCTATACAACTGCCTGTCGTGCCTGAGATAAAATGTCGACTTGTGCTTGAATCGCTTCTTATCCATCCCCTCCGGAAATTCGCCTATGGAAAGTTAAGTTACGAAAAGGTCCATCCACGAGAGGTGTTCGTCCACCTCCATCATCTCCCCCTCTTTGATGGACAGACGAAAAAGGTTAGTTATGGTACCCACCACCTGGGGAACAAGCTTGGCTAGCTGATCAACCTACTTATTCTCCTCCTGGGGCACATGCCGGATGGAGAAGGTCTGGAAAATACCGTTGACCCCTTCACTTTTGCAAAGTATAACTGGAGAGTAGGTTCCCTTGCCTCAAACTCCCCATTGATATGGGAGGCCTCCACGATGGATTCACTAAGGAGCTCCACATCATGCACCCCCAGCTCCCTGTCTAGGCGCAATCCTGATATCATGGCCATGTACTCGGCCTGGTTGTTAGTGAAGGGAAAATGCAGCACCATCGTTTTCTTGATCCTCATTCCCTAGATGCTCTCCAAGATCACCCCCACCCAAGGAATGTCTTCCCAACATGCCGTCTACCATCACCTTCTAGGGAACCAAGCGATTGAGTTCTGCCTCCGCCACCTCGACCACATAATCAGCCAGAAAGTCAGTCATTGCTTGGGCATTGATCGAGAGGCGTGGGATGAAAGATATATAAAACTCACTCAGCTCCACCGACCACTATGCCAACCTTCCTAAATGCTCCATCCCCTCGAAGATGTTGCGGAGGGGATGGTCAGTCACTATGCTGATGGAGTGTGCCTGGAAATAGGGTCGGAGCCTCTGAGCCGAGATGTCCAGAGCAATGGACAACTTCTCTAAGATAAGATATTAGAACTCCGCCTTCCTCAAGACCCTGCTCACGTATTATATGGGCAGTTGATTCTTCCCTTATTCCTTAACTAAGATGGAGCTTATTGCCTCGCCCCCGACTCCAAGATACAGGGACAATTATTCCCCTTCCTGAAAGTCCACCTTGTGCCAACTACCTTCACCTATGGGGGGAGGGGGGAATAGGTGTCTAGCAGCGTTTTTGCGGAATTAGAATTGTACCTGCACAAATAAGTCAAACAACACAGCACAGAAAGACACAGGTATATTATAGTGGTTCCCCGATTTGGGTACGTCCACTCTCCCCCTTCGACCTATCTCCCAACCAGGGACGACTCGGTCACTTTACCAACAGGATTGAAATCCAATCCTCACACTAACGGAAGGAACCCTTCCAAACGAAGGAGTCACCACTCCTACACCACGGGATGCACCCAACCCTTACAACTAGGAACCAACGTTCCTTTACAACAAAATTGAAAATGGAGTGTATTAGAAATACAAACTACTTATGGAGAATAGGGTGTCCCTCTTCGTTCGACAACGTGTTCTTGAAGTCGACGAAGAGTCCACGACCCTAGATCTCACTTGGAGTGAATCTCCCCGAAACCGGCGGCGGCAAGAAGGGCGGCGGCTTGGCTCTCGGGATTGGAAGCGACAACGGAGTGCTGCGGCTTTTCTTTGGAGATTCAAACTTCGTAGCAAAGCTAGCAAGGTCTTCCAACGGTCACACTAGGATCGATCGTCTTGATCGATTCGGAAGGGGAAGGTTTTCCCAATCAACGAATCAAGAGACAAAAGATCTCTGGTTAGATGCGTGAGATGCTGTGCTTGGCTGAGCTTCTGTAGCCGGGAGATCTGGAAGAAACCTAGATCAGCGACGGCAATCAACTGGCACGAGCGGCGATGGCGGCGGAGCAAGATTCACGATCTAGGTCACGTCGGTGGCTCGTCTTTTTGAATCCGTGTATTCGTATGTCTGCTGCTCAACAATACCGATGTATTTATACATTAAGTCATCCAAAGTGACCGTTGTGGGCCCTACCAAAAAGAAGCACTAAGACCGTCTCCAAACAGCGCATGTAAACTTTGACCGGTCTAGAGAGTAGCAGAAATTTGCCTAAGTCAAATTCGGTGAGAATCGTAAGTGATTCTCGACGAATCGGCGAGAATCACCTACGATTCTCGCCGAGTTCCACTTAGCAGAATTCTAGCTACATAGAAATAGCAAGCCGGAGAGAATCGGCGAGAATCAAAATTGATTCTCGCTGAATCGTCGAGAATGCAGAGTCATTCTCGACGAATTGGCGAGAATCACTTCGTGATTCTCGACGATTCTACCTTAGTAGAATTCAGGGCAGCGTTGAGACAGCCGGAAGCACCTTAGCCGAGAGGGTAATCTCCCCCTTTTCGGCTTCTGCAAATCTGGGACTGTTGCACTTGATACCATGCTCCCCCTCAGTTCTTGCACCTGTGCTTACACTTGAGTTCCTAGCAGATGCTCCCCCTAGATGCACGAGCCAGGGGCTTCTGAAGTTTTCATTCCTCATAGTTTAGCATCCCCAGTTCAGTTTTGAAGAGACTGAACTTGGCCTCGTCTAGGGGCTTTGTGAAAATATCTGCAATCTGCTAATCTGTAGGGACATAGCAGAGAGAGATGTCCTTATTCTCCACGTGCTCCCGAATGAAGTGGTAGCGCACTTCAATATGCTTCATTCGGCTGTGCGATACCGGATTGTTAGCAATAGCAATTGCACTGGAGGAGTCGCAGTACATTGGTACTTCCTTGAACTGAAGGTCATAGTCTGCTAACTCGATTCTGATCCATAGGAGTTGTGCGCAACAGCTGCCTGTTGAGATATACTCAGATTCAGTTGTGGAGGTTGCTACACAATTCTGCTTTTTGCTATTCCATGAGATAAGCCTTCTTCCGAGGAATTGACACGTCCCGGAAGTGCTTTTCCTGTCATCCCTACTCCCTGCAAAATCAGCATCTGAAAAACGTATTAGCTCGACATCATTGTTTCTCGGGTACCACAAGCCAAGATTAGGGGTACCTTTAAGGTATCTAAGAATTCGCTTTGCAGTGACATAATGAGATTCCTTAGTGTTCACCTGATATCGGGCACAAACACATGTGGAGAACATGATATCCGGTCTACTTACAGTAAGGTAGAGCTGGGATCCAATGATGCTTCTGTATTTGGTTTCATCAAAAGGTTTCCCTTTCTCATCCTTATCCAGAGACATGGTAGATCGCATTGGAGTCCTCATAGAGGTTGCATTCTCCATTCTGAATTTCTTGAGTTCATTGGTGAACTTCGTCTGAGAAATGAAAATTCCCTCCTCAGACTGTTTCACTTGAAGTCCCAAGAAATACTTTAGCTCTCCCATACTGCTCATTTCAAACTTTCCTTGCATAAGTTTAGAAAACTTTTTGCAAAGATTGTTGTCCGTTGAGCCGAATATAATGTCATCGACATAGATTTGCACCTGCAAGATCTAGCCTTTTACTTCCCTGAGAAACAATGTCTTGTCTATTTTTCCTCTAGAGTACTTTTTCTCAAGAAGAAAGCTAGATAAGGTCTCATATAAAGCTCGAGGAACTTGTTTTAACCCAAGTAGAGCTTTATTAAGAAAGTATACATGATTAGGATAAGTAGGATTGACAAAACCTTGGGGTTGAGCGACATATACTTCCTCTTTCAAGTCTCCATTTAAGAATGCCGATTTCACGTCCATCTGATAGACTGTGAATCCTTTGTGAGAGGCATAGGCTAAGAATAGTCGGATTGCCTCGAGCCGAGCAACTGGCGCAAACGTCTGGTCGAAGTCAATCCCCTCCTCCTATCTGTATCCTTGAGCCACCAGTCTGGCCTTGTTCTTGATGATGACCCCGTGTTCATCCAGCTTGTTTCTGAGGATCCACTTGGTGCCAATCACATTTTGCGTCTTAGGTCTGGGAACCAGCATCCAGACATTGCATCTTTCGAATTGATGCAGCTCATCTTGCATGGCCAATATCCATGACGCATCTTTGTTCGCTTCGTCGAACTTCTTTGGCTCAACCTGCGATAGGAAGCTAAAATGCAGAATATCGTTAAGAGTACCTCGGCGAGTTCTGACACCGTCTCGGGGATATCTGATGATTTGATTTCTGGGATGATCCCTCACGTTTTGGAGCTCTAGTAGTCTTGCACCAGGAGCTCTGGCAATTTCTCGGGCACCTTCCTCTTCAGGGAGGACTACTCCATCCTGACCGTCGTCTTCCCCGATCGGTGTTGAGGTGGAGACCTTGACGTACTTTGGAGTTGTATCTTTCTCGGGCGCATCTAGGTGTATCTTTTCGAGTCTTGCACCTGCATCTTCAAGAGGACCACTGGAAGAATTACAATTAAGCAAACTTCCTTCATCAAATACAACATTTATTGATTCCTCTACCACTAGGGTTTTCTTGTTAAAAACCCTATAAGCCCGACTATGGCTACTATAGCTCATGAATATGCCTTCGAAGCATTTTTCACCAAACTTAGTACGTGGGTACTTCCCATTATTCAGTACATAACATTTGCAACAAAAGATCCTCAAATAGGACATGGTTGGTTTCCTGCCTTTCAGTAGCTCATAAGGCGTCTTACGCTGGTTCTTGTTGATCAACGCCCGGTTTTGCACATGACAAGCCGTATTGACAGCCTCGGCCCAGAAGTATTCTGGGAGAGAGGCATCATTCAACATTGTCGTGCACGCTTCAATGAGTGTTCTATTCCTCCTCTCCGCACCTCCACTCTGTTGAGGAGTGCACGGGGAGGAGAACTCATGAAAGATACCAAGTTCTTCACAGAACTCTGTCATAGCACCTGACTCGAACTCTGTTCCATGGTCACTTCTGATTTTGACCACTGAGCAGTTAAGTTCGTTCTGAATCTACTTGATAAAACTGGTGAAGATGTCAAACGTATCAGACTTGCGTTTTAAAAAGGACACCCAAGTAAACCGAGAGTGATCATCTACAATCACTAGCGTATAAGACTTGCCTCCTAAGCTATGAACTTGCATTGGACCAAACAAGTCCATGTGCAGAAGATAAAGACATCTGGAGGAGTCTTTGTCTGAGATGCCCTTAAAGATAGCCCGAGTCTGTTTTCCCTTCTGGCATGCAGGACAGGGGCTATCTTTGATGCACTTAATAATGGGAGCATCCCTAACTAAATCTTTAGAAAACAACATACTAATTGTCTTGAAATTAATATGTGCCAATCTCTTGTGCCACTGTTCACAAAAAGATGCACCGCCTTTTGCTACTAGGCATACAGGGGTAGAAGAATCTAGACAAAGAAAATCTAATCAGAAAATGTTTCTGCTCCTAATGCCGGTTAATACCGTCTCCGAAGAGGCACATGATATTATCAGGCATTTATCCTTGCAGAACTTAACGTCATACCATTTATAACATAACTGGCTTACACTGATCAGGTTATGATTTAACCCTTCAACATAAGCCACATCAGTGATAGAGAGTATACCGTTGGAAATCATACCGTAACCTCTGGTGACTCCCCGATCAGATCCCCCAAAGATGACTTTGGGTCCATTCTCGACTGGAGAGTACTCCCGCAGCAGACTTCTTGTCCCAGTCATATGTCGGGAGCACCCACTGTCCAAATACCATATAGGAGTCTTGGTGGCCTTTGGACATTCCTGCAAAACAGAATTAATTTCCCTTAGGAACCCAATCGAACTTGGGTCCTAGATTCTTCGTTAGTATGCTCCCGCTCGAATGGTTAGCCCTAAGAGTGGTCTGCCTCGCATTGCCAACATGAGGAGTCTCGTTATTCCTCGAATTAAACCAGTAATCCACGGCAAATTGACCAACTTTGCCACAGCACTAGAAGTCAAATCTGTTATACATTCTCCTAGGCACCTGCTTAGCACTTGGAATGGAAGGTTTAGCTGGGGCCTCGGACCTGGAGGTAGAGGCATCATGATGACAATAGTCGCATGATTTCTTCACCTCCTGGTTTCTCAGTGTAACAGGCTTGGCCTTGGGTGCCTGCTTCCTATTATGTCCCCAAGAGAAGTGGCCATAATCCTCCATCTGAACTTCCTCATAAGGTGCCTTGAAGACACTCATGCCAAAGTTGCGGGGGAAGGCCCACCCCTCATACCGGCTCTTGGGCTTTTCAACCGAGGGCCGGAAGAAGTGGCCATAAGTTGACTCAAAGTCCTGTTCATTGCAGGGATAGCCAGGCTTTCGGAATACAACAGGGTCGAGTGGGGCCTTTCCCTTTTTTGTAGTAGAGGCCTTCTTAGCAGCCTTATTTCTCCTCTGCTTTTTGTTTCTCCTGGATGATTTACCCGACACACCCACATGCCCCAAGGAAGCCCCCTTAGCCTGAGCAGAGAAGGTATCAACTAGTGGAAGAACAGTCTTTGGCATAGAGAAGCTTTGGACAATCTTCTTTTTTGTTGTAAGTTGTTCTTCCAACTTATTGATTTCTTCCTATTTAAGGTCAAGAAGACTTAGAGACTCTGAATGCTTAGAGATAAGGTCTTGGTGCTCCTGTCGGAGAGAAATCAAGCTAGTGATCTCTTCCCTTAGGGAGACACCCTCGACCTTAAGGAATTTGACTTCCTTTTTCTGAGCCATCAATCTCTTGCGGCATTCCTCGAAGGTGTTGAGCAAAAGCTCATACTTTTTAAGGAGCTCAGCTTCTAGGGCAGATGGGCTGTCCTTGAGATCATCATCAGGAGACTCATAGTCAGAGTAAGAGAGGGGGGTACGAGCTTTTACCTTCCCAGTGAATGGGGCATTCTCTTTCTGAGTCAGAGCAACCCACCAGCCCGAAGTAGGCTTCCTCATCATCACTGGAGTCTGAGAAATCAGACTCACTCAGTGTATTTGACTTTTTGGCAATGTAGCTCCTCTCCTTCTTCTTATCTCTAGAGGTCCTATGCTCTTCTCCCTTCCCCTTCTCTCTCTTGCCTTGATGGCAGTCGGCCACGACGTGTCCTGGCTTATTGCATCCAAAACAAATGATGTCAATTTTACGATGTTTGTTCGGTTTTGATTCATACCTATCAGAAGAATAATTCTTCTTCTGAATTCTGGAGGAGGAGCCGTCTCTCTTTCTTTGATTCCTCATCTTGAGGAACTTCTTGAATTCTCGGGTGATGAGGGAGAAGTCTTCTTCAGACAACTCTGAGCCGGAGGAGCATGGATCGGAGTCTTCCTCCTCATCCTTTTTCCCCGTACGGGATGAATCCACACCCTTGCCCTTCCTGGAGTGAATGGCTTTTAGGGCCATAGTCTTTTCCTTGGCTGCAGCCTTCTCTGCTTCTTCTTCAGCTTTCCTCGTGTTCAATTGGAGCTCATAGGACATGAGCTTCCCAAAGAGTATCTGAGGATCAGTTTCAGCTAATCTGCCAAACTCTCGGATGGCACAGATCTTCGTGTTCCATTCCTTAGTAAGGGACCTAGGGAATTTATCATTAAGTTAACCATTAGTGAACACTCTTCCGTATCCCTTGAGAGCATTGATGATCTTGAGGAAGTTTTCGAAGGTAACTCCGATCTCTTCCTTGGGCCCCTGCCTGAAGGCCTCATATTTCTGATTCAGGAGGGATCTCCGATCATCCCACACTTCATTTGTGCCCTCCATCAGGATAATCAAGTTGTGCCAGATATCCTTGGTTGTCCTGTAGTTGCAGAAATTCTGCATCATGGAGTCATCGACTGTGCTGATCAGTATGTTCTGTGCCTTCTTGTCAAGTCCGACCAGCACCATCTCGTCCTTGTCCATTTCAATAAGCTTCTTTGGCACCATTTTGGTAGGATCAATGGTGGAGGCCTTAGTGGGAATGTAAGGTCCCTCCTCCATGACCATGAAGAGTCGAGGGTCGACTGCTTCCATGTAAAATCTAATCCTTTCCTTCCAGATAGGAAAGTTTAGCCTGGTGTACACTGGGATTTTGCCGGAGTACTTGAGTCCGTCCATAACAGATATCTGTCTTCTTCTTTGCACTTGTGGCGGGATTAAACTCAAGGTGTGAACCTTTTTGACGAGTAACCTCCCTCTGATACCACTTGAAAGTCCAGCTAGTGCCAACTACCTTCACCTATGGGGGGGGAATAGGTGTCTAGCAGCGTTTTTGAGGAATTAGAATTGTACCTGCACAAATAAATCAAACAACATAGCACAGAAAGACACATGCATATTATAGTGGTTCCCCGATTTGGGTACGTCCACTCTGCCCCTTCGACCTATCTCCCAACCAGGGACGGCTCGGTCACTTCACCAATAGGATTGAAATCCAATCCTCAAACTAACGGAAGGAACCCTTCCAAACGAAGGAGTCACCACTCCTACACCACGAGTTGCACCCAACCCTTACAACTCGGAACCAACGTTCCTTTACAACAAAATTGAAAATAGAGTGTATTAGAAATACAAACTACTTATAGAGAATAGGGTGTCCCTCTTCGTTCGACAACGTGTTCTTGAAGTCGATGAAGAGTCCACGACCCTAGATCTCACTTGGAGTGAATCTCCCCGAAACCGGCGGCGGCAAGAAGGGCGGCGGCTTGGCTCTCGGGATTGGAAGCGACAATGGAGTGCTGCGCCTTTTCTTTGGAGATTCAAACTTCGTAGCAAAGCTAGCAAGGTCTTCCAACGGTCACACTAGGATAGATCGTCTCGATTGATTCGGAAGGGGAAGGTTTTCCCGATCAACGAATCAAGAGACAAAAGATCTCTGGTTAGATGCGTGAGACGCTATGCTTGGCTGAGCTTCTGTAGCCCGGAGATCTGGAAGAAACCTAGATCAGCGACGGCAATCAACTGGCACGAGCGGCGATGGCGGCGGAGCAAGATTCACGATCTAGGTCACATCGGCGGCTCGTCTTTTTGAATCCGTGTATTCGTTTGTCTTCTGCTCAACAATACCGATGTATTTATACATTAGGTCATCCAAAGTGACCGTTGTGGGCCCCACCAAAAAGAAGCCCTAAGACTGGCTCCAAACAGCGCATGTAAACTTTGACCGGTCCAGAGAGTAGCAGAAATTTGCCTAAGTCAAATTCGGCGAGAATCGTAAGTGATTCTCGACGAATCAGTAAGAATCACCTACTATTCTCGCCGAGTTCCACTTAGCAGAATTCTAGCTACATAGAAATAGCAATCCAGAGAGAATCGACGAGAATCACAATTGATTCTCGCAGAATCGTCGAGAATACATAGTCATTCTCGACGAATCGGCGAGAATCACTTCGTGATTCTCGACGATTCTGCCTTAGTAGAATTCAGGGCGGCGTTGAGACAGCCGGCAGCATTCAGCGAGAATCAGCGAGTGATTCTCGTTGATTCGGCGAGAATCGTCAAATCGGCGAGAATCACTTAGTGATTCTCGACGATTTCTACTTAGATGATTTTCGCCTTTCTTTCCTTGATCTGGTCTTTGGCCCATCCTTGCTCCTTGTCTGCTCTTGATCTTTCTTAACCCTGTGCTTGAAAGTAAGTACACTCCAATAGAGAGAGTACACGTAAACAAACACACTGATCTGCTCAACGAGGGATTACGCTGCACAGACCCGTATATATTGACCTACTGCACCCTGACATTGGTGTGTACTTAGCGAGGAATAACTGCAAGCACAACTTGAAGGCAAGTGATCAAATACATTGTCAATTCACCTTAGCTTGTTCAGGGGCTTCTTCAAATCAGGTACATTATGGATACAATACCCAACACTTCCTTCGGCCCTTAGAGCAGAGGGGCCTTATTTAATTACCTCTTCAAGGCCTGGAATGCCTCCTTGCATCCTTTCGACCACTCGAACTTCAGCTCCCCGCTCAGCACTTTAAAGAAGGGAGAACACTTTTTTGCTACCCAAGAGAGGAACCTACTGAGGTCTACCAACTTCCCCGATACACATTGCACCTCCTTAGCAATCCGAGGAGACCCCAAATCCATATTTTCCTTGAGCTTATCATGATTAGTTTCCACCCCTGCGGCGGTGTGAAGATGACCCAAGAACCTCCCCATGCTTGCCCCGAAGACACACTTCAAGGGGTTTAACCTCATCTTATATCTCTTACCGAAGGTCTCCTCCATATCTTATAGTTTGGAGTCCACCTCTCGGCATTTGATCATCATACTATCCACATACACTTTGAAGTTCCTCCCCTTTTGCTCCTGGAGGACCCGATCCATCATCTTTTGGTATGTCACCCCTACATTTTTCAACCCAAAGGAAATCATCTTGTTGCAGTAGTACCCATCCCTTGTGATGAAGGAGACATCATTTACATCGGGAGGGAGCATCTTGATTTGATGATAACGTGAAAATGCATCTAAAAAACTCATTAGAGGAAAACCTACAGCTGCGTCAACCAGTGCATCGATTCGAGGCAAGGGGTAACAATACTTTGGACATGATTTATTTAGCAAAGAAAAATCAACACACATTCTCCACCGGTCGTCTCCTTTTTTAACCATTACAATGTTGGAGTCTAGCTGGGGTATTGTATTTCGGATACAAAGTCGGCCTTCAGGAGCTTGGCCACCTCCTAACTGATGGGTTTGGCCATCTTTTCTACAATGGACCTCTTCTTTTGCTGGATGGTGTGGACCTCTGGATCCAAGTTGAGATGATGGCAGACAACATCTGCATCGATCCCCGCCATCTCTATCGAACTCCATGCGAAGATGTCCACGTTTTTCTGGATGCATGCCAGCATCTTACCCTGGTCCTCTAGGGTCATCCACTGCTAATGCACACTTTCTCCAACTTGCCCCCCTTGGTAAGAACCTCCATATCTACCACCTCTTTAGTATCCTTCAGCCAGGACTTCTCCTCCTACTCTCTAGAAGCCCCCTCTCCTGGGACTGGGATCTCCTCCCCCTGAGCTACCTCCATATCCATCACCTCAGCCAGCTCCTCTAGAACTTCTTCTGCCACCTCCACCCGGTGCTGATCTCCTCGCCTTCTTCCGTCTCCATAACCTCTCCTTCGACCACCTACCTTGATAACTCCTCCATCCACCGCTCCATTTCCTCGACTCCTCCCTGTTAGGAGATGGAGTTCACCATGGTGATGTAGCATTCCCTCGCTACTTTGGAGTCTCCCCAGAGACTAACATGGACCGCCTCGACATTGAACTTCATGCATTGATGGAAGGATGAGGGGACGCAGTGGAAGGCACTAATTAGGGCCCGTATGAAGATGGTGTTGTAACTATTGGGGGAATCCATGATAACGAACCTACAGTTTCGGGACATCCCCCTAGAGTAATATGGAGCCCCACTCATACTTCAACCTCCTTACTTTCCTCAAAGAACCCAAACAAAGGTCCATCCGAGGCAATCACCCTCTTGGCCTCCACATTCTTCGCATCAAATGCCTTTTTGAAGATGACGTTGACCGAACTCCCATTGTCAAGGAGGATCCTAGAGACAGTAAACCCTTTGACTGTGGTATGATTGACAAGCGTGTCAAAAAAAAGATCATCTTGATCCAACATGTCACTCCTAGAGAAGGTGATCTTCTCCTCCGGGTTAGGGTCTAGGATATGGAGTCAATGTCCTTCGGTACATGGTATGGTGGCTTGCCTTCTGGGAAGCCTCAACTCCCCCCCCCCCAAGGATCACTATGATCCCGCCTTAGGCCCCAACATCAGCCTGATCCTCACACCTTTCTTCCTCTTCCTGAGGCAAGACTTCCTCGATCCTCACCTCTCGGTGGTGCCACTGATAATGCTGCTCCCTATTTCCTCTCACCTCGAGGAACTCCGGGTATGTGACAGTGACATGGCCCTCTGCTTGGTGGAAGTCACAAAAGGGTAACTCCACCCTGACTTCCCTCCTTCTCTTCTGCTGACCCCTCCTCCTCTGCATGGCTATTTTCATAGCCAAATGTTGATCGGGGAGAGGAGACCTTTTGTCCTACCTCCATATTGGAGGGTGGAACTGACCCTGGCCCCCTGATGATTATATACTCCATGGAAACATCTCCTCTGTCCTTGGTTTTACCACTCCGTCTGCCTCTAGCCAAGCAGGTTGTTCGACCCCTAATGCCCCTACCTTTGTTACTACTGTCGTATATGTTGCTGCTCCCTCTGCTGGGGTTCGACACTCCTCACCTCCTGACCTTGGCAACCTCCTAACTGTTTCTTCTCTTTCATGGCCCACTGGGCCATCTTCTTCGCAAACTTGGGGTTCTCTGCCTCCCCGTCGACTTCCCTCACCTCCCTTTCCTTAGATCCTCGTAGGAGACAGGTGACACCCTCTTCATCTCCATCCTGAAGAAAACCTGTTGCATTCCAAAGGTGAAGGCCATCATTAGGGTGTACCTTAAAATCTCCTGGACCTTGGTGACCTTCTCTTGGAACCGGTACACATAACTCCCCAGTGGCTCGTTCACCCCCGGCTTATTGTGGAACATGGACTCTGAATTCTTCTTCCTCTTCTTGGAACATGAACCCCCGACACAGATACTCGAAGCAGTACATCGAGCTGGCCGGTAGCTGGTGGAACCACTTTCTCGCCTTCTCCTTGAGGGTGATGGCAAAGAGCCTATACTTTAAAGCATCTGACATTTGTCTTATTGAAATCACATCTTAGAAACATTGGATGTGCTGGACTGGGTCATCTTTCCTAATGTAGTAGGACATCTATATCTCCATGAACCCCTCTAGAAGTGGGGAAAAAGAAACCAACTCACTAAAGGGGATACCTCCCACTGGTGGGCGAGCCGGAAGACCTCGCACCCCATCTTGCAGAACCGGCCTCCACTCGCCGTGCAGGGGAATAACACTCTCCTGGGGAGATCTTGCTCCCTACCCTCTTCTGTAATCTCCTTCCCATCTCGCTGAGCCGGGGCATCCTCGCCTAGGGTTGGGGCGGCGTCGAACGGTATAGCTGGCGTCAAGAACTCGGCATGCGCGCCTAGTATGAACCTGAGAACAAGCCAAGTACCTCCTGCCTGAGCTCCTCATACATTCCAATGGTGGAGAGAGGCGGAGGAGGTGGCGAGTCGGCCCAATCCAAACCTTTCCCTTCTCCCTCAATCATCGAGCCTGCTGAAGAATTTCGGTGCTGACCACTATCCACGCTCACCGCACTAAAAATGTTGAAACAAAAAAATCGGTCTCTGTGGAGTTCACCCTTTGGGAAGGGGTGATCGCTCACCTCCTTCTCCATCGCCAGCCAAACAACTAATGGATAAGAATAGGGGACAGACGCAAGGCTCCAGTACGGAGCCCCCACCACACACCCAAAAGATCTTAGAGTGCTTCCCTTCCTTAGCTAAGTGCCGATCTAAGGATACCTCAGAAATCGTAGGATGACCGGGGCACAAGTAAGCATGTCTCCTCAGGTACCCCCTTGGGTCTATTTATAGATTTTTGAAAATGACCTGCAAATGGCCAACATCCGCTGTTCCAAATAGCTATGTGTAGCCCAACTGGGTTTTCCAACAATGTAACTCTACTATTCTAAAAGGCTATATGCAAACCAATAGGGTTAAAATAGTAAAGATACATCAAGGAAAAACTGGGAGAGTGGCACTCTAAAACCTCCACTCACATGGAGCAGCAAGTGCTCGATGGAGCTAACACTCGCTACCTCCACTTGCCGAGGGTGGCAAGTACTCGATGGAGCTGGCACTCGCCGCCTCCCTACGTCCCTTAGCGAGTGTGGGCCAGAAACTCCCACCTGCCAAAAGGTGTCAGTGCTGCGTGAGCCAGGCACTCGCCTCTTAAGCACCCCACTACGGGTCCAGCTTTTCTCAATGGTTGAGAGAAGAAGGCGCTGAATGCAAGGGCTTCACTCAATGTTAGGATAGAAGGCATTGAGTGACTTGTCCTCACTCAATGCCAAGGAGAGGCATTGATTGACTGGGCCTCACTCAATGCCAAGTAGAGGAGGCGTTGAGTTACAGGGCCTCACTCAATGCCAAGGAGAGGAGGCGTTCAGTTTCTTGGGCGGCGAGTGCCCGGTGAAGATGGCACTCACTGCCCCCCTTTGCGTCTGGGTGAGTACAAAACTAGGCTTTCTCTACTTGCCTGCTACTTGCCGATCCCCTAGGACGAGTGTAATACCCTAAAAGTAATAGGCAAAAGTCGACCTGGGCTGGACAAAGATTGTCGAGCCGAGCTCGACAAAGATTGACAAGCGGAGCTCGACGAAGATCATCGAGTGGAGCTCGATGATTCTGGCCGGTTATCATCCCCGGTCGACGATTTGTCGAAAAATGAGGATATAGCCGAGCGGTGAGTCGTGTCAGATGACTGATGAGCGGACAATAGGAGGTGGGTAACTGTGTCAGCTATAACCCGAGCCGTTGCTTTATTTTGATGAGAAGAAATCGTGTGGCTGGGGTAAAAACTGATGCCTTATTTACAGAGGAATCTGATTCCGGAAATCATTATTTTCTTTCTCTCTCTATCTTCCTTGCCTCCCGAATTTTGGAGCAGATAGTTTCTGGCTGGTGCTAGGGTTTGAGTGAACTTTTAGAGTTGCTGGAGAAGATCTTGTGGCCGCAATCAAGAGCCAAATCTATAATCGCGAAGGGGAAAGTGAGGCGATCAATTCTATCCGCGTAGAAAAGTTGTATCATGGATCCGAAGAGAATGGCAAAGGCAACCATTTTCCTCCTTGGATATGTGAAGTACTTATTTTGGCATGTGCATGGATTTCCCCCACCAAAAGATGGAATATTGAGGGATTTCATTTAGGTTGATTCTTGAAATCCCCAAGAAGTCTTGCATATAGATCCGGAAATGTGTATTACCGAATAGGCATGCTGTATGAAGCCCATCTAGACAGGGTTGTCTGGATTTGTGGTGTTTTATTTTGCGCACCAGAGAAGACTGCGTATAAACGAGTGTTTTTTGGAGTCGGTGGTTTGTGCCTATGACGTGGAGTTATAGGAAGTATTGGAAGGAAGCTCCAGGAAAATAACCTCTAAGTTTGTGTGCTATATGCTGGAACTACAGGATGCTACAAGGTTTGGGTTGAGTTTGGGTGCATAAAGAGAGTTCTGTTGACCCCGCCAAGCGATCGTGATGAATGCTGGCATTGACTCCCACGATGATTATGAAGCCAGTCGTTCAGGGACATTGTGGCTATTGTGAGCTATGCACTCTTAAAGGTCGGTGAGCAGAACGGACAAGGGGATACCGAACCGCGTCAGTCAAGACATTGAACTGCCGATTTGAGTGATGGGCAAGGGCTGAAGTGTATTTGCGTTATGGTTGTCTAACTTGAGTGCCTAAGTTATTGGCTTCGTTAGGATCACAAGATCAGAGTGTTGGGCTGTTCTCCATCAAGATTAAATTCAATGGCCGTGGGTAGTGGAGCAAGAATGCTAAAATTTTACCGTTGGTTTATAGGCCTGAGAACAGTGGTGGGACCCAGGTTTTCCGGTGCACCGATAATGTGCCCCAAGTGCACGGAGCGTCGGGCCATGTGGTCTACGTTTGTGATATATTGATTGTGCGTGAGTGCACATCTTGTGATATATCTGCTTGTGAAATGTTTTACCTGTAGGTAAGGAATACCATTGCCCCGGGAAAGGGGTAGGGTCGTTATAAATTGGTCAGCTAAATGCTGACCGTTGCCTTGTTTGCAACCATTGCGGTTTACTGTCCTTGAGCAGGTGTTGGAGAGACGAGCAAGAAATAGCAAGCTAAAGCCCTTGCTGCTGCTACTGGCCCTCGAAGGCCGAATGAAGAATTTTACTATTTTCATGCATGGCCGACCTGCGTGTCGATGTTTGTAATCCACGGTGATGAACTGTAACTGTAAGGCCTTGAGGCCATAACTTTTTTGTATAGTGATATTCCTGTGTTTATATATATAAATGGTGGTTTATGTATTGTGGACATTCAAATGAGTTTGAGTTCAAATAACCATAAAGATTTTGTTAGCATGCTCTGAGTTACGATGCGATTAAAATTTGGTTTTAACATGTAACCTTTCTGCCTGTTTGTAAACTATTGTGTGGGGCCCCAGCCGGACCTATTGGGTATTGTATCCACAATGTACCTGATTTGAAGAAGCCCCTGAACAAGCTAAGTTGAATAGAGAATGTATTTGATGATTTTCTTCAAGATGTGCTTGCATCTATTCCATGCTAAGTACACACCAATGTCAGGGTGCTGTGGGTTAATATACACGGGTCTGCGCAACGTAATCCCTCGTTGAGCAGATCAGTGTGTTGGCTCACATGTACTCTCTGTATTGGAGTGTACTTATTTTCAAGTACAGGGTTGAGATAGATCAATAACAGAAGAGGAGAAAGGATGGGTCAAAGACAAAGTCATGGGAAGAAAGAAGAAAAATCTTCTAAGGAAAATACGTCGGGAATCACAAAGTGATTCTCGCCGATTCGATGGGAATCACTAGTGATTCTCGTCGAATCGTCGAGAATCACTTGCCGATTCTCACCTACGGCATCTGGCTGACAGTACGCATTCAAGAAATCAGCTAAGGCAGAATCGATGAGAATCATTAAGTGATTCTCACCGAATCGTCTAGAATGACTTTGCATTCTCGTCGATTCGTCGAGAATGGGATTGATTCTCGCTGATTCCCTCCGGATGTCATGGATTTATACTGGAATTCTTCCAAGGAAAATTTGACGAGAATCATGAGTAATTCCCGCCGACTTCGACGGGAATCACCAATGATTCCCACCGAATTTGCGTTAGGCAAATCTGCTATGTTCGCTGGACCGAATCAGAAACTGTGCGCTATTTTTACCGGGCCTAGGGTTTTTCCTTGTGGGCCCCACAACAGTCCTTGGGATTGGCTCGGGTATATATACATGCTTATTTTCGAACATCTACAGTAACTTTTCACGAAAAAGAAAGAAGCCACCGAGCTTAACCTAGCCGATCGTGGAACTCCTTCCGTCGCCTTCGCTGCTCCCTAAGTTATCGCTTCTGCCGATCTGAGATCTTCTTTGATTGCTCAACGACAAAACTGAAGCTAGGTAACGCGTCTCACATTTCTCACTCGATATCCCTTGTCTCTCGGTTTGTTGAACAGGAACATTTTTCCCCTCCGAATCGATTGAGACGATCGATCTAAGTAAGATCGTTGGTAGACCTTGCTAGCTTCGTCAAGAAGTTTGGATCTACAAAGCATCGCCGCCGCAATCATTTGCCGTCGCCGATCTCGGGAAGATCCTCTCCAAGAGAGTGCTCCGGTTGTGGACTCTTCGTCTTTATCAAGAACACTTCAATGAACAAAGAGGGACATCGGGTTCTCCATACTTGAAGTTTGTATTTTTTATACATTCTAATTTTCATGTTGTTGTAAAGGAATATTGATTCCTTGATGTAAGGGTTGGGTGCAACCCGTGGTGGAGGAGTAGTGACTCCTTCGGGTGGAAGGGTTTCTTCCATAGTGTGAGGATTGGATTTCAATCCGCTTGGTGAAGTGACCGAGTCGTCCCTTGTTGGGAGATAGGTCGAAGGGGGAGAGTTGACGTACCAAAATCGGGGAACCACTATAATTGCATTTGTGCATTTCTTTTTTTTGTGGTTGTTTTCTTGTGCAGGTTATTTTTTATTCCGCAAAAGACATCAAATCACCTATTCCCCCCCATAGGTGAAGTTGCTACTGTCCCTCGAAGGCCGAATGAAGAATTTTACTATTTTCATGCATGGCCGACCTGCTAGTCGATGTTTATAATCCACAGTGATGAAATGTAACTGTAAGGCCTTGAGGCCATAACTTTTTTGTATAGTGATTTTCCTGTGTTTATATATATAAATGGTGGTTTATATATTGTGGACATTCAAATGAGTTTGAGTTCAAATAACCATAAAGCTTCTGTTCGCATGCTCTGAGTTACGATGCGATTAAAATTTGGTTTTAACATATAACCTTTCCTCCTGTTTGTAAACTATGGTGTGGGGCCCCGGCCGGACCCTCTATTATATTTCATTTAACAGATGGGGATGTTATAACGAGTGCGAGCCAACCTGCTCCACTCGCCCCTCATTTGGTCCACCCCAACAGGGCGAGTTGAGGAGGCCACTAAGCTCTCCCCTCTTCCCGGTTCGCTTGTACTTTGATTTTTTACACTTGTCGCCCACTACTCGCTGGATGTGTGTTTGTACAAATAGAGAACCTTAAGAGACTAGACTTCCCTCTGGGCCAAGTGTTGGCCACAAACCTGATCCTACAATCGTTTCTGGATAGTTATGAGCAGTTCTTCTTAAACTATAACATGAATGAAATAGACAAGACAATACCCGATATCCTAGGCATGTTAATAACTACTGAAATCAACATGAAGAAGGCCAAACCTGCTAACTCATAATGATGGTGCATAAAGGAAAGGGGAAGGACAACGGATTCAAGAATACAAAGGTAGGACCTAAGCCTGCTCTAGAGCCCAAGTCTTTCACACTGAAGAAGAAAGGCTCTACGAAATAAGGGAAATGCCACCATTGTGGCAAGGTTGGTCACTGAAGGTAGAATTGTCCTTTGTACATTGAGGGTCTGAATAAGATTAAGGGAGGTATGACTTCCGCTTCAAGTATCTATGTTATAGAGATAAACCTTTCTGCTACTTCATCCTGGGTATTGGATACCAGATGTGGTTCTCACATTTGTATAAATATGCATGAACTAGGGAGGAGAAGATTGCTAAGTAAAGGAGAGGTGGACCTGCATGTGGGTAATGGAGCAAGAGGTTCATCTATCATCATAGGAATTTACCGTCTTTCTTTGCCCTGTGGGCTTGTAATAGAACTTGATAATTGTTATTATGTCCGTTCCATAACTAGAAAGATTTTATCCATTTCATGCTTGGTCATGATTTTTTTTTTCTTTTATTATTAAGAACAATTATTATTCGATATTTAAGAATGATGTTTGTTATGGTATATCCAAAATGTTTACTGGTTTATATGTTTTGAACTTAAACCATCAGATCTATAATATAGAAAACACTAAAAGACTAAAAACGAATGACTAAAACCCTACGTACCTTTGGCATTATTATTTGAGCCATATAAATGAGAAACGCATATCCAAGCTCCATAGAGATGGACTACTGGACTCTTTTTATTATGAATCATTTGAGAGACTATGTTTCCTTTCACTGGTTTCAATGAGAGGGGTGATGATCTCTTAGGTATATAACATAGTGATGTATGTAGACCCATGAGTTCTATGGCTAGAGGTAGGTATTTCTACTTTGTTACCTTTACTGACAATTTAAGTAGATAATGATACGTGTATCTTATGAAGTGCAAATCCAAAAACATTGAAAAGTTCAAAGAGCTTAAGAATGAAGTAGAGAACCAATTGCATAAGAAGGTAAAAGCACTCTGATCTAATCGAGGTGGCGAAATCCAAAGTCATGAGTTTTGTGACAATCTAAAAGAGTGTGATATTGTATCATAGCTCACTCCATCCTAGAACACCGTAGCATAAGAGTGTGTCTGAGCGGATGAATCATACTCTGTTAGACATGGTACGATCGATGATTAGTCATGTAGATTTGCCGATTTATTTTTTATGGTTTTGCTCTAGAAACTGCTGCTTTTACAATAAATCGTTCTCCAACGAAAGCGGTTCTAAATAAACCATATGAGATATGGACTAGGAAGCGCCCTAGTATGCCATTCATTAAGATTTTGGGCTGTGAGGAATACGTGCGACGTAAAATGCTTGATAAGCTGGAACCCAATTTAGATATGTGTTATCTTGTGGGGTATCCTAAGGAAACTAATGGTATTATTTCTACCTACCGTCTGATTGAAAAGTGTTTGTAGCGAGGACAGATGTCTTTCTTGAGAAAGAGTTCTTAAGTAGAATGACTACCAGGGTATAACTTGAAGATGTTCAAGACCCACAAACTATGATTGAACTGGAATTAAAACCTCATCCAGGACTACAAGGTGTTGTATTTAGAGAGCCTGCTCAAGAAATACAAGTTCCATGTAGATCTAGTAGAACAAGGTTTGATCATAAAAGATATGGATTTCTCGGGTCCCAAATAGGTAATGTGTTGCTTATGGATCAAAGTGATAAGCCTGCAGCCTACTATGAGGTTATGAGTGGAGAGGACTCCGAGAAGTGGCTTGAGGCCATAAATTCTAGAAGGGACTCCATGTATGAAAACCAAGTTTGGACCTTGGTGGAACGACCTGAAGGGGTAAAATATATAGCGTGCAAGTGGGTCTTCAAGAAGAAGACCGACATGGATGGGAATACACAGACATTCAAAGGGTGACTGGTGGCTAAAGGTTTCAAGCAAATTCATGATATTGACTATGATGCGACTTTTTCCCCTATTGTAATGGTTAAGTCCATCAAAATTCTACTTGCTAATACTGCGTATTATAACTAGTTGATCTGGCAGATGGATGTCAAAACGGCTTTCCTAAATGGAAACCTCCTTTAGAAAGTGTATATGATACAACCAAAGGGTTTTGTATCTCCAGGTGAAGCCACTAAAATATGCAAGCTGGCAAAGATCCATTTATGGATTAAAAGAGGCTTCTCGAAGTTGGAATCTTCGTTTTGATGAAAATATCGAAGAGTTTTGTTTTATCAAGAACGAGGATGAACCGTGTGTTTATAAGATGATTAGTGGTAGTATTATTGTCTTCCTGATATTGTATGTAGATGACTTACTACTGATCGAGAATGACAAACTGACCTAACAAGTTGTTAAGAACAACCTTGGTAGCTGCTTTTCTATGAAAGACTTGGGTGAGGCGAATTATATACTTGGTATTAAGATCTATAGATATAGATCGAAGAAGTTGCTAGGTTAGACCCAAAGTACATACATTGATAAGATGTTGAAATGGTTCAACTTGCTTGAGTCCAAGAAAGGATTCTTACCCATGTCTTATCATGTGAGTGTCTCTAAGGACCAGTGTCCTAAGTCTTGTGAAGATAAGGACTACATGAAGTTGATTCCGTATGCTTCGGCAATTGGTTCAATCATGTATGCAATGATATGTACTCGACCTGATGTCTCTTATGACTTAAGAATGACTAGCAGGTATCATTCTGATCCCATTCAATGTCACTGGATTGCCATTAAGAATATCCTAAAGTACTTGCGAAGGACTAAGGATATGTTCCTGGTATTCGGTGGAGAGGAAGAGCTCGTTGTAAAAGGTTACACAGATGCTAGCTTCTAAAATGATAGGGATGATTCAAAGTCTCAGTCAGGGTTGATATTTTGACTAAATGGAGGTGTGGTTAGATGGAAGAGTTTCAAGCAGGTGATAGTTTCTGATTCTACAACTGAGGCCGAGTATATCGCTGCAGCGAAGGAGGCTCTATGGATTAGGAAATTCATCGGTGAGTTAGATGTAGTTCTTAGCAATGTTTGTCCCGTAGATCTCTACTGTGACAATAATAGTGCAATTGCACTTGCCTCAGAACCTAGATCTAATCAGCACTCTAAGAACATACTTTGGTGGTTCCATCTTATATGAGAGATTGTCAATCGAGGAGATGTGAGAATTTGCAGAGTGCCTATTGAGGAGAATATTGCGGATCCACTAACAAATCCTCTAGTGCAAAGAAAGCAATAAGGTCATGTTAGATCATTGGGTATACGATACCTTAATGATCAGCCCTAGTAGGAGTCTTGTGGATTGTATATTTGTTTGCTGTAATGATTCATTTGATGAAGATAGTACTGTATACATTTCATTAATATATTTTGGCAAGTTCTTTTATTTGTAAATTTTTTTTCTACTATGATAGTGTAATTTAATGTAATAAATGTCATTAGAATGTTTGCTTCCATAATAATCAAGTGGTAATTTGAATGTGAGAGCATATGTTATTACAAGCTTCATTCTTAAATAGTCCCTTGTAGAGTGTCATCTTAGAAGCTAAGGTCGATGATGACAAATTAAGACTAGAATGTGCATTGACTGAGAACCGGTTCTCATTGGTCATGATATTGTGATATCAAGTCATCACATGGGTTCTTGTTAGTGAACAAGTTGTACTGGACAAACCCACCATGAGAATACATTGTGGATTGTTATATGAACGTGTCACAAGTATGGCTTAAGTGGAAATTGTGTTTGTTGTCCTTTGACCTAAAGTCACAACATTCATCGAGTGAGGAAGAGCGTGCTATGATTATTTTAAAAGTCCAGTCTTGAGAAATTTGGATGATAAAGCTAGTAATTGGGTATGTTACGAATCATATGGGGGTTTGTGTGTGAGAAGAGATAGGATTTGTCCTCCTATATGATAGGAGTTGCATCCACGGGCCCCGTGATGGAATGGGATTGAGAAGTGCATGACCATGCTTAGTTGAGTCAATATATGATATCGGGCTCACCAATTTCTGGATGTTCATTCTAGATCAGGAAACTAGGATTGAATGATTATAAGGGTGATATGGTCTATACCTCTAGTTCTATTCGTATGTAAGGGTTGAAAGGACAAGACAACACTGATATATTGGTCATGATGGCTTTAGAGTTCTAAACTGTTATTTCCTGGGGCGAAATTAGGCATTGTTAGATGCCGCTCATTGTTTGTGAAGCTTTTGTTTGAAACTTTCAAGATCAAGTGGGATACTGTTGGTATTACCATTTTGATTTGGAAGTGATCAAGTTTGTAGCCTCACTGCCAACGCAGTATGAGCCTATCAGGTTTGCACATAAGAACGTTTGGAGAAATTAGGAGATTAGCTTAGTATGATTTGCTCATATGATGAGTAGAAAAGGACTTAGCTCAACAAGGCATTGGAAGCATCAAGTGTGTTGAGACCTCTCGATGCTTTTGTCGATTCAAGTGTTGACTAGTCAGATAATGGCATTGAGTGTGTTGAGTATACTCAATGATTCATCATTTCAAAGTGTTGATTCGACGATATGGAAATTAAGAGCTGAGTGCGTTGAGTATACTTGACGATTTTTTGATTCAAGAAGTTGATTTGACAAGTATGATTCTCAGGCATTGAGAGCATTGAGTCCACTCAATGCCTTTTTCGAGTTAAAGGTTAACTCGACGAATATGGAACTTAGGCGTTGAGTGCGTTGAGTCCACTCAATTCCTTCGTCGATTACGGTATTGATTCGATGGGTTTGGCGTTGAGATCGTTGAATTCACTCAATGCCATTCATCAAATATCTAATGGATACTCGACGATTCATCAGTATAATTTGTATACTTGATGATTCGTTGTATATATCATTGATACTTGCAATTTGTCGAGACAAAGTTATCTGGTCGAAAAAAGCTTGATTCTAAGTCCTAGGTCTGCGAATAGCGACTAGGGTTGTTCTATTTATTCCTAGGGTATAAATATATTATTTTAGGGTTTCAAAGTAACTATTCATTCTGTCTAAGCACACGAGCCACATTGTGCGAAAGACCCGAGACCTAAAAGCCGATAGAAGTCATTTCGCCTGCCGCCGATCCCGTCGTCGCCGCTCTGTCTTATTCCGGCGAGTGTCGCCTCCGCCTCTCTTGTAACGGGCCTAGCAATCCGTGGAGAAGCTGACCTTCCACTCTCGACCAAGATTTTGTGCGACAAGATTCTACGGGTTCACCCATTCTTATGGGCTACCTATTGAGGTGTGAAAGATATTCTGCACTAGGAACTGTAGCTACAAAGTGGTTGGCTGATTTTCTAGAGAATCTAGGTGGACTATTGACTCAATCCCGCAAAGGAAATTATATTTTACTGCATTTTATTCTTGTTCAATGTTCACCGCTAGATCCAAATAATTTTGTGTTTTCATGTTCTTTATTTCCGCTGCGTGCACAAGTGTTGTGCCTCATAGCAAAACCCAACTAAATATAAGAAGAATTAATGTATGAGGCTCATTATATAGAGTACTCGATTCACTTGTACCTTTGTGAAGGCCGAGTGTCAGAAGCCCGGTGGATTTTTGAAGTCTTTGCTTATACCAAAAAAGAAGTTCAACAATATATCCATGGTTTTCATGCATGGGTTGTCGAGATCACAGAAGGGAAATGATGCCATCTGGGTGATCATTTGACGAAAATGTCGCACTTTATCCTGAATAGGAAGGATGATTTGGTGGAAAAACTTGTAAAGATGTATGTGGATAATATTGTACGAATGCATGGTGTGCCCCATAGCATCGTGAGTGACCGACATGGGAGATTCAAGTATAATGACAGGAATCTAGTACATCAACAATTGGGTAGCAAACTGAAGTTTAGTATGTCCTTTCATCCGCAAATGGATGTTCAGAATAAGAGGGTAAATAGGAAGATTGAGTACATGCTTTGGATGTGCTCCCTAGACATCGGGAAAAAGTTGGAGGATCACTTGTATATGATCGAATTGACTTACAATAATAGCTACCAGGCAAGTAATTAAATGGTGCCCTTCGAGCCCCTATATGGTAGAAAGTGTCGTACTCCGTCGTTATGGTTGGAGATGGCAGAGTCAAAGTTGTATAAGCACAAGGAAGTTGAGGATGTGACTTCTATTGTTCGGACAATCAAGGAGCAGCTGTTGATTGCGCAGGAAAGACTAGTTAAATATTACAATTCAAAGCACAAAAATGTTGAGTTTGCCGTGAGCGATTGGGTTTACCTGAAGATCAAACCGTTAAAGGGCGTGTTGAGGATTCGACGGCTGAAAAATCTAAGTCCGAGATACCTTTGGGTATTTTAGGTTTTGGAGCGTGTTGGTGAAGCCGCTTATCGTTTGAAGTTTCAACAGAACTTAATGGTCTTCATGAAATATTCCATATATTTGTGTTGTGGAAGGCAGTTCAAGAGCCTATGGAGGTGGTCGTGGCATATCAAGTGTCGATTGATGTTTGGTTGACAATGAAATTCAAGCACATTCGGATTGAAGACCCGGAAGTCAAGCAACTTTGCAATAATTCTATCAGTATGGTCAAGGTCCATTGGGACAATTGTGGTCATGAGGAGTTTTCATGGGAGTGGGAACAAAATATGAAGGCGGAGTTCCCTAAGCTTTTCGTTTGAGGTATACTTTCAAAATATAGAAACTATTTCTTTTCCTACAATATGTAATTTTGGTACGAAATTCTTTAAGTGGGGGAGATTTGTAATGCCCCAAGTTTGTGTAGGTAGGAATAGAAGGTACCGCGTGGCGATAGGCCAATACTGCATCGCGGTAGCGCACGGCGTCGAGAGCGCTGATTAAAGTGAGTTGACTCGACACATTGGTTACCACCCGATGGTAGGATGATACAATTTGGCGGTAGCATCAAGCATCGAGAGTTTAAGTGTGGCAGTTTTTCTCAACGCCTAGTCTACCGCACGGCGGTAGGTTGTTATCACGCTGTATTAGCCATTTAATAGGCTGACCTCTCGGGAAGTTATTGCCTGGCGGTAGGGATACCACAGGCGGTAGCTTGGAAATTTATTTATCAAAGCTCTCAGGTTTCTACCATACAGCTGTAGTAACTATCGCGTGGCAGTAGAAGAAGCGGTCATTTTGTAACTGTCCCCACCAACCGCGAGGTATTAGCATCCTATCTCGCAGTGATAGAGAACCTATAACGGCATGACCACGTGTCGGCCTATGGTTGGAGGGCCTGGGCGGTGGCACGTGAAATGAGGCATTATGTTATGGTATCGCGCATTGTTAGCTAGTTACCACACGGCGGTAGCTCGGTTTATAGTGTTGGTTTGGCCATTTCCACTTCATTCTTTGGGAGTTTGAGAAACTTTGGCTTGACGTTTGGAGGTGAAGTAGAGCCAGAGAGAGAGGACATCTCGCCACCATTTGAGTTTTTAAGCTACGATTCGCAAGGCGAGTTTTGATCTATGGAGGCAAATCTGATACAGTCATTTTCATCCAGCTAGAATCTCTTCCATGGCGCTAAAGCGATCTTCTAGGGTAACGATCCTCTTCCTTGGATATGTGAAGTCCATATTTTTGGAATTTGAGGGCTTACCCTCCACGAACACGTGGTGGTGGTTCCCCCGATGGGTAGATTTGTGTATCCTTGTTAGTCTTACATTTAGATCCGGAATCAAAGTACGAAATAGGCATATTGTGTGAAGCCCATCTATATGGGTTGGTCAGGATTGGTGATGTTTGTATGTTCTATATACTGGAGCAAACTCCGTGGATATCGTATAGATTTTGGAGTCACGGGTGTGCAGATGGCTGCAGCGAGAGTACTTGAGGTAGTCTCCTTTAAAACACCCGAAAAAGGGGGAATAAACGACAGTTTGCCCCTACCATGCGGCGGTAGCGCTATCACCGGCGATAACTCCCAGTGAGCTATGCATTTTGTGAAGCCTGTCTCTAGGAGGCCTGTAGGCTATTCTATAAGGCTTGTCTTATAAGACCTGGGGGTCATGGAGGCCTATCTCTCAAAGACCTGGTGGAAAATTTGTGGAGGGTGAGCTTAATTTGCTCATCTATGGTAGCCATGAGTGATATCCTAGGATCCTAACGAGGTTTTGGAATATACGAAAATGGGAAAGGGGATGCTGACTCGCATCACACCTACGAGCCGGACGATTTGAGCACCGGATATGGCTGAACTGTCCCCACCCCTTTGGCATTCGACTTGGAGTGAGTCAAAGTGTGAATTTTATGTCACCATGACTTTCTCGAAGAATTGGGGCATTGTCTTTGTCTTTTTCCCTAAAAGACTGAAAGCTAAAATGGTTTTTACCGTCACAAAGAACCTTTTTGTGACCCTTGACGCCCTGTCCACCAAGAATATGCCCTGAGAGCATGGGGGCGTTGGACGGCCAAGCCAATGTCTATTGTGAAAAATGCTTAAGTTGCACGTTCTGATTGCCATGTTGTATTTTTGCTATTTTGTGCAGGGAAGTAGCACCGCCACTCCGCGTATAGGGTGGGGTCATTATAATTTGGTCAATCAATGCTTACTATTGCTATTGTTTGCCACCATACATTTGAATATTTCATGCAGGTGCAGCCGAGCTGCGTGAGAAATAGCAGGAAGGAGGCTAGGATTGCCAAGCAGGCCCTTGAAGGCCAAAGCGAATTACCCATTTACTTTATTGTTCATGAGTGGTCGGCTTGTGTACCGATGTTTGCAAGACATTTGGTTTAAGTTGAACAATGTAAGGCCTTAAGGCCAATACTATTTGTGTATTTCGTTATTCATTCCTACTTTATGTTAGTGGACATTCAATTGGTTGCGTTTCTATTAACCTTTAAATTACTTTCGCTAGAATGCACTCTGAGATAGGATGAGTGTATTTGGATTATGGTTTCAATTACTAACTCATCTGATTGTTCGTAGTATATGGCATCGGGACCTGGCCATACCTTATATTATATGAAATATGATGGAAGAGGACGTTACAAAGGGTATTAATGAAAAAGATTCTTATAGAAGTTTATACTTACTTAACAAGGACTTATTCGGTCCCTTGCCAATCCATAATTTAGGAGGTTAATCTATATATTGGTCATTGTTGATGATTACTCTTGTTTTACTTGGTTTTTTTTTCTAAAACACAAGCCAGAGAGCTTCAAGGCTTTCACTAATTTTGTTAGGCAAATTTAGAATGAATTAAACTGCTAAGTGTCATAAATCAGAAGTAATCACTAAATAAAATTTCAATTTGTGGTCATGATAGAATTCAATGAAAGTCAAGGTATCTTTCTTGAGTTTTCCTCTCCACATACTCCATAATAAAATTGAGTTGCTGAGAGAATGAATAGAACCCTCATTGAAGCATGTACAAGTATGTTGAATGATGCTTCACTAGCAGAGTACTCTTTGGCCAAAGCGGTCAATACAGCGTGTCATGTGCAAAAGAAATAATTAATCAATAAAAGCCATTATAAGGCTCTCTCTGAACTACTGAAGGGTAGAAAACTAACTGTGTCCAACTTTAGGATATTTGGCAGTATATGCTTCCTTCTTAACAATGGGAAGTATTATTGAACAAAGTTTGCTGAAAAGTGTTTTGAAGGTATTTTCATAGGTTATAGTAGCCATAATAAGGCATATAGGATTTATTACAAGAAAACCGTAGTGGTAGAAGAGTCTATAAATGTTGTATTTGATGAGACAAGAATGCTTTATAGCAGCTCTCCTAGTATTATTTGTGCAAATGCATGCACCAGGTTAAAGGAACTAAGCTTGGAAGAAGCGGTCAAGGAAGATGCTCCAAGCTTGGTCAAGGTCGTCGATCCAAGTATGGTGGATCAAGTACTACTGGATGAAGAACTACTTCAACCTATAGGATATGCATCTGATATAGTAGAACCTGCTGGCGAGAGAGGAAGAAATCTAGTGTTCAGATACCTAAGAGATCACCCAGTTGATCTAATCATTGGAGAGCCAGGCAATGGTGTAAGAACCAAAAGAGGTACTGCTAATGAAGTTCTATATCTTAGCTTTCTGTCTTAGGTTAAGACAAAGAAATTTAAAGTTGAAAATAAGGATGCCTCTTTGATAATGGCTATGTAAGAGGAGCTCAACCAGTTTGAAAGGTATAAGGTTTGGGAGTTGGTGCACAGGCCCAAAGGACAAAACATGATCTGTACCAAATGGATATTCTGAAACAAGCTGGAAGAGAATGGAGTAATTATAAAGAATAAGGCCAGGCTTGTAGATCATGGGTGTAGATAAGAATGGATCGACTTCAATCAGACCATTATTCTAGTGTTTAGACGCAAAGCGATTAGATGTTCATTGCGTATGCTTCTCACAAAGGCTTCAAGTTATATCAGATGGACGTTAAGTCAACATTCCTCAACGACGATTTAAAAGAGGAAGTATTCGTAGCACAACCCCCATGTTTTGTCGACTCAACTTTTCCTGATTATGTATACTTTCATAAAAAATCTCTATATGGTTTAAAGCAGGCTCACCGAGCTTGGATTGAGATGATGTGTAGCCTTCTTCTTAAGAACAAGTTTGCAAGAGGAAAGATAGATAAGACATTATTTCTTAGGGAAATAAAAGGCAAAATTTTGCTAGTGCAAATCTTTGTCTACGACATTATTTTTTGCTCTACGAAGGACCACCTTTGTAAGAAATTTTCCAAACTTATGTAAGGGAAGTTTGAAATGAGCAGTATGGGAGAGCTGAAGTATTTCTCAGGACTTCAGGTGAAGCAATCTTAAGAAGGAATTTCCATCTCTGAAACAAAGTTCACCAAATAGTTATTCAAGTAATTCATAATGGAGAATACAACATCGATGAGGACTCCAATGAGTTTAACTATGTCTCTGGACAAGGATGAGAAAGGGAAACATTTTGATGAAACCAAGTACAAAAGCAAACTTGTGTCATTGCTCTATCTTACTGCCAATAGACCCAAAATAATGTTTTCAACATATGTGTGAGCTAGATTTCAGGTGAACTCTAAGGAATCTCATTACGCCATTGCAAAGAGGGTTTTTAGATACCTTTAGGGTACACAAAATCTTGGCTTGTGGTACCTAAGAAGTAATGACATCTAGCAAATTGGTTTTTCAGATGCTGATTTTACAGAAAGCAGGGATGACAGGAAAAGCACTTTCGGGACATGACAATTCCTCAGAAGAAGGCTTATTTTATGGAGTAGCAAGAATCAAAATTGTATGGCGACCTCCATTATTGAGTAAGAGTACATCTCTTCTGGTACTTATTGCATGCATATTCATTTGATCAAGAATCAACTTGAAGATTACAACTTGAAATTCAAGGATATTCTGATTTTTTGCTACTCTTCTAGTGCGATTGGGATTACAAATAATCAAGTCTCTCATAGCCAGACAAAGCACATCTAAATCAGATACCATTTCATCCGGGAGCATATGGAGAATAGGCACATAATTCTCAACTATGTCCCCACGGATAAGCAAGTAGCAGACATTCACGAAGTCGTTAAACGAAGCCAAGATCTCATTCTTCAAAATAGAACTAGGCATGCTCAAGAAGGACATTTGAAAAGGGCTAAGGAGAGTAAAAATTCTCTCAGTAAGGTACATCTCTAAGCAGTCAAAGTTTCTAAGGAAAATTAGTTGAGAAATACTCTTGGGAACTCATCAATTTGTCGAAATAATACGAATGTTTACGACAAAACTCGGTGTAATTCGACTATTTCTGCTCAGCTTCCGTCGGATTTCGACGAATCGTACTTGGGTCATTTTTTTATTGGATCTGAAGAGTTGGTGGTTTATGGTATAGGATGAATTTGCATATCTCGAAACTTTAAATATAAATATATAAGTTCTCGGACAAAAAGTCTTCACATCGTCGAAAGAGAAGCCTGAATTCCACTGATCTTTCCCATCCACCGCTTCAGCTTCAGTAACTATAGTGCGTCGTCTTCTCTAATTCCCTCAATATTTTGGAATGAAGTGTTTTTAGATGGCTCCAAGGGGTACTAGTGGCATGCTCGTAGGTGGAGAACTTGTTCATACAGGTTTTGCTATGGCCACGGATAAATTTAGTAATGTCATCCTCATGTTAGAATTATTTAGTCTCAAATTTGTCCTCGAACTCATTTGCAAGGTGTTGGACAAGGAGGTTATGGAGTTCTTCCAACATGCTAAACTCCACAGGGAATATATAGTTATCAAGAGCAATGTTAAGGAAGCCAAAGTCAATGTGAAAGATTCTCTACTCATAAGGTATTTACGGCTCCCAGTGTGTGAAAAGGAAGATCAGCTAGAAGACTGTGATTTTACAATGGCTCTGCTATTCTATGGACTACCAAGAAGAACTAAAGCAATCAAGTGAAATGGGATGAATGATGAAGGAAAACTTCTATCTAATAATGTTGTAAGTTCTGTTGTGCAAGACTAGATCTCATGATTACCTATCCACAAGCATGTTTAGGATTCTTGTCACCATCATATGCCGGAAGAGATTGTCAAGGGTGTAGTATTATTTGGAAGGATAAAGGATAGTTTCGGAGCACCCAAAATTGGAAGGATTATCATCCTTTACTATAATTAGGTGAATCAAGACACATTTGACATGACAAAAGAAGTTCCAATTCACAACTTAAAGAAAATTGATTCCACTATCTTCTCTAGATGGGAAAGAAGAATCCCATGGTAAGGTGATCTCCAAGACTTGCCTGCTTTAAAAGATGAGAAAGTTCCTGAGGAAACACTTTCTACTCCTACACCCCGTGAAATTTCTAAAAGCTCGTGTGCAGGAATCGAGGGGGGGTATGTTGAAACCCAAGTGGTCACTTATGTACAAGTGCCCTTGGTTGTTCCTTCTTCTGCAGTTTTAGATGCTCTTGAGATAGTGGTACAAGGTTAAATTATACAGACAGAGGATCTTCATGCAGTGATTGTTAAATTGGTAGGGCTTGTTTGAGCCAAAATTTGACTTTAACGAAAGTTCGAAACAAGGGGTGTAGCCAACACCTACTTCTCCCAAGTTCCGACCTCTAACTAGCAGTAAAGTACGAAAAACCAACACAAAGACTCAGCTGGGAGGTCCCACAGCTTACACGGAAGATCCCTGAGCGCTTCCCCTCCATAGCCAACTGCTTGGCTAGGAGCTCCTCAGAAAGCACTAGAAAATCTTAGGAAAATATGAAAGCATGCCTTCTGAGGAGCCCCTGTGGGTCTATTTATAGCCTTTGCTTGCCTGAAATTACTAAATTACTCCTGGCTGGTCTACCAACAACCAAACTCCGATGTTATATGGAGCTAAATGCAGACCCTAGGGGTATACAGGTAATTTTACTTGAGGGCATCCAGGTAATTTTACACTAGGCCCTACCCGGCGGGAGCCTTCCTGCCGAGAACTGAAGGTTCTTGCATTTACTTCTTTCCTAGAACTTCCCAATCCTCACTAGGAGGAATTAAAGAGTATTAATGAATGTTAAAGGTTGTGCCTGGTAACACCCTCCTGAGGCGCTAGCCTTCTCATCCGCCTCTAGGCAGGAATAAAAGACTAAAGTGGCTCGAGCCCTTTTTACTTCCCCAAGAAACATCGTTCCCTGCTCGACGTTCTGAGCTCGACGAGCTGACCCTACACAAACCCTTGGCGAGAGCCTTATCTCATGCTCTTAGCGAGAACCCTCCTGCCCAGTCCTCTTGCCTGACCCAATAATCTTAACGCTAGTCCATAGCTATCCTAGTCCGGGTCCTTAGGAGATCTTGTTCGTACCCAACGAATATGGGGTTGTACACAATCCCTGCTCTTTGCGAGCTAGCCTTATGCTCGGAAAGACACATCCAACCACTAAATATTCAGTGGGTGCATGCTGATCTGGTAGGGAATCTTTCTGCAGACCCAAACCGCCCTATAAATACTCCGCTGAGTTTATATTTCAGGTCATCTTTGCCGTCATTTTTTCTTCTTTAGTTACTCTAGGGCCATGAAGATGCGTGAAAAAAATGCTCAAATCCACTCTCGGAGGAGCTTCAGGCCCGCCTCGCCGTGGCCTAGGAGTGGGCCCGCGCCAACTGTGCCGAGGTTGCCCCTTGGATGACGGGCAAGAGACCCGCCTGCCAGAAGGAAGTGGGCAAGAAGTCAGCTAGCGAAAAACCTGCCGATTTGAGCTCCTGCCCAAAAAAGAAAAAGAAAGCCAAATCGGTCAGGCGTGACCTATTGATGGAGAACCGAGCCTCGGCTACCCCAACTCCAAACCAAGACAACAATCCTCCTTCCCGGCTAGAGGTACTCTTCTCGCCTCATCCATAGGCCTAAACATTCTCAATGAACTGGGTCGTATACTGAGGTATAATTTTTCTCGCAGGGGATAGTGCCGAATGGTATCACCCACACCTTCCTAGCATATGCTGAGGAATCCCGCTCCCTCCTCGATGCTCCGCTGTCTAACTCGAGAGTCGCCTATCCTACTTCTCCAGCCGATCTCCGAGGAACTCCTGGTATTTCATCCTGTGGCTTTAACTTTATCAGATCCACTTTTACCTTCCGCTGACTATGCTTCTCACAGGGCCTTCTCTTGGAGGGTTGGGCCTCGTTAACTTGAGGTGCTAGGTTTCCACTTCCAAAGATCACGTCAAACGAGCGGCCAACACTGCTCCCACGGCTGGTGGTTCTGTCACTGAAACATTGACTTTCGCACCGGAATCCCAGTCCCTTGTCGAAAAGGGTGCCTCTGTCCCCTCACTGGCGGGGGCCGAGACCTTGGAGCGTAGGACATCCCCCCCCCCGGGCAGGGAAAAGCCCCGTCTTTCCTCAGGTATGCAGGAACCTACTATTTACTCATTCATTCATCTCCTGATTTGACCAACTGTCATCCATGTCCAAAGGCACAGAGAGAGGAGGGTGACGAAGAATAATAATAAGAAGAAGAAGACGACGAGGATGAGGATGAAGAGGAAGAAGAAGAAGAAGAAAATGGGGAACACTCGCCCCTTCCAACTTCTTACGAGATGAAGGTCTTTCTTGAGGCCTCTAGGCGTGGTAAGGCACGATGCCAGAGGATTGCATCAGTCCTATCAAAGCTTTTGCGGCAGCAGTGAGCTAACTCCATAGTAGTGAAGAGAATCCATGTGAGGATGGAATGGCAGTTGGCGGTCATCGAGCGGGACTGCACCTACCTCAATGTCAAGGCGGAAGCCCAGGAAAAGCTTTCCGCAAGGACCTCCTCAGAAAGATACGTTGCATGGATTCGAGATCAAATCCGCCAGCCAGCCAAGGGATGACTGCCGATACAGACTTCTTTAACTAACGAGTGCCTCCAAGGCTGGGGAGATGAGATCGGGGTGAATGGTGGTGGGAACCGTACTAAACCTCGAGAGTTCTGCCTCTTCTCTCCTCAACTCCCCAGCCTACCACTTCCCCTGTATATCACTTGCGCTTTTTGGAAGATGACAGTTATTATGATCATTATGTATTATTATTATGTTATTATTATTTTCTTCTTTCTTTTTATCTTCACTGTTTGGGAGGCTCTCGCTCAGCAAGACCCCCTTTGTATCTGTGTTCTTTTCGCCTATTCTTCGCATACTCTCTTTGATACTTTGCGAATGCCTGACTTATACACTTTTCTCAATACTTCTCGCGCGCTAAGATCGTTTTTCTTCTCCCTAGCCCTACTGGGAGATTCTCGCTTCCTACGGGTCCAAGGAGAGCTGACGAGGCAGAATGGAAATCGAGGACTTAGGACGTCAAGATTTGACGACTCGTTGACCGTTTCCCTGCCGCACTTCTTAAGAAAATACTCATGATTACTGTATCCTTTATAAATAGGCCAATCCACCAACCCAATTTACTTCTCTTCATTTACTTCTTTTACTTTTTTGATTCCAAACCTTTGTCTCACACCAAACTGCTCTCGCCGATCTCTACAACGCAAAGGATCTCTCCTTCTCTTATAAATGCCTGGCGAGGGCGATTGCCGGGGAAAGTGAGTGCAATCCTTTCTAGATCACAATTTCCCGCTTTGCCGACTGACTATGGAGGAGTTCGACATGATAGTCGCCAACTTCATCCTCACTGGGTTCTCAGCACAGAACCCTTGTAACGACGATAGAGTTAACCTTGCATCGGTCAGAGAGCTAACCATTCCTGTGGAGCATTTCAAGGTTAGATTCCGCCTCCCCTTCAGGCAGGAAGTGTGTCAGGCCTTTCGGTACTATGGGGTGGTGCCGGCACCGCTCAACCGAAACTCCATCGTGATTCTGGTGGCCTTCATATGCTATATGCGGGTTGAATGGATCGAATTCAGCCTACCCATCTTTTAAAAACTGTTCAACTTCCGCGCGAAAGGCGGAGTAGTCTTCTTCTCAGGGAAATTTGTGAAGACGAGCGGTCTCGCCAACAAGAACCACCACTGGGTACAAAGAATCATTTTTGTATCTGGTGAGTTTGGAAACATTCTGCTCGAGCCAGTTAAGTATGACGACATGACCTATACGCCTCCCACTCTTGGAGGGCGAGAGGGCAACCTCGTCAAATTTTTCGGGACTAAGAATTTTGATGTCCCGTTCCTTCGGCGGGACATGGATTCTCTCCTGACTGTCCCTTACAGCGAAGGTATTATGTCGGTCCAAATTTGCAACCTTTTATTCCGGGATATAGGGCTAATCTACTATTGTTCTCGCAGGCGAGCGAGAAATCTCCCTCCACCAGCCTTTTGACGAGGCCCGGGCACTCACCGACCCCTTGGCTCTTGCCAAGTCTGTCGCTGCTGCCTACTGAGAGCTGTCGGGATCCTCTTTCGTGCCAAGCGCCTAGAAGCGGAAGTCGGGTTCCCAGCCTGCCCCTCCTCCCAAAAGATCAAAACCATCGGCTGCGCACAAGGGGAAATATATCGCACTAGCATCAACTATAACCCCTGCCGAGACCCCTACAATGGTCCCTTCAGTTGTCAGTGAGGCAGATGCCGTTCAGCCCGCCACAGAGACCCTGGCCGAGTCCTCTCGCCAGCCAGTGCCGAAAGGGCACCCGAATTTCCTGCTTCGGTAATAAATACAAGGATATAGAGGGTTGTACTTTGCTTCAATGAGATCATACTACCAAATGCATCACGGTATCCACCCTTATTCCCTCCTGGAGGGAGAAGGATTCAAGCACCGGCCATGCCTTCATGCTAGGCTATGGCCTCTACAGCTGAGAGGACGCTAGCAAGCATGATCGGACGCTATCCCGGGACCTCGTGTTCGATGCTACCCGAGCTCACCTTCACGTGGTCCAGCTTTCGCACATAGTTTGATACCATTCCCTCACCGTGGAGCGAAACCTCTCTAATACGATAAAGTTGAGGGATGCTTCCATTGCTGAGGTGGATAGCCTCAAGGCCGACTTGTCGTGATGGCGCACCTCCGCCACCTCTACTTGGAGACGATACTGGCGATGCTGTTGATCCGGTTGCTGAGGCGGTTCAACTCAAGGACGTGAGGCGTCATGGTGAACCGAACGGAAGGCTACGTTACAATCTCCGCCTGCGGCGTACAACATCCGCCGCGACGCATTAAAATATTTCCCTACTTTATTGCACTTTATTTCTATTTTAGGAATATAAAATTATCCAAGTTTGAAGTGATAATTTTATATTCAATGTTTGCAAGTTTATTTTTCATTTGGACAATATTTTATGTTGGTGTGCATTTAACCATTTGGATGGATGAGATTACATCTCCATCATGAATGGTTAAGGCTTGTTTGTAACTCCTATTTAAGGAGGCCTTATTATGAGATCATTAGTGAAGATTGAAAACCTAATTCCTTCTCTTTGAGAATTCGTCCAAGGAGGTTCTCCCTCTACCGCCGCCCCCTCTTGTGGTGTGAAGCCGCCCCCCCCCCCTTGCCTCCTCCATCCGTTCGGTGCGACTACGGCGCGGCTTCCTTCGGTGCGACTCCTTGGAAGAAGGTTGCAACCCTTCAGTGTGACGCCGGTGGATCCGTGGAGAGAGTGAATCTCCCACAGTTATCTTCTGTGAAACGCTCTCCGGTTGGGTAACTTCTCATCCCCCGTCTTCGCGATTCTTCTTCTTAGTTGTGGTGGAATATGCAAGTCGTTTTATCCGTTTTGTTAATCTAATCGCTGCACTTTCATTTCGAAATCACCGTTGCTAGGCTTTTATTTCCGGATCGGGTGGATCCTATTTGCCGGAGCGGATCTTGGCCTATAGCCTTGATTTCGCTCTCAAAAAGGAGTGACAACCTTTGTGTTGATTTGGGGAATAATCCGACTCAAAGTTTCGATCGCTATTTTCGAGTCGACCATTCCTCTTTATTATTTTTGTGCTGCGTTTGCGACGAGGAAATATTGTGGGCGATAGGTGCTGTGTAGGTGCGGTAGATCTAAGACGAGATTGGGCGTAGATTGACTTTTACCGTAGAGACCTCCGATTCCGGACATCCCGACATCAATTTGGTATCAGAGGCGGTCGTCTCAATTTCCCAATTGAAACGTCCTCGCTTATGCCCCATCAAATCGGTGAAAAAAAATCAAAAAAAAAAAAATTTTCGTTGGTCTGCCAATAGCGGGCTAAAATCTGCATTTTTTAGCGAAATTTCAGAAAATTTTTTTTTTTAATGATCTACATGTTTTTCACATTAATCTTTTATAAAAACATATTACTTTCAGTATAGCTACAGCCCTAGGGAAATTCGTCTCTCAAAATTTTCAGGGTCTTGCATGCGCAGTAGGCTACGCACGGAGTATTCGGCACCGTCTACGTCTAGGATGGCTGAGAACGAGCACGTAATTCGTAACACTGAAGCGATAGCAGGTCTTCGTAACGATATGACGGAACTTAGGGCCACCTTAGCACAGATTTTACAAAATCAAGCTAGGCCACCCCCACCTCCCGCTAATGTTGAGTTGCCCCACCGGCGCCAACATATTTCCGATTCGGATTCGGATGGCGACTCCCCACGAGTGCCCCCTCGAGGCAATCGCCACGGGCGAGAGTTTGATATTACAAGGGCCATCAAAATTGATGCCCCCACTTTCGATGGTATGGGAGATCCACAGAATTTCCTCACATGGATAGTGGACATGGAATGCTATTATGATTGGCACCATCTTACGGACCCCCAAAAGGTCCAAGTTGCCAGGATGAAGCTAACCGGTCGCGCCAAAACTTATTGGCTGAATGAAGAGCGTAGACTAGGGACTGGGGACGGAGACCCAATTATTGGATGGACCGTCATGAAGAATTTGTTGACCGATCAGTACGTCCCCGCGTACCATCGGACACAAATGTTTGACGAGCTCGCCTCCCTGCGGCAAGGCTCCAATTCTGTATCAGAGTACATGGGAGAATTAAAGGACCGGTTGGTACATTGTAACCTGAGGGAGATCCCCGAAGTCACCCTTTCTAGGTTTCGTAAGGGGCTTCAACCCGATATTCAGCGGAAGCTCTTGCGTTATGGTCACACAGATCTGAACACGACATTAAATGCCGCCCTCGACATTGAGAAACATTTAGCCTCTAAGGCTCACTCCCGTTACTCCCATGCGAAGGGAAAATCCTCTACCGGAGCATCTTCCTCCACATATCAGGACAAAGGGAAGTACCGGTCGACCGAGTCCAAGTCCGTAGTAATCACTGCTAGGAACGCCAAGAACCCCGCGAGCGAACGTATTCCCATAGGAAAGGTTGACAAGACTAACGCTACATGCTACTCTTGCGGCATTCAAGGTCATTATGCCTTCGAATGCCCAACGAAGACTAAATCCATAGCCCTATTAGAGTCGACGACCGATCTTGCGGATTATGTTTATGAGGCTGCTGAGGAGAGCGACCCGGAAGGGGTCCCAAGTGATTTAGAGGACGATCACCCCCTTATGGTGATGCGTTGTATCTTGACCACTCCTCATCCGTTAGATGACTGGAAGAGGACGAGTATATTTTCTCTGATCTTTAAGAGTGGCGAAAAGCTTTGTAAGCTTATTATTGATAGTGGTAGCTGTGTGAACGTTGTATCTGAGAATGCCATAGCACGTATGTCCTTGACCACGGAACCACACCCGACCCCGTATCAGGTTGCTTGGATCAACAAGATCTCCGTACCTATTACTAAGCGATGTCTGGTACCTCTCTCATTCAAATCTTATATTGATGTGGTTTGGTGTGATGTTCTTCCGATGGACGCCTGTCATGTGTTGTTAGGCCGCCCTTGGTTGTACGACCGTGATGTGACTCATTTTGGTAGAGCCAACTCTTATGAATTTAAATTCAATGGCAAAACCATTACATTGAGGCCCACCATCCCCAAGGAGCCTGTAGTTTTGGCTAAGGATACCACCATTCCTGTAGAGAGGAAGACGTTGAATCTAGTTGGTCGGAAGGAGTTCGCGAGCGACCCGTTTTATGATGGGATCATGTATGCGCTCGTTCTCCTGAGTGCGAAACCCGAATCTAGTCTTTTGGATGAGCTACCTAGTGAGTTACGGGTACTGTTGGAAGAGTATAAGGACGTATACCCGGATGAGTTGCCGTCTACATTACCCCCGCTTAGAAATATCCAGCATGCGATAGATCTCATCCTGGGGTCTTCCTTGCCAAATCAGCCCCATTATCGACTCCATCCCGCGGCACACAAGGAGTTGCAAACCCAGATAGAGGGCTTGCTTGAGAAGGGTTTTATTAGGACTAGCATGAGTCCGTGTGCGGTACCCGCCCTACTTGCCCCCAAGAAGGACGGTACATGGAGAATGTGCGTTGATAGCCGAGCTATCAACAAAATCACCATCAAATACAGGTTCCCTATTCCCCGTCTGGATGATTTATTGGACGTCTTGTCTGGAGCCACCATATTCTCCAAATTAGATCTTCGGAGTGGCTATCACCAGATTAGGATACGAGAGGGCGATGAGTGGAAGACGGCGTTTAAGTCAAAGGATGGTCTGTACGAGTGGCTTGTGATGCCTTTTGGGTTATCCAATGCCCCGAGTACCTTTTCCCGGATGATGACCCACGTCTTTCAGCCATTCATGGGGAAGTTCGTTGTCGTCTACTTTGACGATATTCTGATCTATAGCACTTCTACCGCCGAGCACATCTCCCACATGAGAGTGATCCTTTCCACCCTGCGGAAAGAAACTTTATTTCTCAATCTTAAGAAGTGCACTTTCTCCGCCTCGGAGGTAGAGTTCTTAGGCTATATAGTCGGGTCTGAGGGTATTCGAGTTGACCCGGGTAAGGTTCAGGTCATCAAGGACTGGCCCGTGCCAACCACCCTATGTGAGGTGCGTAGTTTCCATGGGTTAGCCACATTCTATCGTCGTTTCATACGAGACTTCAGTAGTATTATGGCACATATTACCGACTGTATGAAGAAGGGAGAGTTTACGTGGACGAAGTCCGCCACCTATGCTTTAGAACGAAAAAAGAAACTTATGACTAAGGCCCCTGTCTTACGTCTACTAGACTTTTATAAAGTCTTTGAGCTCACATGTGATGCATCTGGGGTGGGGATTGGAGGTGTCTTGAGCCAAGAGGGCCATCCCGTTAGTTATTTCAGCGAAAAGTTGTCAGGCCCCAAGCTGAACTATTCAAATTACGATAGGAAATTTTATGCTGTAGTCCGATGCTTACACCATTGGAGACACTATCTCCTCTCCAAGGATTTCGTGATTCTCTCCGATCATGAGGCCTTACGTTTCATTAACGGCCAGCATAAAATCAGCCCACGACATGCTAAGTGGGTAGCTTTCTTACAAGGATACACATTTAATCTCAAACACCTTAAGGGAGCTGATAATCGAGTCGCTGACGCCCTTAGTCATCTAACACTTTTACTCACTTCTATGGAAGTACATGTCATAGGATTTGAGCGGGTTAAGGATGAGTATGCTACGTGTCCTGACTTCCAAGACTTCTATTTATCAGCCCAGGATAGTTCCCCCACGACGATATCTGCATACGTCATTAAGGACGGTTACCTGTTTAGGAACGGAAAGCTATGTATTCCTCAGTCATCGTTACGTCTACATATCATTTGGGAATTGCATAGTGGAGGGTTGAGTGGTCACTTCGGTAGAGATAAGACGATTACGTTAGTCGAGGAAAAGTTTTATTGGCCCAAACTTAAGGCTATGGTAGGAAGAGTAGTGAGTAGCTGCCGAACGTGTCAGGTTTCTAAGGGTGGTAAAACCAATGTAGGATTATATACACCCTTGCCTATTCCCTCCATGCCTTGGGTAGATGTTAGTATGGACTTTGTATTAGGCCTTCCCCCTACCCAACGCCGTCATGATTCCGTTTTTGTAGTTGTGGATAGGTTTTCCAAGATGGCGTATTTCATCCCATGCAGTAAAACAAATGATGCGTCTCACGTCGCTAAATTATATTTTAAAGAAGTCGTTAGTCATCGCAGAGTGCCAAAGACCATAGTTTCAGATCAAGACTTAAAATTCACTAGCTATTTTTGGAAAACTCTATGGATGTTAATGGGGACAAAATTATTGTTTTCCTCCGCCTATCATCCCCAAACGGATGGACAGACGGAAGTGGTTAATCGGAGTTTAGGGAATTTGTTAAGATGCCTCGTGAGCGATCATTTGGGCACTTGGGATCTTCTCTTGCCCCACGCCCAATTAGCCTACAATAATTCCAAAAATCGGTCTACGAGTATGTCTCCGAATGAGATTTTCCATGGTTATAAAGCTCCTGTGCCGCTTGACTTGGTGCCGTTGCCCCCAACGTGCAAGGCAAGTCAATTTGCACAATCCTTTGCCCAACACATCCATGATCTACATGCACGTATACGGGCCACTTTGAATACACAGTACGACTCTTATCAGGCGCACGCTAATTTACATAGGAGAGTATCAAACTTTAAAATTGGCGATCTGGTTTTAGTCCGTTTAGTTCCCGAACGCTTGCCAACTGGCACCGTTAAAAAGTTAGCACCAAAGCGCGCCGGCCCTTTTCGGATCATTAAGAAGTTAGATGACAACGCTTTCGTTTTGGACTTGCCTGCTGATTGGGGTATCTCCCCCATTTTTAACGTTTCGGATTTAACGATGTTTGTGTCGCCACCACAAGAGTTGATTTCTTTGTCGTCTTCTTCTCCCACTTTAAATTCTCATGGGTTGGGGAGTGGTAGAACGGATGATCTCTCTCTTACGGTCCCCACAGGTATTTCATCGGATGGTACGTTGTCTTCTTTCTTTCCTACTGCTAGTATGTTCCCCAGGTTTCCACAGACATTTTCCACCCCAGAGATGATACTTGATGCTGAGCCGGTTACCACTGCTGATGGCAACACCCGCCGTTTTCTCATCCGTTGGCGTGACCGCCCCCCTTCGGATGAATCTTGGGTACTCGAGTTGGAGCTGCGAAGTTTGGATGCCGATCTCCTTCACCGCTATCTCTTGGGCCACACTACGGAGATGCGTGATTTTGAGCGGGGGAAGATTGATGGCGCACCTCCGCCACCTCTACTTGGAGACGATACTGGCGATGCTGTTGATCCGGTTGCTGAGGCGGTTCAACTCAAGGACGTGAGGCGTCATGGTGAACCGAACGGAAGGCTACGTTACAATCTCCGCCCGCGGCGTACAACATCCGCCGCGACGCATTAAAATATTTCCCTACTTTATTGCACTTTATTTCTATTTTAGGAATATAAAATTATCCAAGTTTGAAGTGATAATTTTATATTCAATGTTTGCAAGTTTATTTTTCATTTGGACAATATTTTATGTTGGTGTGCATTTAACCATTTGGATGGATGAGATTACATCTCCATCATGAATGGTTAAGGCTTGTTTGTAACTCCTATTTAAGGAGGCCTTATTATGAGATCATTAGTGAAGATTGATAACCTAATTCCTTCTCTTTGAGAATTCGGCCAAGGAGGTTCTCCCTCTACCGCCGCCCCCTCTTGTGGTGTGAAGCCGCCACCCCTTGCCTCCTCCATCCGTTCGGTGCGACTCCGGCGCGGCTTCCTTCGGTGCGACTCCTTGGAAGAAGGTTGCAACCCTTCGGTGTGATGCCGGTGGATCCGTGGAGAGATTGAATCTCCCACAGTTATCTTGTGTGAAACACTCTCCGGTTGGGTAACTTCTCATCCCCCATCTTCGCGATTCTTCTTCTTAGTTGTGGTGGAATATGCAAGTCGTTTTATCCGTTTTGTTAATTTAATCGCTGCACTTTCATTTCGAAATCGCCGTTGCTAGGCTTTTATTTCTGGATCGGGTGGATCCTATTTGCCAGAGTGGATCTTGGCCTATAGCCTTGATTTCGCTCTCAAAAAGGAGTGGCAACCTTTGTGTTGATTTGGGGAATAATCCGACTCAAAGTTTCGATCGCTATTTTCGAGTCGACCATTCCTCTTTGTTATTTTTGTGCTGCGTTTGCGTCGAGGAAATATTGTGGGTGATAGTTGCTGTGTAGGTACCGTAGATCTAAGACGAGATTGGGCGTAGATTGACTTTTACCGTAGAGACCTCCGATTCCGGACATCCCAACATCATGTCGGCCGCCCAAAAGCTTATCTCCCTTCTCCTAGACACCGAAGTAAGCGATACCTTCCAACATTCACGTCCACTCAGTATGCATATTTGGCCTATACACTTTTGCCTAACAGGAAATTCTCGAAGGACTCTGCGCAAGATCAATTAACTCGCGCTAGAGTGCCCATCGTCGAGTGTGAGAACCAGCTACTATGAGCCGAGATGAGGCTCCTAGAGGAGGCGCTAGCCCTGGCGTATGCCAAACCATTGCATGATGAGAGAGTCAAGTGCCGCAACTATTCTGTGTATGAGCTCAACGTGATCATCCAAGAGAATGCGTAAGCTACGACCAAGTTGGTCATCGAGGTGTTACGGGAATCAGAGCTTTTGAGCGAAGGAGGCAAGACCCTCACGGTTAGAGGGATCCTGCATTGGTTGTTCGAGCTTGTCCCAAGGCTTGTGGGAGAGGACCAGTCTCCAAATAATGACGTGGCAGAGCTCATCTTAAATAGAGAATCTTGCGGCCGCTCGCCCGGCGAGTCCTCCAGCTACACCCCCAGCAGAACCTCCAGCGGGACATCCATCGGAAACCCCGGCGGGACCTCCAACATGTCTGCGTAATAGCTTCCATAATTTTATAGTTTCCGTTGTAATTTTATTTTTTTTAACATGTTAAGCTGTATATTTTTTGTAACTTTAGTAAGGGGAGAGATCCCCCAAATAATGCTTCTATCATTACTTCGTATTTGAATGATTTGTCTTTAAGTTGGGATAGCCATGACTTTTGTGCGAACCCTAGGCTCTTAGGTGATAGACTCCGCCTATTTGAAGAGTTGGCCGAGTAAGAATTACCGTCATGGTATTGACAATTGTTTTGACAAATGGGGGGCCGTGTAAGGAACCTTGTCGAGAGGTGCTGGCAGGGACCCCTGACGGGAGAGCTATGAAGAGAGTCTGGGTGAGACCTATGCCGAGAGGATTGTGTCGAGAACCTTATCGAGAAGTATTGGCCGGGACCCCTGACGAAAGGGCTATGACGAGACTCTGAGCGAGACCTCTTCCGAGAGGGTTATGCTGAGAACCTTGTCGAGAGCTCTGCCGAGAGGCCGGTCGAGAGGGGGCCTGGGTCACCCTATCCTAATTTAGGGCTTGGTGTTAGCTGTGTGGGAAGTTATCATCAAGAGCATCATGACTCCATCATGACTCCCACTACCCTATCTGCTTTGTTTGAACTAAGTTATCGGGGCCACCTGGGATCAATTCAACAAAAATCCACTTCTTCCTTCTTCCCCCTAAGCAATCACACGACCCTACCAGCTAGCGATAGCCTGACAGGGGGTCCACTCGAGATCTTTCTTAGTTTCTCAATTCTCTCAAAACTCATTCCCTTACCCCCCAGGTGTGCCTTCTGCCCTGCCAAGCTAATAAAAGCCTGTACGGTGAGTCTACTCGGGGCCGAGCAGCACTTGGGGTATCCCTTACCCCCACATGAGAGCATTCAGACCTGCGAGCTAGTGAGAGCCTGCACAGCGGGTCTACCTGGGGCTGAGCTAGGCTCTAGGTAGTGCAAAAGTGGTGATCGCTTTACTCTTATGAAAAGAGAGCCGAACTAGCAATCCAATTAGGCAATTATACCTATCAAACTGTAGCTGGGGTACACAAGTGTTATATTTAAATCCGGAAACTGTTGAGTACACTTACTCATACGAAGACTATTATTTTATCGACGAAAACTTTTTAGGGATAAAGAGAAAATTAAATTCACTTAATGAAAGGAAAATAACACTAAAAGAGAACTAAATGCAGCTAAGTAGAAAGCATAAAAGAAGCGATTACACTGAAGGGTTAGAACAATGAAATGGAAATGCACTCGATCGAGAATCACCTCGGCTAAAGTCAATTAAAAACACGATAAATAAACCTAAGCTTAATAGGGGAAACTTCTTTGACTGTGTAGGTTCCTAAAGCTTGAACACACTTCTCTAGAAGTCAAGCCCAACCGAGTTTAGGAAGGTCCGACCGACTCTCGTAAAAATCGGCGTACTAAAACTCGCCTTACGCGGTGAACCCAACTATTGGATTTTACTCCAATCCGGGAGATTTGGACGTCTTCCTCTCTCGAGGGGTCCGTACAACTCTCTTTACTCTTGAATGCTCACTTCAAACTATAGGCATCTCAGCTAGCCAAGAATGAAAGCTAAGATTGAAAACATATATCGATGATATATCTCCAAGGAAAGATTAATCAAGAGTAATTCGAAGGCCTAAATCCTAAAAAGAAAAGGTAAATTCAAAGCATCATAACTTAATCACTCGAACCTCCGATCATCAATATCGAGTACAAGAAGGATTAGTTAGTTATAGCAAAGTGGAGGAGGGGGGATGAGGGGTAAAGCATAAAGAACACAACGTAAACAAAAGGAGCAATTATATTAATTATAAAGAGAGCTACACTTGAAATTAAAGATTGCAATTGCATGGAAATTAAATCCTATTCTATCCCTACCATTAGCAACTATACCAATTATAAAGCTATTATAAAAGATTACACTAAGCTAGGGTTAAGAAAAATAAAAAATAAGAAAGAGAGAGAGAGAAGAAAGAATTAAAAAAAACAATAAAAGACCAAGGAACAAAGGGGTAGCACCTCCCCCTCTCAGCACAAAACTGTTCTGGAATGAAGGGGAAGGTCTGAATTTATAGAAAAATTCTACGGGTTGGTCACGCCAGGTGATACGCCCGGGGAGGGCGTGTCAGGGGGCGTGATAGGTACTGGCATTCACCTAAGGCTCTGGATTCTGGAGGGAAGGATGATTGCTTTTATACGATGGTTGACACGCCCTAGGTAATGCCCGTGTAGGGGGGGCGTGACACACACGTCACGTCGAAATCATTGGTCGGAAATCCACCAGTCTTGGAAAAGGGGGCGAACACGCCCTGGGTCATGCCCGTGATGGGGGGCGTGATAGTATATTTGGTGTGCTGAGATGAAAAAGCATTTAATGCGGCGGCAGGCTTTGGGCAGAGGGTGACATGCCCCGTGTAACGCACTGGGACACGCCCGAGGAGGGCGTGTTAGGGGGGTGTGATAGTCATTTTCTATTATTTGGACTCTGGTGACGCGGTTAGCTTGACACGGTTAGAGACACGACTGTGTTCAAGGCCGTGTACTACTCGAGATGAACTCTAGTCTTTTCACTAGTGGCTTACTTTCTTGGGATCGGGTGACACGCTGTCTGACACGCCCAGGGAGGGCGTGACGGGGGGGGGGGGGGTGTTAGGTTATTTTTTGCCAAATTTCAGGAAACCTGCAAAAAGAAAGGAAAATGTTAGTGGCAATTATATTTATATAAGATAGATAAAAATAAGCTAACAAAATACGATAACCATGTTAAAAACAAGGAAATACACCCTAATAGTTTAGACTACAAAACTTACTATAAAATTTCCCCAAGCTTATGCTTTGTTTGTCCCTAAGCAAAGATATAAAAATTAGTTAATCATAAAAAGGTGACTAATCAAAAAGATTCTAATTATGCTAACACAAGTACTATGCAAAATTCTAAGTAGGGAGAAGGTGAAACGTACATCTAAAACAATTATTTAGGTATAGTTTAACTTTTCTAAACTTTACTTAACGGAAATAAATCATCCAAAATTTTGACGAATTTCTTTAAATAAATTTAAGCAAAGCAACGAAAATGAAAAAAACGCATTGAGTTGTTACTAGATCCAAGCAACGCATTATAATTATATCAATTAAATAAAAAATATCTAAGTTTAAATCAAAAACTAATACTGATTTAGTTTTCTTCTTTTCTTAGTTATTAAATAAAATTCAAAAGCATGAATAAAAGGACTTAATAGGACCGAAACGTTTGGTTTAGGATTATGATTAGTAGTGGAATTAAAAGATAAACATGGAGGCTTAAAATTACATTTAACAAAAACAAAGAATTTCAAAAATTTCCATTTTTAAAAAAATATTTTTTTTTCTCTTTCTTTTTCTTCTTTTCCATTTTTTTTCTTTTTCAAAACAAAGGCCACAATATTTTTATTTTCATTTTGAATTGGCAAAACAAAAACAAACATCTCTTTTGAGCAAACTTTTTTTCAAAAACTTTTCCAAGAATATCACAAAATAACCTATCCTAATCATGGATAATTTTTTATGAAACTCAAAAAGGCTACTGCGATTAAGTAGGTTAGAAATTTTGGCTTTGGTGAAAATGATATGAAAAGAGGATCTATCAAATGAAATCGGAAAAAAGGCTCAAAAGCGGCTAACTAGTGGTGAAAGTTTTTAGGTTGGCAGGAAAGCTCAAACGAAAACAAAAAACGGCCTATATCATTTTCATGCTTTTAAATTTATTTAAAACATAAATTTGAAAATTTTCAAAAAGCAAGTCCTAGAAAATAAAAGATGGTTAATGAAATTATCTTGAAAATAGAAATAATAGGTGACTTGGAACATTCACATCTACTACGATATTAAAAAGTTGACCTTACCAAAATTATCCAAAAACGAAAAGGAAAATAGTGGATGATGAATTTTTGAGAAAGTAAAGAAAATAAAGAACGAAAACCATAATGGAAATTCTAGTTTTAGAACAAACGTTTTACGTTAACATGCTACCCTGAATTAGAAACACAGCATTACCAACATTTTACTTATGAAACATAATTAAGAAAATGATAAGAAAAATTATAATTAATTAAGATGTTTATATCAGATTTTGAGAAAAACAAAAAAAAATAAGGGGTACTATTAAAATACCAAAACGTCTAAACTATTAAAGTAATAAAAAAAGCATATTTTTTTTAAATTTTGAAATATTTTCTTTTTTTTGGATTTTTAAGATATTCATTTTTTGGATTTTTTTAAAAATATTCACAAAAAGCAAAATATTCACACATAGAAAAAAGGAGGAAGTCCTCCCCCAAGCTTAAAATGGACATTGCCCTCAATGGAGAAGGAGGTTAGAGAAGGAGAGAAAATTAAAGTACAGAATTGAAAAGCAGGTACTTCCACGGATTTATTCGCTGCGAATGCTGATTGATGCCGCTTGCGCTTTGGATTTTCATGAAATGTCTTCTTTGGACTTCGTGATGGATTCAGCAACATTGGAGCAGGCGATCGCAGAAGCTTCAGCTTGTCGGAGCCGTCCGGGACAAAAATTGTAAAATAAATAAAACATAAAAAGATAACTTGGGTTGCCACCTAAGAGCACCCTTTGTTTAAAATATCATTTGAGCTCGACGCAACATAATATTATGTCTAAAATATGGTTTAAAATAAAATAATAAAGAAATTGTTCAAAGTTTAAATAGTAATAAAACAAAGTTCGAAAATAATCAAAAGTTAGAACATGAAGGATAAAGTTAACACAGTTAGGAATGACATCACCACAGAAATATAGTTTAAGACGCTGACCATTCACTTTGAAATTACCCTTATCAGGGCGTGAAATCAAAATAGTACCATTTTGAAAAACTTGCTGAAAAAAAAATGGCCCAGACCATCATGACTTTAATTTGCCAGGAAATAAACGTAAACGAGAGTTATACAGAATAACTTGGTCACCCGGCTTAAAGTTTTTTTGGTGCCTTAAGTGTTTATCGTAAAATCGTTTCGTCCGCACTTTATAAAATTTATTGTTCTCGTATGCGTAAGAGCGCCACTCGTCGAGTTCGTTAAGTTGAAATTTTCTAAAGTCGCCGACAGAGTGGGGATCGAAATTTAAAAAACCTTAAAGCCCAAAAAGCGCGGTGGTCTAGTTCTATGGGTAAATGACATGATTTTCCATAAAACAATATATATAGCGTACATTCGAGTGCGGTTTTGTATACACTTCGGTAGGCCCATAGAGAATAGTCTAATTTGGCTGACCAGTCTTTTCCAAATGTTGAAACAGTCTTTTCTAAAATTCTTATAATTTCTCTGTTCATTTCTTCGACTTATCAGTTAGTTTGGGGATGGTAGGCAGTTGAAAGTTTATGCGTAACACCGTATTTAGTTAGGATTTAAAAAATTGAGCATTACAGAAATGAGAACCCCTATCACTAACGATGGCGCGCGGCATACCAAATTGAGAAAATAATTTTTTAAAAAACATAAGCACAACTCAGGTGTCGTTCACAGGAAGAGCTTTGACTTCTTCCCATCGAGAAACATAATCGACGGTAACTAAAATATACTTATTCCCGAAGCTAGAAGGAAGGGGGCCAACAAAATCAATTCCCCAGAGGTCGAAAACTTCGAACTAGAGGAAATAATTTTGTGGCATTTCATTTTTATTGGAAATATTGCTCGACTGTTGGCAACTATCACACCTACTCAAAAAGGCCTGCGCGTCTTTAAACAGGCTAGGCCAGTAAAAACCCGCTCTTAGCACTTTGTGTGCGGTGCGAGCAGCTTGATAGTGCCCACCTATCGGTCCTTCATGAAGATGTTTAATAATGTCTAATCCTTCATCATAAGAAACACCACTCCTTATCAGTTGGTCCGCACAGACTCTGAAAAGATGCGAGTCCTTCTTTTGTTGAGAGGAGAACTCTTTTGGGATTACATAAGCCACTAAATAGTTAGCGATGTGTGCAAACCAAGGAGAAGTAGACGTGTTAATTGAAAGAACCTTCTCATCGGGAAAATAATAGTTAAAAGAGTTTTCATCTAATTTTTCTATAAAAGGATTGTCTAATTGGGAAAGTTGGTCGGCGGCCAAGTTCTCGGCTCCTCTCTTATCACGGATCTCTAAGTCAAACTCCTAGAGGAGTAAGACCCAACGAATTAAGCGTGGCTTGACATCCGATTTACAGAGAAGATATTTGAGGGCCGAGTGGTTCGTAAAAACAATAAACTTTGAAAGCGTAATATATGGGGAAAATTTATCAAAAAAGAATACTATAGCTAGGAGCTCCATATCGGTCGTGGTGTAATTTTCCTGTGCAGATGTAAGAATTTTACTTGCATAATAGATTGGGTTGAAGTTTTTAGATATGCGTTGACCTAATACAGCTCCCACCGTAAAACTTCTCGCATCGCACATGATTTCAAATGGAAGGTCTGACACCGGAGCTATCATAATTGGGGAATTAATTAATTTTTCTTTTATTAAATAAAAAACAGCTAGGCAAAGGTCATCAAAAATAAATGGGGCGTCTTTTTCTAAGAAAGCATATCAAAGATGTTCGGGTAGTTCTTTCAATTCTAGGGTAGGGGTTCTTCATATGAAGTTTTAGAAATTCTTTCTTTTTCAAAAACTATATCTTCGTAGACTTTTTTAAATGGAAAATTAAAAGGGGTGGAGCTTGTGGCCATGGCGACTTCTTGCACGATTTAGTTGGAGGAGTAGATGAGGAACAAAAATATGAAAATTCTTTTTCAAATTTAAAGAGGCAATAGGAGGATTCATCACTTAAGTGCATCGATTAAGTTGAAAAAGTAAAGGAGGAACAAAAATAATAAAATTCTTTTTCAAATTCAGAAAGGCAAAATGAGGATTCTTCACTTAGGTGCATCGATTCAGTTGGAAAAGTAGAGGAGGAACAAAAATCAGAAAATTCTTTTTCAAATTCAGAAAGGCAATAGGAGGATTCTTCACATAAGTGCATCGATTGAGTTGGAAAAGTAGAGGAGGAAAAAAAATAAGATAATTCTTTTTCAAATTCAGAAAGGCGATATAAGGATTCTTCACTTAGGTTATCTACGAAAAAGCAGGAGTCATCATTTGCTAAGGTGTTTTTCATTGAGGGGGCGAAAGAGAAAGTCACTTCATCATCGCCTACTCAAAGGAAGAGCTTACCATTGCTTACGTCAATGATAGCTCGGGAAGTGTCGAGGAAGGGTCGGCCAAGGATCAAGTGAACCTCGACATCTTCTTCGATGTCCAATATGACGAAGTCAATCGGGAAGATGAACTTGTCGACTTGAACTAAGAAATCCTCCACAATTCCTAACGGGTATTTGACTGATCTGTCGGCGAGCTGGATACTTATGCCTATGGGGTTGAGGCTACCAATTCCTAACTTCTTAAACTACTAGAGGGGCATTAAATTAGTACTCGCACCTAAGTCGGCCAATGCATTCTTGACAAAAAGATCACCAAAGACACACGGAATAGAAATACTACCAGGGTCACTGATTTTCTTTGGTAAGCCGCTCGACATTTAACGTGACATCACTACAAAATTTTCGGCCTTTAACAACACTTAAAAACTGTTGCTTAAAACTACAAAGTGTTGCCAAAACATCAAAAACTGTTGCCATAGGGGTGTCTCAAATAGGCATGTTGCCATAGATCAAAGGCAACAGTTTTCATACCTTTAGGCAACACTATACAAAAATTGTTGCCTAAACCCTTAGAATAGGCAACAGTTTTTTGGTTGACCTATTGCTACATTTTAAAACTATTGACATGTATTGTTACAATTAAAAAACATTGCCAAAAGCTACAAAGGCAACACTTTAAAACTGTTATCAAAAAATTGCGATTTTTTTTTAAAAAACACCAATGCCGCCAGAGGATGTCGAGCATAACATATAATGGCATGTTTGGAAATCTCTAGAAGTGTTTGAAATAGAGGCATATAAATAACCCCAAAACTTAACAAATAATTTCATAAAATTGCATTTAATAAAAGAACTCATAAATTCATTGTACTCCAGAAATCTATATTTACATATATAATAACTTAAAAGAAGTTAATCACAATACAGCATACTGGAACACCACAACAGATTAATAAAGTTCTATTACAAATTAATATCATAAGAAACACCAATACATGTAGTGGTTTCAGATTGATACAATTTAGCATGCGATAACTTGGGCTTTGACAAACTTAGTGCTACAATAAGGTATTTGGGTTCCTAAAGAACAACTCTCCTTATTTGTGCAAACAATAGGTAATACACTGATATCTTCAACACCATCGATGCATTCCACCTGAAAACCAAAAATTAGAAGAAATATAAGAAACATCAGTTGAGGTTATCAAACAGCCCAACATGATCCTCCATGAATTATAATTAACCAAGTTAGCTCTGATAGGTCTCAATTGATCCAATATATATGGTTTGGGTTGACTTGAATAGTTCTTAATCAACCTAGATGATCTTGATTATATGTGGCTAGAGAATGATCATTTTAGAAAATGCATCAATAATATATAGAAAGCTAAAATAACAATCGTTGATACAATATGCACTAAAATTACATGTTGACAACCCAAGTAAACTGCACCTAGGTCCTACGTCTACGGCATGCTGCTTCATCCCTACATCCCAGTAATTAAATGGATAAGGAATAACAATGATCTTACCGCCTGGGGAGGAGCTGCGAATTGCTAGCAGGAACCTTAGAACTACCAAGACGTTTTGCCCTATTATCATAATCTATCTCTACTAGCATGAAAGAAACCTCCTTCTCCATGGAGGATAATTCTCTTCTCATTTTTTTGGCCTCCACTTCCATTTATTTTGTAAAAGTATCTACTTTCTTTGCCAGCATCTGCAAGTAGAATTCCAAATTAAAATTGTTCTATAATCTATAAATTAAAGTTATTCACTTAATAAGTTGTGGTTATTAACCTCATTTGCATCATCTTTATCCTTCAGGCTTTGATCTTTCTCATATCATGCTTTTTTGAGAATAATCACCTCCTTTTGTAGCATATCATACAACAATCCAAACACAGAGTCATCTGTATCTTTAGTTTAGAGCTCATTTGGTTTCTCCTCCAAAATATCCTTCAAATTGCTATGTGCCTCACCTTCTCGTGTTTCCTCAATAGGTCTATTGAGTGAAAAAGTAATCCCATTGGCAAGGGCTTTATTGAGATCAAATGACCTACTTCCACCATCAAATGACTTTGATGTCCCTTTTGTATGCTTCAACATAGTGCTATAGCCATATGAGAGGGGAGATCTAAACTGGAAGGATGACGTTCTCCTAGTCAGAATACCATTGAGTGAACCCTTTGAAATATTGTAAGCACCTCACAATGTTTTTCTGCATGAAGAACCATTGCTTATACTCTTACCCTCTGAGTTGGTGTGTTGAATGCTACCAGATGACATTTTCAATCCCTCTTCAAGTACTTTCATTTGCAGATGATATTTTTCCTACCAAATTAAAACAATTTTAAATCAGATTCTCATTGATAAATGCTTCACTGTGCAATAGTAAGGTAAACTCGTTAAAAGCAAGGGTAAAAATACCTTTAGCTGAGCTTCATATTTAGTAGTCCGCTCTGCTACAGTGAGCTTATCCCGCAGCTATTGCATTTCTCCCTACAAGAAAGTAATATTTCTACGTTTATCAACAAATAACATACATAATGAGCCTTGAAAAACTAAATTCTGAAAAAAATTAACTATCGGAGGATAATTGAAAGAAGTAATTAAGAAAACAAGGTGTTTGTAAAACAACTTGCCTACATAAAACTTTGGTCTTCAACCCATTGTTTAACTTACATAACTCTGTCATTTGCATCTTTCCATTCATTTGTAATAAATACTACTACCCTATTTGCAGAAACTTTTGCCCGTGACAGCTCTCGATCCAGAGTATTCATCTCATCCTAGTATGAAGAAATCATAACTTTATAAAAAAAATGTGTGAAAAGAGAAAGCAAACAAGTTGTGTAATCTATTATGAAATCAATTTGAGAACCCGCATATCCCTGAATCCCTAAAATTAGTGAATAAAAAATAATAGTACATTCATCTCTTGAACTTTCCGTCGGTAATCTCTCACAGCATTTGTTGTTGCACCACCAGCAAGAAAAGCTTCCTCTAGCTGCCGCACAGTCTGGCTAAGCTTTTCGACCTCCGTAACTTTTTTGCCTATGCAGTTTATCCAAGATCTTGTTTTATTCCTAAAATGTATAAGATATACATGGAAAATAATAAATAAATAAAGAAAATATTTTCATTTATACATAACAAACTAAATATAAAGTTAATTATTTGTGGTACCTGATAGATTTCAATCTTTTTAATTAGTTCTTTATTTTTGTTTTGCAAGTCATCAACCATAGAAGACTTTGCCAAAGCATTTTGAAGATCTATTTCAGCTTCAAGCAAAGCAGCTTCCTTTGATTTTGTTTGACAATCTAATGCCCTGTTATCGTATTGTAATTTAGCAATCTACATTATTTATATAAGGGGTATAATTTAGCAATCTACATTAGCAAAGCATACATTATTGATATATGACTCATGCAAGCATAATAAGTCAATGACATGTAACTATTGTAATTCATGATTCAATAAAACCCTCTAATTAAATAGCAACATTGTGTGAACACCACCTCCTTATAACTATGTTAGTCTTAGTTTGATGTTTTTAAAAGAATATTTTATAATCAAAAGTAATCCATAACTATAACAGAGTTCATTCAAAAAGAATGCCACACACCTCAATCAAAACGGGTCAAGTTTCATATACAACAATCTCTCTTGATATATGAATTATGTTGTATACAGCAAGAACATCAATTGTAGAAGCCATTTGGATGGTATGCCAATTGTAATTGTCATACCATCCAGGCCCAAATTTTGATGTGTGTATGGTTTTGATGCTATAAAGTATAAAAGTGACAAAATGAACAACTAGCTTTCCAAGAAATTAAGAAAAGAAAAGAATCAGAAAACTTCCCTACCTTCCAACGACAGCAAAAATCTTCATCAGGTTTTGGTAACAATGATCTTGAGGTAAATTTTTAGCCACGATAATGCGAGACTGCAGGACAGGTACTCTTATATAACAAACTATTCCACATCAAAGAAAAAAATACAACCTTTAATAAAGAGTAAAAACATCCACCTGTAGTTCAACATCTGCATTAGTGAAGGGTTGTAGGCGCCTAACTTTCTTCCCATCATCAATATGAACCTGAAGTTTAAATCTCCAAAATGAAGAAATTTTGCATGAGAACAAATAAAAATGATTAAGTAGTGCAGTATCACATATCATTTCACAAAAAGAACTGCAAAAAGGACTTACAAGCTTTGTGGACATTCACAGAGCATTGGAAAGCAGCACATTATACACTAATGCCTTAATCTTCTTAAAAGAAGCAATGAGTAACCCCATGCATCAAACACAACCACATTACTTCAGAGAAAAATTTAAATTTAAGGTAATTGTACGAACACAGGACATGAACTCACCCTCGATGAAAGGGGTGTTGGGAAATGTCTTAGACTTGATAAAACAGATTTGGTTAAAGTGATTTTAGTATAAGTCTTAAAAATGTCATTCTTATTTTGTTGGGAAGACCTCTAGAAGAATAGGAAGAAATTAGCAAAATGTTTTTATGTCAAAGACTTCGTCGAATGGTATTCGATGCAACATTAATAGGAATTGACACAACATGGATATGTACTCAGAGTTGCATCGACATCTTCTAAGAGTTACTCAAGATTCTCTTTCAAAAGTTGTGTCGACTTGTAATGTCCAAGCTCTTTCGATTAATAAAGTTCAAGCATCGCCGACCTTGAAAAAGCGGCATCGACTTCTACCTAAAGTTATTTTGAGATCTTCTCTACTTCTAAGAGTTACGTTGATTTTTTATGTGAAAGCTACATCGACTTCTCAAAAACTTTGTTGAATACTCTCCTGAGTTAAGATAAATCTTTTCAAGATATCATCAACCCCTGCAAGAAGTATTATTTTCTAGCTATTGGAGTAATTTTTAAGAAAGATATAATATCTTTTCCGTGATTCTAGAAATTTGAGATTGGATGGTATGCTAATTACTTCTTCTCTGCCCACTCCATACAGAATAGTGATTGCATGATTTGCACAAAAATCACATGTGTAGTTCATATGATATTACAATATATATAAAAACACATACAAAAGGAACAATATAAGGGTGAATCATTTCAAGGATTGAGATGCCGGTGAACCAAAAACCATAGCCAGGAGGTAGAATACACAGCAAGCTAAGGTGGAATATTAAATTGATAAAGCGAAAGAAATAGTTAACTAGAATAAGATTTGAACATGAGCATTTCTAATATAAATCAGCATATTAAGAGATCTGTATCATTCGGGCTCCATCGCTGCAAGAAATAGAGCTTAGTTTTGAACATAATAGGAGGAAATAAAGATATCAACCATAAAACTTCCTATTTAAAGAACTATCATGATGTGTGTGTAAGGAATCAAAAATCTTCATAGTCCATCATCGAAACAGGCAACTGAATCGACTTGAACATCAAAAAAAATTCAAAGTCCATTGTAGACCTCCTCATTTGCCTCAAGAATATCAAGAATTTTCTGCAAAAAATGAATAAATAAATATAATATGATTATACAAAAATTTTATCGAGATCTATAACACTATACCTACCCAAAATTTGGAATATGTATGGATGGAGAAGAATGTGCATGTGGTGCACCCACTACCTTTTGTGCACTATTTGCATCGCCGGGAGATGAACCCAATGTATCTTCTAATGATTCTATATCAATTCCTGCAGGGTTGCTTTGTTGCAACATATTCTTGAGCATACCTTTTAATTTTTTCAGTGAATTGTCCATATAATGCATTTTTTTGTTCAATAAAAGGACTTCTTCATTGTGTGTTTTTCGCAGAGCAGCAATCTCTTCCTTTTGCTTCAAAGACATTCGTGTAACACCTTTCCCAAAACAACGCATTGATCCATGATGTTCTTTCCTAAACACGGCTTGAAATACTTCTGCATTAGTTTCCTCATTGTTCATAATAATATACTGAAGTTGAGACAAATAAAAAATTGAAATAAGGTTAATATATATAATTAACTTGAATAATAAGGAAACTAATGCAAATTATAATTTTATTAATAATAATAATTAACTTATAATTGCATTATTAGTCTCCAAGTCCAACTCCTTTCCCTTTCTACCTTTTCAGGTTTCAATAAAAATTTCAGCTTGAGAGGGGTCTTTCTTTTCCTTTAGATGCTACAAATGCAAAAAATTAAATTAATATGATTTGAAGTAATAAATTCAAATAAAGAGCTATATACCATTTTTTGCAAACTACAACAAATGTTTTGGGTCACATTCGATTCCTCCACTTTTATATTATTGTACTTTGAGTATTCCTTTCACTAATTGATAATACATTTGATTAAAAATATTAGAATAAAAATATTTACAAGATAAGTAACAAAGAATAACTTTTAATCTTACTTTGATATTTTTTAAACTCCAAAAATGGCAAAGCTTTTTAAATTGAGCCTCTAGCATCTTTACATGATGATTTTTGAGTCTATCAGTCATATTGGAATACTTCAGAACATAATTCATCTTTATTATATGTTTATATCATCTCCAAGCATCTCTAAAAGTAATCTTTACCCAATTATTTGCTTCATCTGGCAAAAAAAACTTCGGTTACAAAGTCCAAAATAAGAACGAGTGTTTAAATCATATAATTCCATACGAGTAAAAGTAAGAAAATAAATACACACACATACCTTGGTATAATTCCATACACGCTCTATGTTCTCATTTAGCATGGCTTTCCAACTTGTGTAAATCAAAGGACAGAAAGTTGAATTTCTAGCCAATGGCCTAAGAATAGACTTAAGTAAGATACGACAGAATCAGTAGGCCCTACAGGCTGACCTTCTTCATTTATTATCACTTATTCACGATCCTCAAAAGTTCTTGCATGAATATTTTTGCATATTGTTTTTCCACGAGTTATTTTTATCGCTAGTCCTATTAATAATGTACGTACATTCACATAATTAAATATGAAGTAAATACAAAGAGAATTAACGCTCAAAACAAAAATAATATTGTATACATACCATCTTCTTTATTTGGTTGTTCAACAATCCCTTCTTGACTATCTTTATCAACTTGAAGTGACTTAGTTCTCCCACGAGATTGTCCTTGAATTTGATTCACTTTTACTGAAACATGTAGATTTCCTCCTTCATGAGAAAACCCATGAACTTCAACAAACTCATCAATCAACATTGATGGACATCTCTTGTTCCTCTTAACCTTATCATTGAGACTTTCCTCTACATTATTGCATTCCAGGGACATAGTTGTAATGATAGGAACTAGCTATTATACTTTATTTTGATCAAAGTTGTCATTACCCTCTTTTTCTTTATTTGTTGTATTTCTTCAAAGACTTCTATGCAAAACATAAGCTTTCTCTTGCTAAATTTGACGGAACATTCTTGCCAACTCAGCACTAGATCTTGCTTGAATAGGCAAATCAAAACCACTTATTCTATCATACCTTTTTCCATTCCCTTTAAACATCTATTTACTCATTGCTTCCTTCTTTCCTGAAAGATGAAATTAAATCATAAAAAACATTTTAAGCATTATCAAATTTGCAATAAATAGAAGAAAAATATTTTGTAAATTAATAAATAACTGAATATTACCTAATTTGTACTATCACTAAAAATAGAAGCAGTATCAATTTCATTTTAACTTTCAAAAATGGCCTCATCATCGACTCTTGTGTGTTGAACATGAATTTAAGATAAAGGCAATTCAATAATATCATCTGTTACATCTTCCCTAGCTAAATCAACTTAACAATCATCCTCTTGTATAGTAATATTTATTAAAATTTCAGGTACTTCTTGGGTGTTGGAATTTGATTTATCTCCCATCTCAAATGAGTCCCTTGGATGTACTTTCAAAACATAGTGTTTACTTTTATTAAAAGAATCTTCAACATAAAAGCATTATTGCACTTGAGATGCTAGAACAAATGGATCATTCTTGTAACATTATTTATTAAAATAAACACATGTCATTCCATACTTGTCCTCTTCATCCTCAAACCACACACATTTGAATAAAATGTAATTCAAATGTCCATAATAATCGAACTCTATGATATTAGTTATTGCGCCATAATATGTCATACATATTATTGCAGGATTTTCATCCCTAATACTTTTAAAGCTTGGGGTTACTGCTTCCAAAGTTACACCATTGTTTTGAGTTTTACTCCTTGCATCAAGTTTTCTTGTATGAAATCTATATCCATTAATAATATATGCATAGTACATTTTTGCAACATTATTTTGTCCCCGGGACAACTCCTTTGCCCAATCATGAACATCATCATTCATGGCACGTGTTTGAAACCACCGAATGAAATCGTCTCTTTAATTTTTTAACTTTGCTCCATGTACTTTTTTTTACATTTCTGAAGATAAAGCTCATGCTCTCTACAAAAGAAATATTACACTTTAACACAAATGTATTCAAATTTATTGAAAATATAAAATATTATAGCAAGTAAATGATATTACCTTATGTAATCTTCGACTCTATCAGAATAAGAAAAATGTAACAATGAGTTTTATTTTGGGACCTTTGATCTAGAGGAAAGAGAATCATCGCCCTAACAAAATAACCAATGTTTTGAAATTCACAATTATTTCGTGTCATTCTATTCATCTGTCTATCTACATCACTAGATAGATATCTTGAACAAAATGTAAAAGACTCCTTGGCCAAATATACTTAGGCGATAGAGCTTTCTGAGCGACTCTTATTACGAACAAAAGATTTTAATTAACCTAAATATTTTTCTGTATAATACATCCAATGAAACTGAGCTGGTCCACCTAATCTAACCTCATTTGTAAGGTGGATCGGTAAATGGACCATTATGTCAAAAAAACTAGGAGGAATATTCTCTCAAGCTGGCAAAGACTTTCAGGGATCTTTACTTCCAAATAATCTTAACTTTTTGGCTCAATAACCTTTTGAAATAAATAATGAAAGAAGGAACAAAGCCTGATCAAAGGAATTGCAACTTGATTATGTGTTACGCCTCTTATTGCTATTTATAGCAAAAAATGTAGTATAATTTGAGCATTGTGACTCTTGTACCCAAAAAAATTTCCTTCTTCAACATGCACGCATCGCGAAATATTAGAGGCCATACCATCAAGGAATTTGACATTCTTTAAAACACCATAAAAATAGATTTCTCTTTTTTTGTTAGGGAGAAACAAGCCTTCGGGAGCTGAGTTCTTTTGCCATAACTTATTGCCTTCAAATAAAGCTTCTTTCTTATCCCCATAGCTTGTAGGTCCAAACGAGCCTTTACATGTTCCTTTTTTTCCACTACAATCTCTAGAAGGGTCCCAATTATATTATCAAATATGTTTTTCTCGATGTGCATAACATCAAAATTGTGACGTAAAGCATTATCTTTCCAATATGACAATTGCCAAAAGATGGATTTTTTTCCATGGGCCAATCTTTTATTTCTTATCATTATCTGTGAATACGCCAGGAAAGTCTTGTAAATCTTCTAAAATTCTTTTTGAACTTTACAAAGAAGGTTCATGTCTATATTCTATCTTTTCATTAAAAGAAATTTTATCAGATCGCCTAGCATGATTCGAGTACAAAAAAACCCGATGGCCCATAAAACACATCTTTCGGCTATATTTCAAATAAGTAGAAGACATTTTATAATTACAAGCAGGACATGCTAACCTTCCTTTTGTTCTCCAAATAGATAACATAACATATGCAGGGTAGTCACTAACTATCCACAAAAGAGCAGAACACATCAGAAATGATTGATTTTTGGAAACATCGTATGTTTCTACCCTAACATCCCAGAATTTTTGTAGCTCCTAAATTAATGGTTGAATGTACACATCAATAGCATTTCCAGGTCACCGCGATCTAGGAATAAGCAATGACATCATAAAATTTTCTTACTTCAAGCACAAATTTTGAGGATAATTATATATTGTTAATACCACAGGCCATGTGCTATGTGATAGACTCATGTTGCCAAATGGATTAAATCCATCACTTTCCCATCCAAGTCTTACATTACGAGTTTAAAGAGCAAAATATGGGTGATTCGTATCAAAATCTTTTCATGCTTGTCCATCAGTAAGATGTCTTAACTTACCATCCTTGGAACACTCTTTTGCATGCCACTACATTAAATCAATAATCTTTGAACATGTATTGAGTCTTTTTAGTCTTTGAAATAATGGAAAATGTCTTAGCACCTTTGTAGAATTTTTTTGACTTTTCTTAAATAGCTCGGACTCACAATTCACTTCGGGGTATACAATCCACCGAGATTCACCACAAACATGGCAAGTTTCATCTTTCTCTTGCTCTATCCAAAATAACATGCAGTTATTTGGACAAGCGTCAAATTTTTTTTAATTTAAGCCTAGGTCACATATCATAGAATTTATTTTATTGAAAGAGACATGGGTGTTTAAGTCGGGTATAGCCTCTTTAAATAATTGTAGGAAAGATGTAAAAGATGCATTGCTCCATCCATGAAGACATTTTAGTAAATACAACAAAATAGTAAATGATAATGTAGAGAATTTTTGACAACCCGGATATAATTCCTGATTTGCTTTCTCAACAAGTTAATAAAACTTCTTTGCATCTTCGTTTAGGCCTTCATGTACTCCATCCTATTGAACTGCATCTTTAAATGTCTAAGACAATAAGCCATCAATAACATCAGAAGATACATTAGCATTAGTTTCTTGATCAAGGTCAATACATTTAATCTCTTCCCCATGGTAAATCCAATCTTTGTAGCCTTTTACAAAACCCTTACTTATCAAATGGTCAAACACCGTGTCTCTTTTACTCCATACTTCATTGCGACAGATAGGACATGGACATAAAATCTCTTCTCCTTCGTACAACCCTTTACTGAATGCAACATCCAAGAAAAATTTATCACCATTAATATAATCTTCACTGAAGCGAGGCAAATTAAACCACTCCTTTCTCATCATATTTTGCTTTCAAACCTTGAATAATGGCAATACCTACACATATACAAACACAAAGAAAGACATACAAATTACATTCTAACGCATACATAAATTCACACTTCAATACATACACTTACATACACACTTCAATACAAAATAGACATACATACACACACCCTAAACATATATAAATACACATACACACACACAAAAACAAATATAAATACACATACACACACATGAAAATACAAAGAGACTTTGGTAATCGACTCCCTTGGATCTGGTCGGTTTCTTCTGTACATTAGAGGGATATTACTGTGTGTATCACGCATACACACACATATATAAAAATATATTACCTTACAGAAATACACATATATATAAACCTACATACACTTATATATAAACACACATACATATATATAAACACACATACATATATATAAACACACATATATATAAACACACATACACACATATATATAAACACATACACAAACATTCACACACCACAAACAAATGCAAACACACATAATAACCACACACATGCACACACACTTATACATACACACTAACACATGCACACACACTTATAAATACACATACATACACATTCAGTAGATACAAGAGAAATACTCAAATAAATCAAAACAAATCATTAAAATTAATCTCCCCCCAAGGTTCAATGAAGAAAGCAAACCAGAAAATAAATCAAAATAAACCATAGATTGATTGAACAAGTCATGGAAAAATCATGGATTCAACAAATAAAAAAAACAAAGCATATGCAATCAGTGGAGGAACTAGGATTTTAATGTCACCCGGGCACATTAAATTTTAACATACATATCATTATTGAAAATATCACTCATTTCTGTGAAAACTCCATTAACAAGTGTCTAGCAAGAATCATGTTAGATAGATACTTACATATTTGGAAGTGCTAGGCTACATAAGTTATATACTCAGATTTTATGATGAAAGTCCCCCCAAATCAATATCCAAAACCCTTAGACTACGAAGTAAACATCTTATCTATAAGTAAATGATTTTGTCTTTTTGTATGACTCAATATACCAATGCAACGAGAATATCAGTGAATGGAAGTGTATAATTATTTGTGCATTAACTGGTACTACTTGGTGGCCCTTTGAATTAAAGTCCACGAAATTGTTCACTAATAAGTAAAATAGAGTCTTTAAAAAAAATTCTTGATTAAAATTCAAGTAATATAAGTTGTAGAAAAAAAGAGTGGGTGGTTTAGAAGTAGAAAAAGATAGCAGAACACTCACATATGAAATTGAAAGTTATCTAATGTAAACTATCTTCACCTATGGGGGGGGGGGAATAGGTGATCTGGAGTCTTTTGCGGAATTAAAAATTAACCTGCACAAGAAAACAAAAACAACCACAACACAGAAACACACTAGTAGTTATAGTGGTTCCCGATTTGGGTACGTCCACTCTCCCCCTTCGACCTATCTCCGAAGAAGGGACGACTCGGTCACTTCACAAACCGGATTGAAATCCAATCCTCACACTATGGAAGAAACCCTTCCACCCGAAGGAGTCACTACTCCTCCACCACGGGTTGCACCCAACCCTTACAATGAGGAAACAACATTCCTTTACAACAAAGTTAAAATAGAATGTACAAGAAATACAAACTACATTTGGAGAACCCGATGTCCCTCTTCGTTCAATGAAGCCTTCTTGATGAAGACCAAGAGTCCACGATCGGAGCACTCTCCTGGAGAGGATCTTCCCGAGATCGGCGGCGGCAAAGGATTGCGGCGGCGATGCTTTGTAGATCCAAACTTCTTGACCAAGCTAGCAAGGTCTACCAATGATCTTACTTGGATCGATCGTCTCAATCGATTCCGAGGGGAGAAATATTCCCGCTCAACAAATTAAGAGACAAAGGATCTCAAGATAAATTTGTGAGACTCTAAGATTAGCGTCAGTTCTGTCGCCGGACGATAAAAGAGGACCTCTAAGATAAGCTGCGGCGACTATCTTACCAGCGGCGACGGCGACGGAATGAGTTTCGCGATCGGCTAGGTTACGCTCGGCGGCTTTGATTTCTCGTAATTGATTACTGTTGGAGTTCGAAATATGCGAGTATTTATACTGTAAACCAACCCTAAATGACCGTTGTGGGCCCCACAAAGAGAAACCCTAAGCTCGGTCCAAATAGCGCCTGAAATCTTGGTTCAGTCCGGCGAGCAGGTAGAAATCGCCCAAGGCAAATTCGGCGGGAATCATTGGTGATTCTCGACGAATCGGCGAGAATCACTTATGATTCCCGTCGGATTATCCTTGGAGTAATTTTAGCTGAAAAGCTTGCCATCTGGAGTGAATCGGCGAAATTCAAAACCATTCTCGATGAATCGCCGAGAATGCAAAGTCATTCTCGACAAATCGGCGAGAATCACTTATTGATTCTCGACGATTCTGACTTGGCAGAATTCTTGAAGGCGTTGAGTCAGCCGGATGGAGTCAGCGGAAATCAGCGAGTGATTCTCTACGATTCGGCGAGAATCACTAGTTATTCCCGTCGAATCGGCGAGAGTCACTTAGTGATTCCCGTCATATTTAACTTAGACGAATCTTCGTATTTCTTCCCATGTGTTGGTCTTTGACCCATCCTTGCTCCTCTTTAGCTCTTGATCTATCTCAAACCTATACTTGAAAATAAGTACATTCCAATATAGAGAGTTCACGTGAGCCAACACGCTGATATGCTCAACGAGGGATAACGTTGCACAGACCCGTGTATATTGACCAACTGCAGCCTGACATTGGTGTGTACATAGCATGGAATAGCTGCAAGCACATCTTGAAGAAAATCATCAAATACATTATCTATTCAGCTTAGCTTGTTCAGGGCCTTCTTCAATTCAGGTTCATTGTGGATACTATACCCAATAATCTTCCCCTATTTAAAGAAGCCTAAACCCTACAAGGTAAGGTGAATAGAACATATGGAATGAAAATCATAACCTAAGACTTCAGTTGAGAGTGAGATTCATTATCATTTTCCTGAGAGCATACTTAACGTTTGCAGCCACCTTAGCCTTAGTCGAGAGGGTAATCTCCCCCTTTTCGGCTTTTGCAAATCTGGGACTTTACTTAGAGCCACATACTCCCCCTCAGATCTTGCATCCATGCTCGAGCTTTAGTTCCTTGCTGATGCTCCCCCTTGATCCAAGAGCCTTGAGCCATACAGTCTTCACTCTTCATAGTTCAACATGCCGAGTTCAGTTTTGAAGAGACTGAACTTGGCCTCGTCTAGGGGCTTTGTGAATATATCCGTAACCTGGTTATCCGTGGGGATATAGCAGAGAGATATATCTTTGTTTTCCACATGCTCTCGAATGAAGTGATAGCGCACTTCAATATGCTTCATTCTGCTGTGCGACACAGGATTGTTCGCAATTTCTATTGTGTTCGAGGAGTCGCAATACATCGGTACTTCTCTGAACTGCAAGTCATAATCTTTTAGCGGATTTCTAATCAATAGAAGTTATGTGCAACAGCTGCCTGCTGAGATGTACTCAGATTCAGCCGTGGAGGTTGCGACACAATTCTGCTTCTTACTGTTCCAAGAAATAAGTCTTCTTCTGAGGAATTGGCACGTCCCAGAAGTGCTTTTCCTATCATCCCTGCTTCCTGTAAATTCTGTATCTAAAAATCCTATCAGCTCGACATCATTATTTCTTGGGTACCACAAGCGAAGATTTGGTGTACTTTAAGGTATCTAAGAATTCGCTTTGCAGTGACATAATGAGATTCCTTAGTGTTCACCTTATATCTGCACATACGCATATGGAAAACATAATATCCAGTCTACTAGCAGTAAGGTAGAGCAGGGATCCAATTATACTCCTGTATTTTGTTTCATCAAAAGGTTTCCCTTTCTCATTCTTGTCCAGAGACACAGTGGATCCCATTAGAGTCCTCATAGAGGTTGCATTCTCCATTCCGAATTTCTTGAGGAGTTCATTTGTGAACTTCATCTCAGAGATGAAAATTTCATCCTCAGACTGTTTCACTTGAAGTCCCAAGAAATACTTTAGCTCTCACATGCTGCTCATTTAAAACTTTCCTTGCATAAGTTTAGAGAACTTTTTGCAAAGATTATTGTCCGTAGAGCCGAAAATTATGTCATCGACATAGATTTGCACCAGCAAGATCTTTCCTTTGACCTCCCTAATAAACAATGTCTTATCTATTTTTCCTCTCGAGAACTTGTTCTCAAGAAGAAAACTCGACAGAGTCTTATACCAAGCTCGAGGAGCTTGTTTTAAGCCATATAACGCTTTATTAAGAAAATAAACATAATTAGGAGATGTAGGATTAACAAAACCTTGGGGTTGCGCGACATATACTTCCTCTTTCAATTTTCCATTGAGGAATGCAGATTTCAAGTCCATCTGATAAATAGTGAATCCTTTGTGAGAAGCATATGCCAGGAACAATCTGATCGCCTCGAGCCTTGTAACTGGTGCAAAGTTCTAGTCGAAGTCATTCCCCTCCTCCTGTCTGTAACCTTGAGCCACTAGCCTGGCCTTGTTCTTTATGATGATACCGTGTTCATCCATTTTGTTTCTGAAGATCCACTTGGTGCCAATCACATTCTGGTTCTTTGGTCTGGGAATAAGCGTCCAGACGTTGCATCGTTCGAATTGATGCAGTTCATCTTGCATGGCCAATATCCATGCTGCATCTTTGTTCGCTTCGCCGAACTTCTTTGGCTCAACCTGTGACAGGAAACTAAGGTGCAAAATCTCATTAATTGTACCTCTCCGAGTTCTGACATCGTCACGAGGATCTCCTACGATCTGATCTCTGGGATGATCCCACAAGTGTCGGAGCTCTAGGAGTCTGGCATCTTGAGATTTGACATCTTCTCATACTTCTCCTTTTTCTAGGAGATTTTCTCAACCCTGATCTTCAATTTCTCCAGTTGGCGATGAGCTGGAGACCTTGATGTACTGGGGAGTTACAACTTTAGCAGTCTCATCGAGACTTAGCTGTTCAAGTCTTTCACCTGCATCTTCAAGAATGCCACTGGAAGAATTGCTGTGAAGCAAGCTTTCTTCATCAAAAAAACATTAATGGACTCCTCTACCACTAGGGTTTTCTTATTGAAGACCCTATATGCCCGACTATGGCTGCTATAGCCCATGAAAATGCCTTCGAAGCATTTTTCTCCGAATTTAGTACGTGGGTGCTTCCCATTATTGAGTACATATCATCTGCAGCTAAAAATCCTCAAATATGACATGGTCGGTTTCCTGCCATTCAATATCTCATAAGGCGTCTTGCGATGATTCTTATTAATCAATGCTCAGTTCTACACATCACAAGCAGTGTTGACAGCCTCTGCCCAGAAGTACTCTGGAAGAGAGGCATCATTCAACATTGTCGTGCATGCTTTAATGAGCGTTCTATTTCTCCTTTCCGCAACTCCATTTTGTTGCGGAGTACGCGGGGAGGAAAACTCATGAAAGATACCAAGTTCCTCACAAAATTTTTTCATAACACCAGACTCGAATTCTATTCCATGGTCACTTCTGATTTTGACAACTGAGCAGTTAAGTTCGTTCTGAATCTTCTTGACAAAACTTGTTACGATATCAAACGTATCTTACTTTCGTTTCAAAAAGAACACCCACGTAAATCGAGAGTGATCATCAACAATCACTAGCATATACGATTTGTTTCCTAAGCTATGAATTTGCACTGGACCGAACAAATCAATATGCAGAAGATAAAGACATCTGGAGGAGTCTTTGTCTGCAATGCTATTAAAGGTAGCCCGAGTCTGTTTGCCCTTCTAGCATGCAGGACAGGGGCTATCTTTGATGTACTTAATAGTAGGGGCATCCCTTACTAAGTTCTTAGAAAACAACATATTAATTGTCTTGAAATTAATATGTGCTAATCTCTTGTGCCATTGTTCACAAAGAGATACACTGCCTTTTGCTACTAGGCACACGGGGGTAGAAGAATCTATGCTAAGAAAATTTAAACAAAATATATTTCTGCTCCTAATGCTAGTTAATACCGTCTCCGAAGAGGCACACGATATTATCAAGCACTTATCCTTGCAGAACTTAACGTCATAACCTTTATCACACAACTGACTTACACTGATCAGGTTATGATTTAACCCTTAGACAGAGGCCACGTCGGTGATAGAGATTACACCGTTGGAAATTATACCGTAACCTCTGGTGACTCCTCGATCTGATCCTCCAAAGATGACTTTGGGTCAATTTTCGACTGGAGAGTAATCACACAGCAGGCTTCTTGTCCCAGTCATATGCCAGGAGCATCCACTATCCGAGTACCAGATAAGGGTTTTGGTGGCCTTTGGACATACCTGCAAAACAGAATCAGTTTCCCTTAGGAACCCAATCGAACTTGGGTCCTACATTCCTTGTTAGCATACTCCCCCTCGGGTGGTTAACCCTATGAGTGGTCGGCCTCGCATTTCTAACATGAGGAGTCTCGTTGAATCTTGGATTAAACCAGCAATCCACGGTAAAGTGACCAACTTTGCCACAACACCAATTGTCAAATCTGTTGTACTTTTTCCTAGGCTCCTTCTTCACCCTTGGATCGGTGGGTCCAGTCGAGGCCTTGGATCTGGAGGTGGAGGCATCATGATGACAGCAGTCACATGCTTTCTTCACCTCCTATTCCTTCAGTATAATAGGCTTGGCTTTTGGTGCCTGCTTCCTATTATGGCCGCTAGAGAAGTGGCCATTATCCTCCACTTGGATTTCCTCATAAGGTGCTTTGAAGACACACTCGCCGTAGTTGTGGGGGAAGGCCCAACCATCATACAGGTTCTTGGGCTTTTCAACTAAGGGCTGGAAGAAGTGGCCATAGGTTGTCTCAATGTCCTGTTCATTGCAGGGAAAGCCAGGCTTCCTGAATACAACAGGGTTGAGTGGGGACTTTCCCTTTTCTACAGCAGAGGACTTCTTAGCAGCCTTATTTTTCCTCTGCTTTCTGTTTCTCCTGGATGATTTACCAGGCACACCCACATGCCCCAAACCAGCCCCCTTAGCCTGAGCAGAGAATGTATCAACCAGTGGAAGAATAGTCTTTGGCATAGAGAAGCTTTTGACAATCTTCCTTTCTGCCGCAAGTTGTTCTTCCAACTTGTTAATTTCTTCCTGTTTTAGGTCAAGGAGACTTATAGACTCTGAGTGCTCAGAAGTAAGGCCCAAGTGTTCCTGTCGGAGAGAGATCAAGCTAGTGATCTCTTCTCTTAGAGACACACCCTCAGCCTTAAGGAATTTGACTTCCTTTTTCTGAACCCTCAACCTCTTGCGGCATTCCTCAAAGGTATTGAGAAGAAGCTCATACTTTTCGAGGATCTCAGCTTCATGGGCAGATGGGGTATCCTCGAGATCATCATCAGGAGACTCATAGTCAGAGTAAGAGAGGGGGGTACAATCTTTTACCTTCTCAGTAAATTGGGGGCAGTCTCCTTCTGAGTCAAAGCGACCCACTAGCCTGAAGTAGGCTTCCTCATCATCACTGGAGTTTGAGGAATAAGACTCACTCAGTGTCTTTGGCTTTTTGGCGATGTAGCTCCTCTCCTTCTTCTTATCTCTAGAGGACTTGTGCTCCTCTCCCTACCCCTTATCTCTCTTGCCTTGGTGGCAGTCAGCGATGACGTGACCTGGCTTATTGCATCCAAAGCAAATAATTTCATTAGATCAATGTTTGTTCTGTTTTGATTCATACCTGTCAGAAGAATAATTCTTCTTCTGATGTCTAGAGGAGGAGCCGTCTCTCTTTCTTTGATTCCTCAACTTACGGAACTTATTGAACTCCCGAGTGATGAGGGAGAAGTTTTCATCAGATAGCTCTGAGCAGGAAGAGCATGGCTCAAATTCTTCTTCCTCATCCATTTTCCGAGAGCGGGATGAGGTTGCACCCTTGCCATTCCTTGATTGATTGGCTTTTAGGGCCACAGTCTTCTCTCTGGCAGCGGCTTTATCGGCTTCTTCTTCAGCTTTTCTGGTGTTCAGCTGAAGCTCATAGGACAGAAGTTTCCCAAACAGAATCTGGGGAACTGTTTCTGCCAGCCTTCCAAATTCTATGATGGCGCAGATCTTGGTGTCCCATTCCTTAGTAAGGGATCTAAGGAACTTGTCATTTAGTTCACCATCAGTGAACACTCTGCCATAGCCCTTCAGGGCATTGACGATCTTCAGGAAGTTCTCGAATGTCACTCTGATTTCTTCCTTGGGACCTTGCCTGAAGGCCTCGTACTTCTGGATCAGAAAGGATCTTCGATCATCCCTTACTTCATCAGTGCCTTCCATAAAGATGATCAGGCAGTGCCAAATGTCCTTGGCCGTCCTGCAGTTGCAGAAAACCTGCATTATGGAATCATTGACGACGCTTACCTGAATGTTCTGAGCTTTCTTGTCAAGTCCGACAAGCACCATCTCATCCGTATCCATTTCAGAAAGTTTCTTGGGCACTTTCTTGGTAGGATCAATGGTGGAGGCCTTATTTGGGATATAAGGTCCCTCCTCCACTATCATGAAGAGTCGTGGGTCGACTGCTTCCATGTAGTACCTGATCCTTTCCTTCCAGATAGGAAAGTTCAACTTGGTGCACACTGGGATCTTCCCTGAATACTTGAGTCCTTCCATTTCAGAGATCTTCTTTCTTCTTGACACTAGATGTGGGAACTTACTCAAGGTGTTAACCTTATTGACGAGTAACCTCCCTCTGATACCACTTGAAAGTTATCTAATGTCAGCTATCTTCACCTATGGGGGGGGGGAATAGGTGATCTGCAGTCTTTTGCGGAATTTAAAATTAACCTGCACAAGAAACAAAAACAACCACAACACAGAAACACACAAGAAGTTATAGTGGTTCCCCGATTTGGGTACGTCCACTCTCCCCCTTCGACCTATCTCCCAACAAGGGACGACTCGGTCACTTCACCAACCAGATTGAAATCCAATCCTCACACTATGGAAGAAACCCTTCCACCTGAAGGAGTCACTACTCCTCAACCACGGGTTGCACCCAACCCTTACAACGAGGAAACAACATTCCTTTACAACAAAGTTAAAATAGAATCTACAAGAAATATAAACTACGTTTGGAGAACCCGATGTCCCTCTTCATTCAATGAAGCTTTCTTGATGAAGACGAAGAGTCCACGATCAGAGCACTCTCTTTGAGAGGATCTTCCCGAAATAGGCTGCGCCAAAGGATTGCGGCGACGATGCTTTGTAGATCCAAACTTCATGACGAAGCTAGCAAGGTCTACATATGATCTTACTTGGATCGATCGTCTCAATCGATTCGGAGGTGAGAAATATTCCCGCTCAACAAATCAAGAGACAATGGATCTCAAGATAGATTCATGAGACGCTAAGCTTAGCCTCGGTTTTTTCGCCGGACAATCAAAAAGGACCTCTAAGATCAGCGGCGGTGACTATCTTGCGAGCGGCGACGGCGACGGAATGAGTTTCGCGATCGGCTAGGTTACGCTCGGCGGCTTTGATTTCTCGTAATTGAATACTGTTGGAGTTCGAAATACGCAAGTATTTATACTATAGACCAACCCTAAATGACCGTTGTAGGCCCCACAAGGAGAAACCCTAAGCCCGGTCCAAACAGCGCCAGAAATCTTGGTTCGGTCCAGCGAGCAGGTAGAAATCGCCCAAGGCAAATTTGGCGGGAATCATTGGTGATTCTTGACGAATCGGCGAGAATCACTTATGATTCCTGTCGGATTATCCTTGGGAGAATTTTAGCTGAAAAGCTTGCCATCCGGAGTGAATCGGCGAGAGTCAAAACCATTCTCGACGAATCGGCGAGAATGCAAAGTCATTCTCAACGAATCGGCGAGAATCTCTTATTGATTCTCGACGATTCTGACTTGGCAGAATTCTTGTAGGCATTGAGTCAGCCGGATGCAGTCGGCGGGAATCGGCGAGTGATTCTCGATGATTCGGCGAGAATCACTAGTGATTCCCGTCGAATCGGCGAGAGTCACTTAGTGATTCCCGTCGAATTTAACTTAGATGAATCTTCGTCTTTCTTCCCATGATTTGGTCTTTGACCCATCCTTGCTCCTCTTCAGCTCTTGATCTATCTAAACCCTGTATTTGAAAATAAGTACACTCCAATAGAGAAAGTACACGTAAGCCAACACACTGATCTGCTCAACGAGGGATTACGTTGCGCAGACCCGTGTATATTGACCCACTGCACCCTGACATTGGTGTGTACTTAGCATGGAATAGCTGCAAGCACATCTTGAAGAAAATCATCAAATATATTATCTATTCAGCTTAGCTTGTTCAGGAGCTTCTTCAAATCAGGTACATTGTGGATACAAAACCAAACAGAAAGATCTAATGAATCGATGAAGGTCTATAACTGAAGAAACTAGCTCTGATCTAATCCTTACACTATTTCTTATTTATTTGGGAACTTGAAAATAACATGAACTTTCACTTTCAACTTGTAATAAACACAGAAAAAACCTATAATCAGTTACTTTAGTGAATTTTATATGATATTTGCAGTTCATGAATCATGTTGTGCTTTAAGTTGTCCATAATTAGTGCTCTGCAACTTCCTTTAATCAATCCATTCAACCTTATTATGTAATAAACACTAAAAAAACAAGAAACTTGATATGAGGGATAGCAGGTAGCAACACCAAAAATGCTTAAAAGATCTCCAAATGCACACACAACAAAAGCCCTATATCTGGAATCAAAATGCACAAGACTCCAAAGCCTAACAAGTTTACAATCAAGATGCACATAGAATGGGTATACAAGATGTGAACAAAAAATCCAAATGGGAGAGGGAAACACAAATCGCATCCAATTTAAGGAGGGTGGCCCTCCAAAGCAAAGTAAAAGCATAAAACTACATCGGGGTTGCAATCCTACGCCCTGGCGGAGTCCACACTCTCCACCGCGTAGTGGGAGAGGGACTCTTCGTGTAGCTCACACATCAAAACACATCGGGGTCGCAATCCCATGCCCTGACAGAGTCCCTGTCCTCAACCAAAATGGAGTGAGGGGACTCTCATTGCACTAAAATAATTACAAACACAGAGAGGAAGAGATCATTACCCTTGGTTGCAAAGACTCAAAGAGTGAGCGATGCCGATACAGACGGAGCACTGGAGCAGTCACCAAGAAGGATATCGGCTATCGCCCTGGACCCTGGCCCTACACGCCGCAAGAAATAGCAGACTGGGCACTGGAGCCGTCTGGAGGTCGAGTCGTCGAAGAGGAAAACGGAGATGTCGAATACGACGAAGAGTCGTCGAGGTCGAGTAATCAGCGTTGTTGCGTGTAATGTCGTCGTTGTCGAAGAGGGCAATGCCCTAGAACCCTACGACACTGTCTAGCGTCTTCCTCTCGTCGAAGACGAAAAGAAATACCTGCTCAGAATATTGCTAGAGTTCAGAGCGCACTAGAGATGGGCAAACGGTGGAATGGTGGGCCGTGTCACAGACACTAGAGAGGCATAGATGAACCTCGTTGTTGATGGGGATGATCGGGCATGCCATCGCTGTAGAAGTGATGCTGGATGCGCTGTGCGTGAATGTCGAAACTATAGAGTATCGTGGGCCGCAGCTAGGGCAAATCCAAAACTAGAAAAAGGGCGGAGAAGTGATATAAAAAAAGAGGCAGGAATGGAATAAAAATGTGGCGAATTGAAATCTAATGGAAACCTATAGCACTTTGCTTAAAACATCCTCAAAAAATAAAAAATTTCACCGCATTTGTTAACATGCTGCAAAATAAATTTCATTGTAGAGTCATTATGTTGTAAAGGAGATCATGATTGAGGAGAGGGTGTCAAAACAAAACCCTATTAGAGAGCTCACCATTTTTAACTTCTTTTTAGAACAGGAGTAGACGTCGGGAGAAGAAATTAAATGAGCCGAGATGTCACAGGGAAGTGAATCGATCCGAGATAATGGCGAGGAAGTCATGCACGGGAGTAAGAGGAATGGTATCGGCCATTGGGAAAGTGTCGAGGGGAAATTGTGGGAGGGTTTGTCCTGAATTTTCAAAATTTAATTTTTAAGTAATAGTTTAGGTGCTCGAATAAATTTTGATTGAGTTGAAAAGCATTAGGCAACACTTCTAACATGTTGCAAATTATTTTTTAAATACACAACATGTTATAACTGTTGTCTAAAGCGAACCGTCAACTACATCATTTCAAAAATGTTCCATATAAGGGATTAGAGAATAATTTTTGAATGTTCCACAAAAAGTGTTGCCTAAAGTTGCTAACCTATTGCAACACTTATAAACTGTTCTCTATCAAGTTTTAGACAACATTTTGGTAAATGTTGCTAAGTCAAGTGTTGCTAAAGACCAAAAATGTTGTAGTGCATGCGAAATGTTCTCTAACTTCTTCTTGTTGGTCAGGAGGTCTTTAAGATACTTAGCGTACTTCAGCATCTAGGAAATCGATTCGTGGAAGGGAAGATTTATGTGGATTTTCTTACACATCTCTAAGAAGCGGGAGTACTGATCATCCTGACGTTGTTTATTAAGTTCGGAAGGGTAAGGCGGGGTTGGATTATTTTTAAAGATGCGTGGTGGAGTGAGATCTTTTTCTAATGTAGGGAGAGGGGTGATAACTTCTTCTTCAGCAGAGGGTGGAATTTTTAAAATGGGAGCGGAGCTTTGATTTTTTAATGAGGGGGCGGAGCTTGCCTCGAGCTCTTCACTAACCATACCGGGAAATTGATTCCTAATCAAAAGAGTTATAGTTTTCGCCTGCTCTCTTGGGTTGGGCTTGGTATTGGAAGGAAGAAACCATGCGGGTCACTCAAAAATTTATTTTGTGAGTTGTCCTACTTGATTTTCTAGACTTTTAACGCATCAAGTTAAGGTTCTTATAATAGCATCATTTGTGGTTATATATTTAGAAAGTAACTCCTCCAAGCTTGGAGGTTTTTTATTGTTTTAAAGAGGTGGTGGTGGTGGTGCAAAAAATTCATTTTGTGGTGGCGGGCGCATTGCGTTCGAAGGATTATACCACGAAAAATTCTGGTGATTTCTTAAAGCAGGATTATAACTATTTGGAAAATTAAAACCGGGCATAGGAAAATTCGTAGCAGAAAAATTATGAAAAGCATTTCTAGGCATATTGTTAAAAAAATCTAATTGTTCGGGGTAAGGAGTTGCAGATTCCCATACCTGAGGGGCGGAGGCAGGTGTCATCTCCGTTATCTTTTTGCTTATAATTTCCACTTGCAGAGCTTGCTGGGAGACAATGTCCATTTCAAAGATACCTAAAGGTTTGTTTTGGCGGGATCTAGGCATATTCCACTGATAAGTGTTCATTGTCATGTCCTCGAAAAGCTCAAGAGCTGCTTCCGGGGTCTTATGGTTTAATGTACTGCCAGAAGCTACGTCTATCATTTGCTTTGTATTTTTATTTAGCCCGTTATAAAACGTCTGCACTTATAACCATAAATACAGCGCGTGATGTGGGCATCATCTTTATTATTCTTTATATCTTTCCCAGGTTTCATAAAAGGTTTCACAGTCTATTTATCCAAAGGCATAGATGTCGTTCCAAAGTTTTGCAGTTATAGCTGGCGGAAAATACTTCGCCAAAAATTTTTCAGTTAGTTTATGTCAAGTGGTCATGCTATTTTTAGGTAGAGTGTTCAGCCACTTCTTAGATTTAGTTCTTAAAGAGAAAGGAAATAATCTTATCCTTATAGCATCATTTGTGACACCATTTATCTTGAAGGTGTCTCATATCTCAAAAAAGTTTGCTATATGTGCGTTCGGATCTTCATCTTGAAGTCCGTCAAATTGCACATACTAAAGCACTATTTTATTTATGCTATGATTCAGTTCAAAAATGTTATTAGCTATCGCAGGCTAACTATGCGAGATTTTGTATCCTCGAGATTCGGCCGTGCATAATAGGACCTAGGTTTATGCACGGCTTTCTCCACATGGAGTTCTTCCATTATTAGAGTAGAGAATGACTCAAAGTCCTCAACCAGTACTTTGATAGTAGGGCCTTGAAATCGCAATCCTCTCCGAAGAGTACGCTCAATTTCATGGTTTAGGTCCAAAATAACTGACGGACTCCCGCGGGTCATACACTAGAAGAAGTCAAGAGAAGAAAGAGAAATAAATTAACTAGGAAAAAGCTAGATTTTTTTTTAAATAGATTTTTTTTAGATAATTTAACTCCCGAACTTCCAAAGGGCTACCCAATGAAGGGTTCGCAGGCTATTAGACAAGATAGTGGCATTTAAAGCCACATTGCCCTTTTCAAGAGAATTAGGTGGGGTAGAAAAATTATGAAGTTGGTTTCTATTAAGAGCGGTATGAAAGTGAAGGGATAGATACTACTCTAGAGGGGGGTGAATAGAGTTATCAAATTTTGCACAAGACAAAACTTAATAGTCTACCCAACTCCCTTGGAGTGAAATGCGGAATGATAAGCTTATAGATAAGGAGATAACCCTAAAGCCTAACACAAGTGTTGTGCACAAACTCAAGCTAACTGTAATTACAGTTAAGGCTTGGTAATCCTAATCAGCAACTAGCAGACCTAGTTAAATCTAATCACAGCCACAATGCAGGAATTAAATTAAGCAAGCCAGACGACACAAGGAATTTATAGTGGTTTCCCCAAACAACTTGGGTACGTCCACTCTTCTACCCACACGGTAGGAATCCACTACAGGTTTTTGATCAGGTGCCCTGCCACCACAAGATCTGCTTTAGGTAGATCTAGAAACCCTTTAGACTTTTGATCAGGTGTCTAAAAACCAAACACAGGTTTTTGATCAGGTGCCCTGCCACCAAGGGATACTTTTGAAGGGATTAATAACCCTGTACAGGAGGGGGAAAGAAGGTTAAGATGTCTTCTCTATTTTACAATAGATTAGAGAAGCACAAAGACTTGCACTGAGCTAGACAGCTCTAAAGAATCAAGGCTCCCCCTGGCTCAAAAATGTCCAGGTGAAGTCTTGCTTCAGTGCAGAAAACTCTTCAGAAATATCTGAAGGAAAAACTATAAGAAGATAATAAATAATAAAATTAGAAATCTTCAGGCAGCTGTCTTCTTCTTCTTCTTCTTCAAAAGAACTCTGAGTTAGAACTTCCAGGAACAGGAGATCTCAGGTTGAAGAAGAGCAGAAGAGCTTACCACTTCTCAGATGAATGGAAATTGCTGAGAGCAGAAAACTTGGTCTTGATGAGGGCTTGAATGCTTAAATGAATAACTGGTTAGCTGGCTGAAATCCTTCTCCAAAGGATTCCTTTTCTAACAGCAACAAGCAACGGCTCTTTTCAATTTGAACTGTTTGTCTTCTTCTGAAACTTGAAACCTGGGCTGCAAATATCACAAGGACAAACAAACTCTGCAGCAAAATATTCCATAAAAGGGATGAACCTTTTTCAAAGAAACTGCAGGCAACAATCTGATAATAAAGGTACTAAATAAAATCACATCAGAAACAAACTCTTTATAGCAAAAGGAAGACTTTTCAGTCTAACGGCTACAAAGGACTGACAACAGATAAAGTAAAATATAATGACAGCTAATAAGACAAATGACATTATCTGAAAAGATTTTACTCAGGCAAAAGGAATGGAGCAGATATTGCCTGGAAATATTATCATAAAACAACTGAAATAAAAAGCCAGATAATGTATTAATTTATTAAATAGAATAAATAAATACAACATAAAAAGGCAGACAGAAAACGTCGAACGACCCTCGGAGATCGTCGACCGACGCACGGAGATCGTCGACCTATCGGGCAGATAGTCGAACGATCCAGATAGTCGACCTATCAAAGAAGATAGTCGAACTACCTCGGCAGATAGTCGACCTATCAGAACAGATAGTCGAACTATCAGATAGTCGATCTATCCGTACAGATAGTCGAACTATCAAACACAAACAGATAGTCGACCTATCAACAGATAGTCAAACTACCAGATAGTTGAACTATCAGGACAGATAGTCGAACTACCAAACCAAGCAGATAGTCGACCTATCAACAGATAGTCGAACTATCAAGCCAAGCAGATAGTCGACCTATCAACAGATAGTCGAGCTATCAACGCAGACAGAGCGTCGACCAACTGATAGACGATCGTCGATCAGCCGATAGACGATAGTCGAGCGGCGTTCGACTATAGTCGAACGAAAAACCTACTTAACCAAATTCTTCATCTAGAAAAGCGGGGACTCTACAGCTAGACCACTAACCAATGACCATAGATATTTCTTGGGTCAAAGGACTAAAAAGACAAGACTAAACTCAAATCAAACTAGGGTACCAACAATCTCCCCCTATTTGAGTTAAGTCTCTCAAAAACTAGAACACAGAGCTAGCTATAGATCACTATAATCAATACAGGAAAAAAAAGATAACCATTAACTAGCAATTATCAAACAGTCAGATATATATAACAGCAGTCAATCAAAATTAAGAATCTACAGAATCTGGTGTAGGGACAGAAGAACTAGGAACAAAAGAAATTTTCCTCAGAGGATCAATAGCCTCTTTCTTTGACATCTTCAAGTCCTGCACACCAATAATCTTTAATTCTGCAGCCCTTGGAACAACTGCTTCAGGGTGCTTTTCCATATACTTTGAAGGGTCAAATACATCAGGGCTAACCTGGAACTTTTCGAACTCCTTCTTTCTGAATGTAGACATTGTGGTTAATCCAGTAGTGTCCTTTCCTTCAGCTTTTGCTTTCCTGATTTGAGCTGCTCCAACCAATTCGAGAAAATGAGCCATCCTAAAGTTAGGATCAAGCTCAGGACTTTCATAAACAGACTCAGAAGGAGTATCATCTGGTTCTTTATCTTGATTAACTAGATAAGACAGGGGAGCAGACTTAGCAAAGTTCTTGCTAGAATTTTTAAACAAAATAAACTACTTACCTTTTGAAACAACTTTTTCAGAATGCACTGGCATTGGAGATGAAAACCTTTTCTTTGGAAAAGGAGGAGGGGAAAAAGTTGGTCTTTGATACACAACCTCCTTCACTTGTTCTCTCACTGTATCAGTTCTTTGATAGCCAGAATATGATTTACCTTGAAAACCTTGAGAGCTTTTCCTTGAAGAAGACTGAGAAGGAGCAGATTTTGCTGACGGAGCAGATGGATTAGCAGAAAGGTTGCCAGAGGCTCCTGCACTGGGAGGTGGAGGAGGAGGACCTTTGGGAGTCCATCTTGAAACAGGACTATCATACCTCTTAGATCTCTTTCTCTCTTTTTGTTGGTTCTTGGAGAACCATATCCAATGTTGAAACTCTTTTGACTTGGGGTCAATTCCTTTCAGAATATAATATGGAGTGTCATTATCACGATTGAGAGGAGGAGGAGCAACAACTTTTCTTTTCTTCTGTGCAGCTTTCTTTTTCTTTGAATTCTCAGATAAATCTGAATCCTCTTCATCTTCAGAGTGAGATGATGGAGGATTGTCATATGGGTCATAGGCTTCAGAAACAGCCTTTTCCTTTAAAGCAGCTTTCTCCTTTTCTTCTTCAATGGCATCCTGAGCCAGAAGGGAATCCAGGTCAAGTCCTGGGGAATCATCCCAAACAGTTGATTTTTTAACTTGTAAATCCTTTTCTTTTTCTTCCAATATAGATTGTACTCTTAATTGCCAAGCAACTCTAGCTTTTTCTTCTTCCAAACTCAGTACATGGGTGTCATCTTTGATTTCATCTTGATTTTCAGACACATCTTCTATATCATCTAAGAAGGAATCCAATTCTGGATCTACTTGAACATCAGGAACATCTGGAGCAGCTTCTGAAATAACTACTATAACCTGAGCAGCTATATCTTCTAGGATTTCATCTGAAGAATCAAGAACACAAATCCTCTAAATAATAACTAATCATACCTTCCAGGTATTCACATACTGACAGATTAATTGAATAGTCTATAAACTCAATGAGTGACATACCTTCAGACTTGACCAACTCCCAGGATTCATCTAGATAGGATGTAATAATGCCTTCTAGGAAACGGGCAACCAAGGGAGTGGTGAGATCTTCTAAACAAACTTTTACAGCAAATTCAGATAACATAATTGCATCAGATATTTCTTTTTCAGACAGCTAAGGAACTTGAGCTACTTCTTCTTGAACTACTTCTTCTGGGACAGCCATTACAGAATCTGTAACTGCTAACTCTGAAGCTATAACTGCTAATTCTGATATTGCTGGAGGAGCTGCTGGAGGGGAGGCTGGAAGCTTAGAGACATCTTCATTAAACATCTCCCCCTGCCTGATTTCAGTGGAAACTGAAACCAGGCCCCTTGAAGAAGAGGGCTCAGCAGGATTAGAAAGAATTTGAATAGCAGCAGTTAAGGAAGCAATAGAGGAAGCAAGTGGAGCAATTGCCTCTGCAATCATGATTTTGATTGAGGGGGTAATTAACTCCACTATGCTAGAAATGAAAGCGGGAGTTATCTCAAAAGATGATGGAATGACATTGGATGGAAGATCAGCAGGAGGAATGTATTCCTGTTGAACTGGAGAATGAACAGGAGATGGAGAATGATGTGGAGAATGAACTGGAGAACGAATAGGGGACTGACGAGGTGTTGGAGTCCTCTCAGATCCTATCAAATCAAAACTAGGAGCAGATATCCTAGCCAGATGAGAAGGAATAGGAGATGCAGGAGGAGAAGGGATAACAACCGTGGTTGTATCTTGAACAGGAGAATTAGAAAGTCATACTTACGCTGAAGTTGATGGAACTTCAACTGAGGCAGACGGAACTGATAAGATGGAACTACTTCAGTAGAAGTTGATGGTAAGGCAGAAGAAGATGATGGAAGAGAAGGATGAGCTGAGCCAGCTTCTACAGGGTGAGGAGTGAATGAATATGTCCTTGTGCTCTCGGATGTCGCTGGAGCAGCCCCTGTGAGAGCGGGCTTCACAAACATCCTCTTCCACTTGGAGAACAGATTCGGGTCCATCTTCTTGCTGGCATTAATTGTTGTAGCAGTTGAAATCATCAGCTGGGGATACTTCTCTTTCAGAAAAATTCCAATAACCCTTCCGAGGGTAACTTCCTTCTTACTATTCTTTTTCCTTATCAGATCGAACATTACTCCTGCCCAATCAATCTTTTTCTGATTAACAATTGCACACATTAGTGCAAATTGTTGCCTAGTGATGTTATCATGAGCAGAGTGCTTTCCCAGGAGCACTTTTCCAACTATCTCAGTAAGAAATTTTATCTTAAATGGGAAATTAACCTTGAGCAGCTTGGAGGGAATGCCTTCGGCATGTCCCAGCTTAGTAAGCATTCTTCCAAACTCTTGAGCATCTTACTCATATTCTTCTTCACCATTTATCAAGCCAAATACATCAGACAGAACGGCGGGAGTCAAAGTTACCTCTTCTCCGCCAATGGTGCCAGTCATCGAATCGTCAATGGATGACGAAGTGAAAGCCCATTCCTTAATCTCGGGAACATTTATCTTAATCCTTGTCGACATTAATCTTTCTAGACCTTGATCCCGGCATAACTGAAGGATTTCCACAATCCCTGCTTCACAGCAACTGAATGCGTCAAAATTGACGCTGAAACCTGCATCGAACTTCATGACAGCTAGCACTGCTGGAGAAATCGCCTTTGAAGGAGCTGGAGAAGAAGGAAGACGATGAAGGAGACGAAGCGGCAGAAAATCGCAAGCGGGAAGACAGAATGCGAAAAGTCACGCTCCGTCGACGATAAAACAAAAGATCTTTTAACCTAGGTCGACTATCGGCTTTATATTAGACCGGAGATAGTCGATCTATTTAAAAGATACTGGACCCGATGGTCGAACGGCCGTTCGACGATCGGCCCAGAAGCAGAGTAGTCGATCAATCGTTCGACTATTTCTGGCTTCTCAAACAACAAGCTGTCGTCATCCAGGGATCGACGATGAGCTCGACTTGTTCGACTATGGTCGAACGCCGGTCGACGATCTTCAAACAGGCAAGCTTTCATCAACCATAGGTCGACGATGGGCTTGACCCGATCGACTATCTTCGAACGTCGTTCGACTATCTTCAAACAAGTTTCAACATTGGCAGATACAGTCACACTTAGCCTCTTCCATTGATCATGCCTAGTTAAACCAAAAAGAACAGATGCTTCTGTTCATCTAAGGGCTTGGTGAATATATCACCTCTCTGAAACTCAGTGGATATGAACTCAAGACAAATCTTGTTCTTTTCCACACAATCTCTCAGGAAATGGTGCCGAATCTCAATGTGCTTCGTTCTAGAGTGGTGCACTAGATTTTGTGCAATTGAGATAGCACTAGTACTATCACACATGATTTTGGTGTTCTTGTGTGAGTAACCATAATCCACAAGTTGGTTTTGAATCCACAGGATCTGTGAACAACAACTGGCAGCTGCTATATATTCAGCTTCTGCAGTTGAAGTTGAGACAGAAGCCTGCTTCTTACAGAACCAAGAGACCAATCTCTCTCCCAAGAACTGACAAGTTCCGGAGGTGCTCTTCCTGTCAACTCTACAACCAGCATAGTTAGAGTCAGAGTATCCAATTAACTCAAATTCTGATTCTGCTGGGTACCAAAGTCCTAGATTTGGACATCCCTTCAGGTATCTCAGGATTCTCTTGAGAAGAATCAGATGAGATTCCTTGGGGTTGACCTGGAATCTAGCACAAAGGCATGTAGCAAACATTATATCTGGCCTACTTGTAGTTAGATATAATAGGGAACCAACAATGGCCCTATAATTCTTTTGATCAACTGGCTTGTCGTGATCATCAGAATCAATAACTATATTAGTAGCCATGGGTGTAGGCATTGCTGAAGCATCAGCCATCCCAAATTTCTTTACCAATTCCTTGGCATATTTGGATTGGGAGATGAAGATACCATCAGCATCTTGCTTAACTTGGAGACCAAGAAAGTAAGACAGCACACCCATACTACTCATCTCAAACTTGGAATGCATCAAGTTAGAAAACTTTTTGCACAGTTTGGGATCAGTGGAACCAAATATAATATCATCTACATACACCTGAACTAACAGGATTGTGTCCTTGTGGTGCTTGACGAAAAGGGTTCTATCAACTACTCCCCTAGTAAAGTTGTGCTCTAACAGTAAACTAGCTAAAGTCTCATACCAGGCTCTGGGAGCTTGCTTTAGTCCATAAAGAGCTTTCTGCAACTTGAACACATGTGAGGGCTGAGTTGAAGAAACAAACCCTGGTGGTTGTTCAACAAACACCTCTTCCTTAAGCTCACCATTCAGGAATGCACTTTTGACATCCATCTGAAAGACCTTAAACTTCATGTAGGCTGCATAGGCCAAGAAGATCCTTATTGCTTCTAGCCTTGCAACAGGAGCAAAGGTTTGGTCATAATCTATACCTTCCTCCTGTCTGTAGCCCTGAGCTACAAGCCTAGCTTTATTCCTTACTATAATTCCATTTGCATCCAACTTGTTTCTATACACCCACTTGGTGCCTATGATCAGTTGGGCTTTAAGTCTTGGAACCAAAGTCCAAACTTTACATCTCTCAAACTGATTGAGTTCCTCTTGCATAGCAATGATCCAGTGGGGATCTAGCTCTGCATCTTTAAAGGTGAGGGGCTCAACCTGTGAGAGGAAACAAGCATGCATCACATCCTGTCTTAATTGATATCTTGTTTGAACACCAGCTGATATGTCTCCAATCACTTGAGATGTAGGGTGATCTCTAAGTGTGACAATATCAGCAGGTGGGATGTGATCTTCAGCAACAGTTGGGATTAATTCCTCAGGAGGAATTTGATCTACTGTTGGTGGAACAACAACAGCTTCAACAATGTCTTCATCACTGTCTGATTCAGTGATCTGAAGAGTTGATAGTTGAAGGATCTCTTGAGTAGCATCAGGTACCTGCAATGAACTGGGGGAAGGAGAACTTTCCTTCTCCTTGTAAAACATCTGAGACTCATCAAAAGATACATGCACAGATTCTTCAATTTTACAGGTTGATTTGTTATAAACCCTATAAGCTTTGCTTACTTGGGAATATCCTAGAAAAATTCCCATTGAAGCTTTTGCTTCAAACTTTCTAAGATATTCTTTATTGTTATTATGAATATAAACAACACAGCCAAAAACTCTAAAATAATTAATTTTAGGTTTCTTTCCTTTAAGCAACTCATAAGGAGTTTTACACTTAAGCTTGTGTATCAGACTTCTATTCAAGACATAATTGGCTGTACTAACTGCTTCTGCCCAATAGAAGAGAGGCATATTAACATCTGCCAACAATGTACTAGCAGCTTCAATGAGTGTTCTGTTCTTCCTTTCAACTACCCCATTTTGTAGGGGAGTTCTAGGAGCTGAGAAGCTATGGTTGATACCTTCTCTCTCACAGAATTCTTGCATGAGAAGAGAGTCAAACTCAGTACCATGATCACTTATGATCAAGGCCACATGAGTAGAGTACTCAGTCTGCACACATAGTAGAAAATCTGTAAGGACTTTGAAGTTATTAGCCTTAGTTCTCAAAAAGAAAACTCAACTGAACCTAGAGAAGTCATCTACAATGACTAAGGTGTAATACTTCCCTCCTAAACTCTGTACATTTATTGGGCCAAAAAGGTCCAAATGTAATAAATACAAGATTCTAGGAGAATCACTCTTATTTACAGATTTAAAAGAATTTTTGGTTTGCTTGCCTAGCTGACACGCCTTGCATAGGCTCTCCTTCTTGTAGGGGCAAGAAGGTAAACCTCTAACAAGGTTGTGTTTAGATAACCTAGATATATTTTTAAGGTTAACATGACTAAGACTCTTATGCCACAAAGAATTATTATTAATTGTTACTTCATTAAACTGGCAGATTTCAGAATGAGTTGAATTGAAATCTACTAAATAAATATTACCTATTCTAATGCCTACTAAAACAACATTATTATTTAAAGTAATATTACAAGAAGAGTTAGAAAATGAAACCTGGTAGCCAGCATCACATAGCTGGCTGACTGAGATCAAATTGTGCTTCAGTCCTGTCACATATACAACTCTCTTGAAGGTAACATCTCCAATTGTGATCCTGCCATAGCCTTCTGTCTGACCACAGCTGGAATCTCCAAAGATAACCTTTGGGCCGAGCTTAGCTTTGAACTTTGACAGATGATTTTTATTTCCTGTCATATGCTTGGAGCATCCACTATCCAAATACCACTTATTTTGAGTGATAGGATAGGCCTTCACCTGCAAGACATTCATTTAGACATTGTGGACCCAGGTAACCTTGGGTCCCTTGTTTTTCACATAAGAAAAGCTAGAAATAAATGAAAATGCAGGCTGAGGGTGATAACCTAATGGGTGAGATCTCCTAGGTGGGATTCTCCATGCAGATGATGGGTCAACAAACCTAGGGTTTCTATTTTCATTTAGGTTTCTACTGGTTTGATGATGATTTTGAAAATCATATTGAAAACGTCGATCGACGTTTGACGATGGGTGCTCAGATCGTCGAGCTTCGTTCGACCATTGAGCTTTCGATCGTCGAGCAGCGTTCGACGCTCTTTGCATTTCTTTAAAAAATTTCTTCCTCTTTTCTCTCTTGGCTTTATTTAAAGTTTTATTAACTAGGTTTACTTGCTCAGTGTTCTTCATTCCACTAGCTGAAATGAAGTTCACTGGAGTTGAAAGATTATTTTTAAGAATAACTGGGGGTTCACTGGGAGAAGCTCCTAAGCCTAGTTTGTTATTGCCTGGCCTGGTGTTAGTCATGCTGGTTATTTCTAATAACTTAAGGCTTCTACCATTTAGAGATTCCTCTAACCTTTTAGACTTAGCTAACTCTATTTTAAGAAATTTAATTTCTTCACTACAAGTAGTGAGATCTTCCTTTAACTTAATATTTTCTGTAGCAATTAATTCTGAGTCAGCTAACTTATTTCTAAGTTCTTTAATCTCTTTTTCTGAACTAATTAAGTCTAAGCATAAGGATTTAAAATCTAATTTAAATTCTTCAGAAGTAAAGTCATAGGAAGATAGTACCTCATCTTCTGTTGGCATTTCTTCCTCTGAATCTGAACTCTCTGCAGCTGAATGATTGCTGCAGGCATCTATTGCCATCAGGCAAACTTCCTTTGCCTTCTTCTCTTCCTCATCCTCACTGGAGCTAGAGGATGAAGATTCTTCATCAGAATCACTCCAGGTTTCAGCGACGAAACCTCTCTCCTTCTTTTTGTTTTTGTAGGAGGATGGCTTGGAGTGCTTCCTGTGTTGTTCCTTTTCTTTCCTCTTATCTTTGTTTTTCTCCTCTTAACACTCTGATAAGATGTGTCCAGGTTTCCTGCAACCATAACATATAATTTCTTTAGCAGGTGAACGGTCATACCTTGGTTTGTCTTCATAGCGTGAAGACTTCTTTCTGAATTCCTTTCTCCCCATCTTGAGAAACCTCTTGGCAAATAATGCCATTAGTTCCTCATTGGATTGGCTGCCTTCAGAAGCATCAGCAGCCTTAAGAGCTAGAGATTGCTCTTTTCTTGTTGGAGTGGGGGTCTTTGCTTCAGCTTCTGCTTCCCTTGTCTTCAGCACTTGCTCAAAAGACTTGAGCTTGCCGAGAAGGGCTTCAGTTGAGATCTCTATAGTACTTCTGGCTTCCTTGATAGGCCAGATCCTTAGATCCCATGTGCTAGGGAAGCACATAAGAATCTTATCATTGACCTCTGTCAATGATATGTCCTTGTCAAGGGTCCTCAGCTCATTGATGATTGAGCTGAGCCTGGTATACATGGCTTCAACTGATTCAGCATCAGTTTTCTTGAAGTTCTCATATTGTGAGATAAGGTTGGACCTTCTATCCTTCCTTTCATCAGCTGAACCAGCTATAATCTGGTTCAGTGTATCCCATATTGCTTTTGCTGAAGGGCAGTCAGCAACCTTCTGGAATACTTCATCAGACATTGTCTGAGCCAGTATGTCCATCGCCTTGGCATCTGCTATCTTTGCCTTCTTGTACTCATCGTTGTAGTCTGGAGGAGGCACTGCACTCATATCAGATGATGAGGCAGAAGCAGCAGCAGGTGCTCTTGGGGGTCTTGACAAAATAGAAGCAAAGATGCTTTCATCAATAGAATTCATATATAATTTTATCCTTGCCTTCCAGATGCCAAACTTAGCTAAGTTGCATGCTGGAGGTCTGGTGCTAGAATAATCCTTGGACTGGGCCATGATAGTGATAGTGATTATCTATAAACTTTGGTATCTATCAGGATCTTGTGACTTAGGTGTTAGCCTATTCAGTCAGTCAACCTCCCTCTGATACCAATTGAAAGTGAAGCGATAGATACTACTCTAGAGGGGGGGTGAATAGAGTTATCAAATTTTGCACAAGACAAAACTTAATAGTCTACCCAACTCCCTTGGAGTGAAATGCGGAATGATAAGCTTATAGATAAGGAGATAACCCTAAAGCCTAACACAAGTGTTGTGCACAAACTCAAGCTAACTGTAATTATAATTAAGGCTTGGAAATCCTAATCAGCAACTAGCAGACCTAGTTAAATCTAATCACAGCCACAATGCAGGAATTAAATTAAGCAAGCCAGACGACACAAGGAATTTATAGTGGTTTCCCCAAACAACTTGGGTACGTCCACTCTTCTACCCACACGGTAGGAATCCACTACAGGTTTTTTATCAGGTGCCCTGCCACCACAAGATCTGCTTCAGGTAGATCTAGAAACCCTTTAGACTTTTGATCAGGTGTCTAAAAACCGAACACAGGTTTTTGATCAGGTGCTCTGCCACCAAGGGATACTTTTGAAGGGATTAATAACCCTGTACAGGAGGGGGAAAGAAGGTTAAGATGTCTTCTCTATTTTACAATAGATTAGAGAAGCACAAAGACTTGCACTGAGCTAGACAGCTCTAAAGAATCAAGGCTCCCCCTGGCTCAAAAATGTCCAGGTGAAGTCTTGCTTCAGTGCAGAAAACTCTTCAGAAATATCTGAAGGAAAAACTACAAGAAGATAATAAATAATAAAATTAGAAATCTTCAGGCAACTGTCTTCTTCTTCTTCTTCTTCAAAAGAACTCTGAGTTAGAACTTCCTGGAACAGGAGATCTCAGGTTGAAGAAGAGCAGAAGAGCTTAACACTTCTCAGATGAATGGAAATTGCTGAGAGCAGAAAACTTGGTCTTGATGAGGGCTTGAATGCTTAAATGAATAACTGGTTAGCTGGCTGAAATCCTTCTCCAAAGGATTCCTTTTATAACAGCAACAAGCAACGGCTCTTTTCAATTTGAACTGTTTGTCTTCTTCTGAAACTTGAAACCTGGGCTGCAAATATCACAAGGACAAACAAACTCTGCAGCAAAATATTCCATTAAAGGGATAAACCTTTTTCAAAGAAACTGCAGGCAGCAATCTGATAATAAAGGTACTAAATAAAATCACATCAGAAACAAACTCTTTATAGCAAAAGGAAGACTTTTCAGTCTAACGGCTACAAAGGACTGACAGCAGATAAAGTAAAATATAATGACAGCTAATAAGACAAACGACTTTATCTGAAAAGATTTTACTCAGGCAAAAGGAATGGAGCAGATATTGCCTGGAAATATTATCATAAAACAACTGAAATAAAAAGCCAGATAATGTATTAATTTATTAAATAGAATAAATAAATACAACATAAAAAGGCAGACAGAAAACGTCGAACGACCCTCGGAGATCGTCGACCGACGCACGGAGATCGTCGACCTATCGGGCAGATAGTCGAACGATCCAGATAGTCGACCTATCAAAGAAGATAGTCGAACTACCTCGGCAGATAGTCGACCTATCAGAACAGATAGTCGAACTATCAGATAGTCGATCTATCCGTACAGATAGTCGAACTATCAAACACAAACAGATAGTCGACCTATCAACAGATAGTCAAACTACCAGATAGTTAAACTATCAGGACAGATAGTCGAACTACCAAACCAAGCAGATAGTCGACCTATCAACAGATAGTCGAACTATCAAGCCAAGCAGATAGTCGACCTATCAACAGATAGTCGAGCTATCAACGCAGACAGAGCGTCGACCAACTGATAGACGATCGTCGATCAGCCGATAGACGATAGTCGAGCGGCGTTCGACTATAGTCGAACGAAAAACCTACTTAACCAAATTCTTCATCTAGAAAAGCGGGGACTCTACAGCTAGACCACTAACCAATAACCATAGATATTTCTTGGGTCAAAGGACTAAAAAGACAAAACTAAACTCAAATCAAACTAGGGTACCAACACGGTATAAAAATTTTTGGATTTTAAAAATTTTAAAAAAGAGGGTGAGAAAGAGAAGTGATAAAAGTAATAGTTCCGTGTTTTCGATATATCAACAAAGGTTGCTCCCCGGCAATGCCGCCAAAAACTTGGTGATCGATTTCCGCTTATGAAAAGAGAGCCGAATTAGCAATCCAATTAGGCAATTATAACTATTGAACTGTATCTAGGGGACACAAGTGTCGTATTTAAATTCGGGAACTGTTGAGTACACTTACTCACACGATGACTATTATTTTATCGTCAGAAAATCTTTAGGGATAAAGAGAAAATTAAACGCATTAATGAAAGGAATATAGCACTAATGGAAAACTAAATGAAGCTATATAGAAAGCATAAAAGAAGCAATTACATTAAAGGGTTAGAACGATGAAATGGAAATGCACTCGATCGAGAATCACGTCGACTAAAGTCGATTAAAAACACGATAAATAAACCTAAGCTTAAATTGGGAAAAGTTCCTTAACTGTGGAGGTTCCTGAAGCTTGACCACGCTTCTCTCGATGTCGTGCCCAACTGAGTTTAGGAAGGTTCGACCGACTCTCGACTAAATTGGAGGCCTAAAACTCGCCTTACGCAGTGAACCCCACTATTGGATTTTACTCCAATCCGGGTGATTTGGACGTCTGCCTCTCTCGAGGGGTGCATAAAAATCTCTTTACTCTTGAATTCTTACTTCATACTATCGGCCTCTCGGCTAGCCAAGAAAGGAAGCTAAGATGGAGAATATATATCTATGATATATCTCCAATCAAAGATTAATCACAAGTAATTCGAAGGCCTAAATCCCAAAAAGAAAAGGTAAATTCAAAGCATCATAACTAAATCACTCGAACCTCGGATCATCAAGATCGAGTACAAGGAGGATTAGTTTGTCATAGCGAAGTGGAGGAGGGGGATGAGGAGTAAAGCATAAAGAACACAAGGTAAACAAAAGAGCACTTATATTAATAATAAAGAGAGCTACACTTGAAATGAAAGGTTATAATTGCATGGAAATTAAAATCAAATTCTAGCCTTACCATTAGTAACTAGAGTAATTACAAAGCTATTATAAAAGATTACACTAGGCTAGGGTGAATAAAAAAATACAAAAAAAGAAAGAGAGAGAGAGAAGAAAGTATGAAAAAAAATTAAAAGACCAAGGAACAAAGGGGCACCACCTCCCCCTCTCAGCCCAAAACTATTGTGGAATAAAGGGGAACGTCTGAATTTATAGAAAAATTCCACGAGTTGGTCACACCCTCTAACACGCCCGGTGACGACATGTCAGGGGGCGTGATAGGTACAAGTATTGACCTATGGCTCTAAATTCTCGCAGGAAGGATGATTTCTTCTGTACGATGGTTAACATGCCCTAGGTCACGCCCGTGTAGGGGGGGGGGGCGTGACACGCACGTCGCATCGAAATCATTGGTCGAAAATCCATCAGTCTTGGAAAAGGGGGCGAACACGCCCTGGGTCACGGCCGTGATGGGGGGCATGACAGTATAATTAGTGTGCTTAGATGAAAAAGCATTTAATGCGGCGGCAGGCTTTGGACAGAGGGTGACACGCCCCGTATAACGCCCTGGGACATGCCCAAGGAGGGCGTGTCAGGGGGCGTGACAGTCGTTTTATATAATTTGGACTCTGGTGACGCGGTTAGCTTGACACGGCAAGAGAGACGACCGTGTTCAAGGTCGTGTCCTACTCGAGATGAACTCTGGACTTTTCACTGGTGGCTGACTTTCTTAGGATTGGGTGACACGTCGTCTGGCATGCCCAGGGAGGGCGTGAAAGGGGGGGTATGTCACGTCATTTTTTGCCAAATTTCAGGAAACTTGCAAAAAGAATGAAAAATGTTAGTGGCAATAATATTTACATAAGAAAGATAAAAATAATCTAACAAGGCACGATAAGTGTGATAAAAACAAGGAAATATACCCTAGTAGATTATACTACAAAACGTACTATCAAAAAGTTTCCAAGCTGAAGTATCTCCAAGAACATTTCTAATATCAAGTACTTTCCCCCGAGTGTGCCTACCGCCCTGCCTAGCTAATAGGAGCCTGAGCAGTGAGTATACCCGGGGTCGAGCAGCACTCGGGGTATCCTTTACCCCCACAAGGCGATCCTTTGGACATGCCAGCTAGTGAGAGCCTGCAAAGCGGGTCTACCTGCGGCCGAGCAAGGATTGGGGTAGTGCAAAACTTTCCAACCTGAAGTATCTCCAAGAATATTTCCAAGATCAAATCCATTCCCACCAGGTGTGCCTACCGCCCTGCCAAGCTAATGAGAGCCTGAGTAGTGAGTATACCCAGGTCAGAGCAGCACTTGGGGTATCCTTTACCCCCATAGGCGAGGCTTCAGACCTGTTAGTAAGTGTGAGCCTGCGCAGCGAGTCTACCTTGTGCCAAGCCAGGCTCAGGGTAGTGAAAAGGTTTCCAAGTTGAAGTATCTCTAAAAACATTTCCAAGATCAAGTCCATTCCCCCCGGGTGTGCCTATCGCCCTGCCCAGCTAAAGAGAACCTGAGCAGCTAGTCTACCCGGGGACGAGCAGCACTATGGGTATCCCTTACCCCCACAGGCGAGCCTTCAGACCTACAAGCTAGTGGGAGCCTGGGTAGCGGGTCTACCTGGGGCCGAGCAAGGCTCGGGGTTGTGCAAAAGTTTCCAAGCTGAGGTATCTCCAAGAACATTTCAAAGATCATGTCCTTTCCCCAAGGTGTGCCTACCGCCCTGCCCAACTAATGAGACCCTGAGCAGCGAGTCTTTCCAGGGCCGAGCAGCACTCGTGGTATCCCTTACCCCTATAGGCGAGCCTTCGGACCTGCCAGCTAGTAAGAGCCTGCGCAGCTGGTCTACCTGGGGCCGAGCTAGGCTCGGGGTAGTGAAAATGTTTCCAAGCTGAAGTATCTCCAAGAACATTTCCAAGATCAAGTCCTTTTCCCCCAGGTGTGCCTACCGCCCAGCCCTGCTAATAAGAGATTGAGAAACGAGTATACCCGGGGCCGAGTAGCACTTGGGGTATCCCGTACCCCCACTGGCGACCCTTAGGACCTGGAATCTAGTGAGATCCTGCGCAGTAGGTCTACTTGGGGCATGGCCATGCTTGGGGTAGTGCAAAATTTTCCAAGCTGAAGTGTAAGCCCCTCTCGCGGAACACAAGACACGGCACGAGAGGGGTCTTATGCTCAGAACAGCCGCCTTGCGGTAACACTAGCACTCAGGCTAGCCTGTACCACAAGACGCCTATTCTACCGGCTACCAACAATATCAACAGATAAATGCCAATCCAACCATAATAATATGAAAGTCAAATCCACACCAAGCATATGTCCATAATATCATAAATAAAGAAGCTACAGCAAGCTTCTAATATCAGAGTACGTAAACAGAATTGCCCCGAAGGGCTACAACAAAATCTCTCTCTTACTCACATCTGTAACCGATGGTAGCGACGGTACCGTCCCTTCAGGCCCTGTCACCCTGGCCTGGCTGTCCGTCTGCATAGCCTGCTGCTCCACATGCGGGGTTTCCTCCTAAAAAGGAAGACGTAGCAACCGTTAGTCAAAAAGACTATGTGGTTTCACATCCGCTCCCCCGGCGACTCCTCGGCACCGGGCGGAGAAAGGAACAGGTACAATATATAAATAACAGTAGTACAACAGGTGAAGTGAGTATACATATTATAAGCAGCAACATCAGCAGTGTATAATAGACAAGCTCTTATTTTCAAAACTACAAACTACAGCAGCAAGAGAGTATATAACTAGAGCAGTAAGTAACTCAACTTATATGGATGCCCATACAAGCATATAAGTTGAGGGTCGTTCAGCAGAAAGTAACTCATCGTATAGGAGCACCCATACAAACTTATACGATGAGGGTCTTGTGTATGTAATGAAGTGCAATGCTATGTATGCAATGCAATGACACACCCATGCTCAAGCACATGCAATCGCTATGTCGACACAGACTTATAGTTCCCATTATTCGAGCAGGTAGCTAACCTCTCAGGCATCAACCGTCGTGGCCAAATGGAGACAGTAGAGCGGGCATCTCCACTACTAGGCTGGTCTCCACACTACCTGGCCTAGGCCTCCGTACGCCTCAATGCTAAGAACACAACAGCGGAGCTTACCTGCATACTACGGCTCAGCGGGTTCTCCCGGGTAATTATACACCAAGATCCTAGCCCCGACTGGCCTATGGTATGACACGGAAGGAGCCTCGGAAATGAGCACGAGGACCAAGCCCAAACATTCACTTGGCACGGAAGGAGCCTCGGGACGTGAACACCGAGGACCAAGCCCAACCACCCAAGGTCTAACTATCAACTCCCATCGATGTGACGATTGGCGAGCCCGTAGACCTGCCATACTATCCTTAACCCGGGATTATGACACCGCGTGTCGACTCACACCACATGCAATTCCACAATTCCGTGGCATGGAAGGAGCCTCGGAGAAAGCACGAGGACCAAGCCCAACCATCCATCAACTACGGGAGGAGCCTCGGAAATGAGCACGAGGACCAAGCCCAACCGTTCACATGGCACGGAAGGAGCCTCGGGACGTGAACACCGAGGACCAAGGCCAACCACCCAAATTTTATCCAACTCAACCTCATTCCCATTAGTGACGGTCAACACCGCACTCGTTAACTTCCACAATGCTACCCGTAGGGAGACGACACTCTAAGCATTGGACTATCCATTCCCTTCCATCAACCATTATACATCCTGGCCATAGTTTTAATCATTTACAAATCCTTCCAAATGAATTCAACATATTATAGATAATGCGCATAATGGTGATCCACCAAATATAACAAGCCTTTCATTCACTTAGGCTTGATTCACATCTCGGCATAGGAATTCAAATCCTCAAACATCAATCTTCACTTTACCTCGGTGATTAACACAAAAGAACTCACCCAACCTCGAGATGAATTGCAACATCTATTCCATCGAATCCATGTTCATATTATAATCACCTAGAATTGTAAGTAATCTGGTTAGCAACTTTGACTGAGGATTCCCGTGGCTACCGGTATCGCCTGAAAACGTGCCACCACTCGTTGGAAAGGTAATTTTAAGGGCTACAACTTTCGTGTTTAGTCAAAAGCCCAAATCTGGTCACATCATACCAGAAATGCAACTCGAAGTCTGCTGCGTTCAGGATACAGAATTCCTGGGAATTAACTTCCAACCGCAGCGGATTCAAACAAGCTTTTCTGTGGCTACAGGTATCGCATGGAAACTTGCAACCACTCGTTGGAAAGGTAATTTCAAGGGCTACAACTTTCATGTTTAGTCAAAAGCCCAGATCCGCCCCCATCTTGCTTAAAAATAGCCAAGAAGGTCGCTGCGTGCAGAATACAGATTCTGCACGCATCTTGAAGCGAAGTGAACGGCATCCGTTCATCTTCCTCCTCAAGCGATTTTCCCCAAATCGCAGCCAGAAGTTCCTCCACCCTTAATCTCCCTCTTGAGTCCATTTCCTCTTCACAAGATCACCCCTATCATCACTTTATAGAGAGGGGAGGTTGAAGACGACTAAGCTTTAGAGCACAAGCTCTAGCATAGCCTTCCTAGAAAGCTTCATCTCACACATCAAGACTCGTTTGAGTCGATGTCTCGCCTAAGAATAACTATAGATCTAGCACCAAGGGAGAGGGGAGGAAACTCACTTCATTTCCGGCGTTTCCTCCGTTGCCGGCCATGGATCGTGTTACTCTTCGTTGCGGCATCCTTGGTGCAGTCGGTCTTCACAGCAAAGGGAGAAGAGAGAGAAGTCCGCCTCCAAAGCTCGCACCAGCAAGCTCTCCTCCGGCGATCTGCGATCTCCTCTACCCTTCGTTTCCAATGGTTTTCACGATGACGGCTCGGGAAGAAGGATCGGATGCGGGTTAGGGTTTGGTTTACTCCCTTTTTATATTACATATTTGGCTAAGTCCCTTCCGCCACGTGTCACTCTCTAATTGGACCGCCCAAATTAGGTTTCATTTGAAGTGACCGGTCCAAAGATCACTCAACACGAATCCCGAGGTCCAGTTCGGTTCGCCTGTACAAGCCGGTGAATCGGCCTGGGCGCAGAAAATGCACAAGTCAAATTCGGTGGGAATCAGCCAGTGATTCTCGTCGATCGGCGAGTATTGGCAGTTCATTCTCGACGAATTCGTCAAGTATCAACAGTGATACTCGACGATTTTCCCTTAGCCGTTTTATCGGACATCCTGTCGCTGTGTACGTTGAGTATCAGTCAGTGATACCCGACGATAGGTGGGTATCACTGGGTATTCTCGGCGATCGGTGAGAATCGTCAGGCATTCTCGACGATTTTCCCTTAGCCTACTGCAGTTCTGAGTCCGACGGGTATCGACCACTGATACCCGTCGAATCGGCGAGAATCAACCTCCATTCTCGACGATCGACGAGCATCAACCTCCATTCTCGATGAATTTTACTTAGCCGAGTTCCCTCATCTCGGCTACTGGTCGGGGTATCCTTGAACCCAACCCCACACTTATTCAATGCACCTAACACCTCGCGTCAGTGCACCCCGAGCCCGAGTTGAGTCTCTTGACTCAGAACACGTGCGAGGGGCCTAGCGCGAATTGGGACGTTACAAATCCTATAAACAAAATAAAAAGATTTCGTCCCCGAAATCAGGCTGAGGTCGTGGGGAGTAAAGCATACAGAAAACAAAATATGCTTTTAAATAAAATTACCTGAAGCAAACAACTCCGGGTAGCGTCTTTGCATCAAATCCATTGGCTCCCATGTGAATTCCTCCTTCCCATGATTAGACCATAACACTTTTACCAAGGGGACAATATTGCGGCGCAAGGTTCTTATCTCATTATCAATGATCCGCACCGGCTCCAGTCGCACAGATCTGTCAGACGCCACAGTACCATCAGTTGTGGGGATGTATTGTTCGGGCCGCAACAGCGCCTTCCGAAGCGACGATACATGGAACACATCGTGGAGATTCTCTAGCTCGGGTGGTAGCTCCAGCCGGTAGGCCAAAGGGCCAACCCTTTCCAATATGACATAGGGCCCAACATACCGTGGACTGAGCTTCTTCACTCCTCGCACTCATGACACTCCATGCATCGGCCGGATTTTTAGAAACACCTTATCACCCAATTGAAATTCCACCATACGGTGCCTTGCGTTGTAATACTTCGCCTGCCGACTTTGAGCCTCCAACATGCGATCCCTTATTAGCCTAACCACCGCATCAGTGTCATCTATGTACTCAATTCCCAAAGTCTTCGGGTCTTCATCTTGCACCCAAGACATGGGGGTCCTACACCTCCTTCCATATAGGGCTTCATGGGGCGCCATGCCAATACTAGCTTGATGGCTATTATTATAGGAGAATTCCACCAAGGGCAAGAGTCTTTCACATGGCTCTCCCCTATCTATCACACACAACCTCAACAGATCTTCCAATGTTCGGATGGTCCGCTCAGACTGTCCGTCCGTCTGAGGATGAAATGCGGTACTGAAGGTAGGACGTGAGCCCAAATATGTCTATACTGCCTTCCACTCCTTGGAGGTCAAACGACCATCACGATCCGAAACTATCGTCTTAGGTACGCTGTGATACCGTACAAATTGTTCCACAAACAGGCGTACCAAGACGTCCACATGAGCCTCCTTCTTCATAGGAATGAACCGGGTAACCTTCATCAGGCGATCAATGATCACCCACACCGAATCATTCCCTGAGCGGGAGCGAGGTAGCCCATGTACGAAGTCCATGGATATATCCTCGAACTTTCATTCGGGGATTGGTAACAACTGCAACAGGCCACCGGGGCTCCTACATTCCGCCTTCACTCTTTGGCAGGCTTCACAATGTGTGACAAAGTACCGGACATCTTTCTTCATCCCTGGCCAATACATCATCTTCCGTAAGCCGGCGTACATCTTTGAAATTCCTGGGTGCACGGAATATTGAGAGCAATGTGCTTCTCTCATAACATCCTCCCGGATTCTGCCACCTTTGGGAATGTAGAGTAGGCCGCGAAAGTAAACGAGGCCGTCCTTTAGTGTGTACTCGTCGGTAGTCCCGTCTTCGATAAACTTTATTGCCGGGGCCAAAGCCGCATCCAATCCTTGCTCCACTCGGATCCGGTCCCGGATATCACAAACTATGCTCATGCTGGAAAGGTACTCCTTATATTCCGAAGAAGCCTTAAATATTAAGGTGATGTCCATCTCCTCGATCATCCGTGCCAACCCATGCTCATCAATCGAGATTCTGGGCTCGAGCCGGGTACTTTCCTACTCAACGCATCGGCTACCGAGTTTGCTTTTTCAGAGTGGTAGTTCAAGGTGAACTCATAGTCGCATAGAAACTCTAACCACCGCCGTTGTCTTAAGTTCAATTCCTTCTGGGTATGGACGTACTTCAAATTTTTATGATCCGAGAAGATTTCGCAGTGGACGCCGTATAGATAATGCCTCCATACCTTCAAGGCGAACACCACCGCTCCTAGCTCCAAATCATACAACGGGTAATTGATTTCATGCTTCTTCAATTGTCTTGAAGCATAAGCAATTACGTGCCCGTGCTGCATCAACACCGCTCCCAACCCCTGATAAGACGCGTCCGTATAAACTTGAAATCCTTCCTTCCCAGACGGAAGGACAAGGATGGGGGCGGAGGTAAGTCTATCCTTCAATTCCTGGAATGCTGCCTCACACTGGGGTGTCCACTCAAATGGTACTCCTTTCATTGTCAAGGAAGTAAGCGGGAGGGCAATCTTGGAGAATCCTTTTACGAACTTTCGGTAGTATCCGGCAAGTCCAAGAAAACTCCTCACATTGGCCGCCGACTTCAAGGGCGACCACTCCTTCACGGCGCGCACCTTGGCTAGATCCACAACTAGTCCTGCCCCACTGATTACATGGACCAAGAAAGCAACTTCCTTAAGCCAGAATTCACACTTGCTAAACTTGGCGAACAGGGCGTGCTCTTTTAGCTTCTCCAGAACTAAGGCCAAATGTCCGGCATGTTCTTCCTCCGTCTTCGAGTAGACTAGGATGTCGTCAATGAACACAATGACGAAGACATCTAGATAGGCCTCAAACACTTTATTCATCAAGCTCATGAAAGCCGATGGGGCATTGGTGAGTCCAAACGGCATCACTGTGAACTCATATAAGCCGTACATTAAGCTGAAAGCCGTTTTTTGTATATCATCCTCCTGTATTCTCAATTGGTAGTACCCCGAGCGCAAGTCTAACTTGGAGAACCAATGCGCTCCCACCAGTTGGTCGAACAACTCATCGATCCGAGGTAACGGGTAGGTGTTCCGTACTGTCAGTCGGCTGAGTTCCCGATAGTCTATACATAAACGCAGGGTTCCATCTATCTTCTTGACGAATAGAACAGGGGCTCCCCAAGGCGACGAGTTGGGGCGAACAAACCCTGATTCTACCAACTCCTGCAATTGCACTCTAAACTCCGCAAGTTCTTTTGGGGCCATCCGTTAAGGGGTCCGTGAGACAGGCTTAGCTCCTGGTACAAGCTTAATCTGAAAATCCACTTCTCTATGCGGGGGTAACCCTAGCAATTTCTCAGGAAATACCTCAGGGAAATCCCGTGCTACCCGCACATCCTTCACATCTAACTTCATCTCTTTTAGTTCGAATCGTATCATGTAGACTTCATCCCCTCTCATATGAGCTTTCAAGGTCTGGATTGAGGATAACAAGATTCGTGGTGCGAAATTTATACCTTGGAAGACTACATCAGTATCCCCATATCTCAAATAGATACGCTTCTCCGCACAGTCGATTCTCGCATGGTGCCAATCCAGCCACGCCATACCCAGGATGAGGTAGAACTCTGGTATTCTCAAAATTGTGGTAGGGGTATCAAAGGTCTTTCCTCCAATTGTTATCTCTAACTCACACTTCGCGGTTGCCATCATCTCAGATCCGTCTGGGAGGCGTACTCTTCGAGCAACACCAGTGAAATATTGCACTTCGTGTATATCTTTGATGAAGTCTTCAGACACGAATGAATGTGAGGCACCGGTATCAAATAACGTATGAGCCGGTTTCCCGCCGACCATCACGGTGCCTAAGTGTCATTAATAATACTCAAGCTAGATGTCTAGAATATCTCAAGCAACTAGAGGATATTAATGAAAGCAAAATGACTAATTCGAATCGTACCTGCAATCATCTCTTGAGGGTTCCGCTCTTGAGTCATGTCCAGGTCATACATATGATCTCGAGCGGGTCCGGGGTTTCTTCCTCGTGGTCCTCGTCCTCGACCACGCACATACCCTCTCCCCCACGGGGCTGCTGGAGGGAAAGCGACAGGCGCATCACCAAACAGTTGTGGGCAGTAGCGTCGAATGTGGCCCGGTTGGTTGCATTCAAAGCACACCCGTTCCTGCCTTCCGCCGTGTTGCTGAAACTGTGGAGGTGGAGGTAATGCTGGCGGTTGTGGAACCGGGCGCTCCTCTCTAAAGTTCTGGGGAAAACGCCTGCCACCCCTCCGATATCCTCTTCCTCTTTTATTGTCAAACCTCCTTCTGTTGCTGGGGCCGGCTTCCATCACACCCTCTGCTGGCCTCTTACCACTTCCCAAGTGGTCCGCTTCCAATCTCTTCGCCATATCAATAATCTCCGCCAGACTAGAGTCCGCTATAAACAAAAGGGCTTGCCTTAGGGGGTCTCGCAAGCCTTTGTAGAATCTTTTGGCGTACCCTCTATCATCCAGCTCATAGGAGTCAGCGAATCTAGCCAGGTGCTGAAACTCCCGTTGGTACTCCGTCACCGACATGAACTCTTGCTTAAGTTGCAAAAATCTCTCTTCCAGACCATCCCGAGCGGCCGAGGGGATGAAATGCTCTAAGAAGGCTTCGGAGAATTCGCTCCAACTAATGTCCGTGTACACTCTTCCACGAAAAGTGGAGCCCATGAAGGACTTCCACCACCTTTTGGCGTGCAGCTCTAAGAGTGTCACAATAAGGGTCACCGCCATGTTGTTTGGACATCTTATTCCAGCTAACAACTCTTGTATAGTGTCGAGCCACTCTTCCGTACGCACTGCCGACTCTGTCCCAATATAAGCGGGAGGGGAGAGAGCTCGGAAAACACTTAACCAACTAGATCCCGGACCCTGTTGTTGTACAGGTGTCTGCAGAGATTGGGACCTAAAGGCGTCCAGAATAGCTGTGAGCGTCTGCCCTAGCTCTGATTGTTGGAATTGTGTAGGTATGGGCGGGGCGAGGGTGCCCCTTACTGGCTCAACATGTGCTGGGATCTACACATAAGGTACAAACCTAGGGTTAGGTTGGCTAAACTAGGGTTAAAGATGGACAACTTAGTGAGAATTATATATGGGCACACCACTGCTTCCGCTAAGTCAGCTTGTCCCCAAACCGACCAATCAAACGGGGGTGGCACCATTGTTAAGTGACTTTCGCCTTGGAGGATTGTAGCAAGCTGATACCATTTGTAAGACCCCCCCTCCCGGAACACAAGACACGGCACGAGAGGGGTCTTATGCCCAAAACAGCCGCCTTGCGGTAACACTAGCACTCAGGCTAGCCTGTACCACAAGACGCCTATTCTGCCGGCTACCAACAATATCAACAGATAAATGCCAACCCAACCATAATAATATGAAAGTCAAATCCACACCAAGAATATGTCCATAATATCATAAATAAAGAAGCTACAACAATCTTCTAATATCAGAGTACATAAACAGAATTGTCCCGAAGGGCTACAACAAAATCTCTCTCTTACTCACATCTATAACCGATGATAGCGACGGTACCGCCCCTTCAGGCCCTGTCACCCTGGCCTGGCTGTCCGTCTGCATAGCCTGCTGCTCCACCTGCGGGGTTTCCTCCTAAGAAGGAAGACGTAGAAACCGTTAGTCAAAAAGACTAAGTGGTTTCACATCCACTCCCCCGGCGACTCCTCGGCACCGGGCGGAGAAAGGAACAGGTACAATATATAAATAACAGTAGTATAATAGGTGAAGTGAGTATACATATTATAAGCAGCAACATCAGCAGTGTATAGTAAACAAGCTCTTATTTTCAAAACTACAAACTACAGCAGCAAGAGAGTATATAACTAGAGCAGTAAGTAACTCAACTTATATGGATGCCCATACAAGCATATAAGTTGAGGGTCATTCAGCAGAAAGTAACTCATCGTATAGGAGTGCCCATACAAACTTATACGATGAGGGTCTTGTGTATGTAATGAAGTGCAATGCTATGTATGCAATGCAATGACACACTCATGCTCAAGCACATGCAATCGCTATGTCGACACAGACTTATAGTTCCCATTATTCGAGCAGGTAGCTAACCTCTCAGGCATCAACCGTCGTGGCCAAACGGTGACAGTAGAGCGGGCATCTCCACTACTAGGCTGGTCTCCACACTACCTGGCCTAGGCCTCCGTACGCCTCAATGCTAAGAACACAACAGCGCAGCTCACCTGCGTACTACGGCTCAGCGGGTTCTCTCGGGTAATTATACACCAAGATCCTAGCCCCGACTGGCCTATGGTATGATACGGAAGGAGCCTCGAAAATGAGCACGAGGACCCAGCCCAACCGTTCACTTGGCACGGAAGGAGCCTCGGGATGTGAACACCGAGGACCAAGCCCAACCGCCCAAGGTCTAACTGTCAACTCCCATCGGTGTGACGATTGGCGAGCCCGTAGACCTGCCACACTATCCTTAACCCGGGATTACGACACCGCATGTCGACTCACACCACATGCAATTCCACAATTTCGTGGCATGGAAGGAGCCTCGGAGAAAGCACGAGGACCAAGCCCAACCATCCATCAACTACGGGAGGAGCCTCGAAAATGAGCACGAGGACCAAGCCTAACCGTTCACTTGGCACGGAAGGAGCCTCGGGACGTGAACACCGAGGACCAAGCCCAACCGCCCAAATTTTATCCAACTCAACCTCATTCCCATTAGTGACGGTCAACACCGCACTCGTTAACTTCCACAATGCTACCCGTAGGGAGAAGACACTCTAAGCATTGGACTATCCATTCCCTTCCATCAACCATTATAGATAATGCGCATAATGGTGATCCACCAAATATAACAAGCCTTTCATTCACTTAGGCTTGATTCACATCTCGGCATAGGAATTCAAATCCTCAAACATCAATATTCACTTTACCTCGGTGATTAACACAAAAGAACTCACCCAACCTCGAGATGAATTGCAACATCTATTCCATCGAATCCAAGTTCATATTATAATCACCTAGAATTGTATGTAATCTTGTCAGCAACTTTGACTGAGGATTCCCGTGGCTACAGATATCGCCTGAAAACGTGCCACCACTCGTTGGAAAGGTAATTTTATGGGCTACGACTTTTGTGTTTAGTTGAAAGCCCAGATCTGGTCACATCATACCAGAAATGCAACTCGAAGTCTGCTGCGTTCAGGATACAGAATTCCTGGGAATTAACTTCCAACCGCAGCAGATTCAAACGGACTTTCCTGTGGCTACAGGTATCGCATGGAAACGTGCAACCACTCGTTGGAAAGGTAATTTCAAGGGCTACAACTTTTGTGTTTAGTCGAAAGCCCAGATCCACCTCCTTCGTGCTTAAAAATAGCGAAGAAGGTTGCTGCGGGCATAATACAGATTCTGCACGCATCTTGAAGCGAAGTGAACGGCATCCGTTCATCTTCCTCCTCAAGCGATTTTCCCCAAAATTGCAGCCAGAAGTTCCTCCACCCTTAATCTCCCTCTTGAGGCCATTTCCTCTTCACGAGACCACCCCTATCATCACTTTGAAGCGAGGGGAGGTTGAAGACGACTAAGCTTTAGAGCACAAGCTCTAGCACGGCCTTCCTAGAAAGCTTCATCTCACACATCAAGACTCGTTTGAGTCGATGTCTCGCCTAAGAATAACTATAGATCTAGCACCAAGGGAGAGGGGAGGAAACTCACTTCATTTCCGGCGTTTCCTCCGTTGCCGGCCATGGATCACGTTACTCTTCGTTGCGGCATCCTTGGTGCAGTCGGTCTTCAAGGCAAAGGGAGAAGAGAGAGAAGCCCGCCTCCAAAGCTCGCACCAGCAAGCTCTCCTCCGGCGATCTGCGATCTCCTCTACCCTTTGTTTCCGATGGTTTGCACGATGACGGCTCGGCAAGAAGGATCGGATGCGGGTTAGGGTTTGGTTTACTCCCTTTTTATATTACATATTAGGCTAAGTCCCTTCCGCCACGTGTCACTCTCTAATTGGACCGCCCAAATTAGGTTTCATTTGAAGTGACCGGTCCAAAGATCACTTAGCACGAATCCCGAGGTCCAGTTCGGTTTGCCTGTACAAGCCGGTGAATCGGCCTGGGCACAGAAAACGCACAAGTCAAATTCGGCGGGAATCAGCCAGTGATTCCCGTCGATCGGCGAGTATTGGCGGTTCATTCTCGACGAATTCGTCGAGTATCAACAATGATACTCGACGATTTTCCCTTAGCCATTTTATCGGACATCCTGTCACTGTGTGCGTTGAGTATCAGTCAGTGATACCCGACGATCGGTGGGTATCACCGGGTATTCTCGGCGATCGGTGAGAATCGTCAGGCATTCTCGGCGATTTTCCCTTAGCCTACTGCAGTTTTGAGTCCGGCGGGTATCGACCACCGATACCCGTCGAATCGGCGAGAATCAACCTCCATTCTCGACGATCAATGAGCATCAACCTCCATTCTCGATGACTTTTACTTAGCCGAGTTCCCTCATCTCGGCTACTGGTTAGGGTATCCTTGAACCCAACCCTACACTTATTCAATGCACCTGACACCTCGCGTCAGTGCACCCCGAGCCTGAGTTGAGTCTCTTGACTCAGAACACGTGCGAGGGGCCTAGCGCGAATTGGGACGTTACATGAAGTATCTCCAAGAACATTTCCAAGATAAAGTCCTTTCCCCTAGGTGTGCCAACCGCCCTGCCCAGCTAATGAGAGCTTGAGCAGCAAGTCTACCCGGGGATGAGCAACAGTCGGGGTATCTCTTACCACCACAGGCGAGCCTTCGGACCTGCCAGCTAGTGGGAGCCTACGCAGTGGGTCTACCTGGGGCCGATCCAGGCTTGGGGTAGTGCAAAAGTCTCCATTCCATCATAATTTCACAATAGGTAAAACGAAAACAGGTTGGTGAATGTAATATAATAGACTTGACTTTGAATGTACAATTTCCCCTTCCCCCCCCCCCCCCCCTTATGGGTAGATGCATTTTAAGTCTTCATTGCTCCAGGTGTGGCTCATGGACCTCCCCTTCATGTCCTGGAGGTGGTAACCTCCCATTCACAGGAACCTTCCAACAATATAAGGCTCTTCCCAGTTTGAGTTGAGGTTACCCACGGTGGCTGATCTCCCCGTAGCATCAACTTTCATTAGCAATAGATCTCCTTCCGTAAACTGTTTGATTCTAATATGCTTGTTAAAGTATTTCTCCATCTTCTGTTCGATATCCCCCTGCCTGATAACTGCGAAATCGCGCAGCTCTTCCACCATATCCAACGATAGGTGCAAATCTCTTCATTCTCCAACCTCCAACCCCGCGTCTTCTTCACCCGCGGCTGCAACCCGTTGAGTGCAAACCTTAAACGCAACGGGCAGGACCTGTAAGACCCCCCTCCCGGAACACAAGACATGGCACGAGAGGGGTCTTATGCCCAGAACAGTCGCCTTGCGGTAGCACCAGCACTCGAGCTAGCCTGTACCACAAGACGCCTATTCTGCCGGCTACAACCAATATCAACATGTAACTGCCAACCCAACCATAATAATATGAAAGTCAAATCCACACCAAGCATATGTCCATAATGTCATAAATAAAGAAGCTACATCGAGTTTCTAATATCAGAGTACGAGAACAAAATTGCCCCGAAGGACTACAACAAAACCTCTCTCTCACTCACATCTGTAACCGACGGTAGCGACGGTACCGTCCCTTCAGGCCCTGTCACCCTGGCCTGGCTGTCCGTCTTCATAGCCTGCTGCTCCACCTGCGGGGTTTCCTCCTAAAAAAGGAAGACATAGCAACCGTTAGTCAAAAAGACTAAGTGGTTTTACATCCGCTCCCCCGGTGACTCCTCGGCACCGGGCGGAGAAAGGAACAGGTACAATATATAAATAACAGTAGTACAACAGGTGAAGTGAGTATACATATTATAAGAAGCAACATCAGCAGTGTATAATAAACAAGCTCTTATTTTCAAAACTACAAACTACAGCAGCAAGAGAGTATATAACTGGAACAGTAAGTAACTCAACTTATATGGATGCCCATACAAGCATATAAGTAGAGGGTCGTTCAGCAGAAAGTAACTCATCGTATAGGAGTGCCCATACAAACTTATACGATGAGGGTCTTGTGTATGTAATGAAGTGCAATGCTATGTATGCAATGCAATGACACACCCATGCTCAAGCACATGCAATCGCTATGTCGACACAGACTTATAGTTCCCACTATTCGAGCAGGTAGCTAACCTCTCAGGCATCAACCGTCGTGGCCAAACGGTGACAGTAGAGCGGGCATCTCCACTACTAGGTTGTTCTCCACACTACCTGGCCTAGGCCTCCGTACGCCTCAACGCTAAGAACACAACAGCGGAGCTAACCTGCGTACTACGGCTCAGCGGGTTCTCTCGGGTAAATATGCACCAAGATCCTAGCCCCGACTGGCCTATGGTATGACACGGAAGGAGCCGCGGAAATGAGCACGAGGACCAAGCCCAACCGTTCACTTGGCACAGAAGGAGCCTCGGGACTTGAACACCGAGGACCAACCCCAACCGCCCAAGGTCTAACTGTCAACTCCCATCGGTGTGACGATTGGCGAGCCCGTAGACCTGCCACACTATCCTTAACCCGGGATTACGATACCGCGTGTCCACTCACACCACATGCAATTCCACAATTCCGTGGCATGGAAGGAGCCTCGGAGAAAGCACGAGGACCAAGCCCAACCATCCATCAAATATGGAAGGAGCCTCGGGACGTGAACACCGAGGACCAAGCCCAACCGTCCAATTTTATCCAACTCAACCTCATTCCCATTAGTGACGGTCAACACCGCACTTGTTAACTTCCACAATGCTACCCGTGGGGAGACGACACTCTAAACATTGAACTATCCATTCCCTTCCATCAGTCCATCATACATCCTGGCCATAGTTTTAATCATTTACAAATCCTTCCAAATGAATTCAACATATTATAGATAATGCGCATAATGGTGATCTACCAAATATAACAAAGCCTTTCATTCACTCAGGCTTGATTCACATCTCGGCATAGGAATTCAAGTCCTCAAACATCAATCTTCACATTACCTTGGTGATTAACACAAAAGTATTCACCCAACCTCGAGATGAATTGCAACATCTATTCCATTGAATCCAAGTTCATATTATAATCACGTAGAATTGTATGTAATCTGGTCAGCAACTTGACTGAGGATTCCTGTGGATACAGGTATCGCCTGAAAACGTGCCACCACTCGTTGGAAAGGTAATTTTAAGGGCTACGACTTTCGTGTTTAGTTGAGAGCCCAGATCTGGTCACATCATACCAGAAATGCAACTCGAAGTTTGCTGCGTACAGGATATAGAATTCCTGGGCATTAACTTCCAACAGCAGCGGATTCAAACGGACTTTCCCGTGGCTACAGGTATCGCATGGAAACGTACAACCACTCGTTAAAAAGGTAATTTCAAGGGCTACAACTTTTGTGTTTAGGCAAAAACCCAGATCCGCCCCCTTCTTGCTTAAAAATAGCCAAGAAGGTCGCTTCGTGTAGAATACAGATTCTACACGCATCTTGAAGCGAAGTGAACGGCATCCGTTCATCTTCCTCCTCAAGCGATTTTCCCCAAATCGCAGCCAGAAGTTCCTCCACCCTTAATCTCCTTCTTGAGGCCATTTCCTCTTCACGAGACCACCCCTATCATCACTTTGAAGCAAGGGGAGGTTGAAGACGACTAAGCTTTAGAGCACAAGCGCTAGCATGGCCTTCCTAGAAAGCTTCATCTCACACATCAAGACTCGTTTGAGTCGATGTCTCGCCTAAGAATAACTTTAGATCTAGCACCAAGGGAGAAGGGAGGAAACTCACTTCATTTCCGGCTTTTCCTCCATTGCCGGCCATGGATCGCGTTACTCTTCGTTGCGGCATCCTTGGTGCAGTTGGTCTTCACGGCAAAGGAAGAAGAGAGAGAAGTCCGCCTCCAAAGCTCGCACTAGCAAGCTCTCCTACGGCGATCTGCGATCTCCTCTACCCTTCGTTCCCGACGGTTTGCACGATGACGGCTCGGCAAGAAGGATCGGATGCGGGTTAGGGTTTGGTTTACTCCCTTTTTATATTACATATTAGGCTAAGTCCCTTCCGCCACGTGTCACTCTCTAATTGGACCGCCCAAATTAGGTTTCTTTTGAAGTGACCGGTCCAAAGATCATTCAGCACGAATCCCGAGGTCTAGTTCGGTTCGCCTGTACAAGTCGGTGAATCGGCCTGGGCGCAGAAAACGCACAAGTCAAATTCGGCGGGAATCAGCCAGTTATTCCCGTCGATCGGCGAGTATTGGCGGGTCATTCTCGACGAATTCGTCGAGTATCAACAATGATACTCGACGATTTTCCCTTAGCCATTTTATCGGACATCCTGTCGCTGCGTGCGTTGAGTATCAGTCAGTGATACTCGACGATCGGTGGGTATCACCGGGTATTCTCGGCGATCGGTGAGAATCGTCAGGCATTCTCGATGATTTTCCCTTAGCCTACTGCAGTTCTGAGTCCGGCGGGTATCGACCACCGATACCCGTCGAATCGGCGAGAATCAACCTCTATTCTCGACGATCGACGAGCATCAACCTCCATTCTCGTTGATTTTTACTTATCCGAGTTCCCTCATCTCGGCTACTGGTTGGGGTATCCTTGAACCCAACCCTACAATTATTCAATGCACCTGACACCTCGCGTCAGTGCACCCTGAGCCCGAGTTGAGTCTCTTGACTCAGAACACGTGCGAGGGGCCTAGCGCAAATTGGGACGTTACAAATCCTATAAACAAAATAAAAAGATTTCGTCCCCGAAATCAGGCTGAGATCGTGGGGAGTAAAGCTTACAGAAAACAAAATATGCTTTTAAATAAAATTACTTGGAGCAAACAACTCCGGGTAGCGTCTTTGCATCAAATCCATTGGCTCCCATGTGCATTCCTCCTTCCCATGATTAGACCATAGCACTTTTACCAAGGGGACACTTTTGCGGCGCAAGGTTCTTATCTCATTATCAACGATCCGCACCGGCTCCAGTCGCACAGATCTGTCAGACGCCACAGTACCATCAGTTGTGGGTATGTATTGTTCAGGCCGCAACAACGCCTTCCGAAGCGACGATACATGGAACACATCGTAGAGATTCTCTAGCTCGGGCGGTAGCTCCAGCCGTGTAACACCTCTACCCGTCAAGAAGAATATAATAGAGGGTCCGGCCGGGGCCCCACACCATATTCCACAAACAGGTGGAGACGCTACGAAATAATATCAAAACCACGCAACCTAACACAGAGCATTCTAGCGGAAGCTTCACGGTTGAATAAATGAACTCAAGATAATAAACACTGTCCACTCAAACTTAGGAATATATAAAAACATTACAAGAGTCTGGCCTTACGGCCTTACAACAGTTTCTCTTAACAAGCGTGTGGATTACAGACATCGGCACGCAGGTCGGCCACACATGAACAAAAGAAACAAAATAATGCCTTCGATGGCAGCAGCGCAGCTTTGGGCTTCAGCCCGCTAAGTCCCGCTCGGACTAGCACCTCCAGTACCTGTAATAATCAATCCACCAAGCGGTGGCAAACAGGGCAACGGTCAGCATTCAGCTGACCAATTATAACGACCCTGCCCCTGGCACGGGGCAGCGGAATTCCATCCCTGCATAGCAATCTTCCAATATGATATATATAGCAATTTAAGAAAGACGTGCACGCCCGCACAGTCACATGTCACAAACGCTGGCACGACGGCCCGACGCTCCGTGCACTCAGGGCACATTATCGGTGTTCTGTATTTCCACGGCCACACCACCGTTCAGAGGTCCCAGACATAATGGTTCCATATGAGCATTCTAGTCTGATCGGCTCACAGGCCGTCGACTCTCGCTATGTGATCCTAACAGGGTCTTAAGCACCCAAGGTTAGACAACCATAACGCGGGTACAGATCCACCTTTCCCGTTGTTCACATCGTCAGACTCATGCCTAGACTGACGCGGGTACAGCTTCACCTTGCCCGTTCCACCACCAAGGCATTGCCCAGTTGCAGCCCCATGGCTCAATGGCTCAACCTCACATAAAGTAGCAACTCACGGCTACAGGAGAGTCCAACTCTCTTAATTTCCTGGACTTCCTCCAGTACTTTATCCATCATGCCTACAAGCAAGAAATCACGGAGTCTTCTCCGATATGCAAACAAGCATCACCAATCCAGATCATGTCCAGATGGGCTTCACACAGCATGCCTAGATCCGTACTCCAATTCCGGACTCTAACAAGGAGGACTTCACATATCTACCCCAAGGGACGCCACAACCCACCGCACACTCGCGGGGAAGGGTTTTCCCTATGCAATGCAGGAATTAAGGACTTCACATGTCCAAGCAGGAAATCGTTACCCTAGGAGTTCGCTTCGGAGCCATGGAGAGAAATTTGAGACGGATGAAAGCCTTCGCAGCAGCGTTGCCTTCGCAGATCCGAACTCGGCTCGAGATTTGGACCACCGTAGCTCCACCGGCAGCCGGACTCCACTTCTTCTTCCTCACCTTGCTCTCACCTCTCTCTTAAAAGTTAGAAAGAGAAGATGAAACTCAAAATGAGCCTTTCCTCTTTCTTTCCCGGCCTTATCAGCCCAGGAATGATCCCCAGCCACAGGATCTTCTTTAAGGAAAATGAACGGCCACGATCTGCCCCAAAATATTGAACTTTTTGGCCGACACGGCCTGTGACACGCCCGTGTCACAGGCCGTGTACCCTTAAGCGGCACACGTGGCGCTCGCACCGCCTAAAAATTACCAGAACACGGGCATCGACACGCCCGTATCGAACCTGACACGCCCGTGTCGGTCACTTGACACGCCCGTGTCACACCTGTTACACGGTACTCATCGAGCGTTAAATCCAGTCAGAGCAGTACACGGGTAGGCACACGCCCACTGACACGCCCGTGTCAAAGCTGACACGGCCGTGTTCAAGCCTTGGTTCCGGGCCGTGTACAATTCTGACTCGATACGGCATTTTATTGAGTGACACGCCCTGGGACACGCCCGTGTCGAAGGCCGTGTCCCAGACTCGACTATCGTCGACCTCCGATCTTCGACTATCTTGAACACGCCCTGGGACACGCCCGTGTCCCAGGCCGTGTACCCCGACACGCCCTGGGACACGCCCGTGTCCCAGGCTGTGTTAAGCAACCTGAACCTCAAATCCACTTTTGAGTCTTTTTGGGGTGTTACAATCCTCCCCCCCTTAATAAAATTTCGTCCCAAAATTTGAAGACAGTAGGGAGAAATTAACAAAACCATTTATATGTTTCTATTATATATATAACGAGCAAACAAGTTACGAAAATAATTCGGGAAACTCGGCTTGCATGGTCTGCTCACGCTCCAATGTTAGCTCTTCTCGGCCACAGTTGTCCCACCGGACTTTGACCATCCCGATCACTTTGTTCCGCAACTATTTCTCGGCTCGATCCTCAATCCGTATAGGCTTCACCTTTATTGTTAGCCCATACTCAACCGGCACTCGATCATTGTCAATTACTTGAGCTGGATCCTTGACTGCTTTGCGTAGCACCGAGATGTGAAACACATCATGCAATCCACTCAATTCCGATGAAAGAGCTAGCCGATAGGCGGCTTCCCCAACTCGCTCCACCACTTCAAACGGACCAAGGTATCGCGGACTTAGCTTTTTCAACCGCCGAATCCGAGATACGCCTTTGAAGGGCTTAATCTTTAAATAGACCCAGTCACCGACCGCGAACTCCACGTTCCGGTGCTTAGCATTGTAATATTTGGCTTGCCGATCCTGGGCTATTAGGAGCCTCTCTCGAATAGAGCGTATTGTTGAGGTAGCATCCTCGACTTCCTTTTTGCCTAAAAGTTTAGTCTCGCCAGTTTCTGCCCAAGCTAGCGGTGTACGACACTTCCGACAATACAACGCTTCAAACGGGGCCATGCCTATACTTGCTTGATGGCTATTATTATAGGCAAACTCCACCATAACAAGATGTTCTTCCCAATTCTTACCGAAGTCTAGGGCGCACATACGGAGCATATCCTCCATCGTTCTGTTGGTTCGTTCAGTTTTGCCATCCGTTTGCGGGTGAAAAGCCATACTGAATGCTAACTTCGTGCCCAACATCTGATGAACTAATCTCCAATCTTTCGAGGTAAAGTGCCAATCTCGGTCACTTACGATGCTCCGGGGAACACCGTGCAATCGAACAATCTACTCCACATAAAGCTTTGCCAACGTTTCCACTGAATCGTCCCGCTTGTTCGGTATAAAGTGAGCCACTTTTGTCAACCGGTCTACAATCACCCAGATTGAGTCATGGCAACGCTGAGATCTCGGTAATCCGTGCACGAAATCCATAGAAATATCCTCAAACTTCCATTGCGGAACCGACAACGACTTCAGGAAACCCCTCGGCCGTTGACATTCTGCCTTTACCAAAGCACAAGTGCGACATTTAGCCACATACGCGGCTATGTCCTTCTTTAAACCAGGCCACCAGAACAGTTTCTTCATGTCCTTGTACATTTTTGTGCTCCCAGGGTGAATTGAATACTTTGTAAAGTGTGCTTCATATAACAGCCCTTCTCGCAATTTACCCGCACTAGGGACGCACAATCGGCCATCCTTCCGTAACAACCCATCATCCCAGGAGAATTGATCACCAGGCCCCTCCTTTGCATAGCGTTGAAGACTTTCATCCAACTCCGTTGCCCGCCGAACCCTGTCAGCAAGGTCACATTGAACCTCCAACCAGCTCACGCATGCAACAGTTGAAGAATCTCTTTCCACACAAGATATCTCCAAAGCTTCCAACTCCTGGATTAACCGCTCATCATGCATCCGCAACCAATTTGCCTGCACCGGAGCCCGATGACTCAAGGCATCAGCGACCACATTTCCCTTTCCGGGAACATAGTGAATGTCGAAGGTAAAATCCCCAAGGAATTCCATCCACCTCCTTTGTCGCATATTCAATTCTTTTTGATCAAGCAGATACTTTAAGCTTTTATGATCTGTATAAATATCCACTTTCACTCCATACAGATAATGTCGCCACAACTTTAGCGAAAAGATCACCGCCGCCAACTCCAAATCATGGACGGGGTAATTACGCTCATGCACTTTCAATTGACGTGAGCCATAAGCGATCACCTTGCCAAACTGCAGGAGAACGCAGCCTAAGCCGCTTCCTGACGCATCGCTGTATATTTCAAATCCATCTGTACCACATGGCGACGTCAACACGGGCGCCGTGGTCAAACGATTCTTCAGCTCATCAAAAGCTCGTGCGCACTCCGGCGTCCAAACGAACTTCTGATCCCTTCTCGTCAACGTAGTCAGAGGCAAAGCAATCCGGGAGAAGTTCTCCACGAACCTTCTATAGTAGCCCGCCAGTCCAAGGAAACTCCTGACTTCGGCCACCGAAGACAACACTGGCCAATCACGAATGGCACTTATCTTTGCCGGATCCACCGCTATGCCCTCTCCACTTACCACATGGCCTAGAAAAGCCACCGACGAGAGCCAGAACTCACACTTTGAGAACTTGGCATACAGCTTATTCCTTCGCAAGGTATGCAATACTAATCGCAAATGGTTTGCATGATCTTCCTCCGATTGTGAATATACCAGAATATCATCAATAAACACAATCACAAACAGATCCAGGTATTCGTGGAACGTTCGATGCATGAGATCCATGAATACCGAAGGCGCATTACATAAGCCGAACGGCATCACTGTGAACTCATAGTGACCATAGAGTGTGCCAAATGCTGTCTTGGGAATGTCACCTTCCCTAATACGCAACTGGTAATACCCGGACTTCAAATCCAACTTCGAATAGACGGTTGAGCCCGCTAGCTGATCGAATAAGTCATCGATCCATGGAATTGGATACTTGTTTTTCTCCGTCAGCTTGTTCAGTTCACGATAATCAATACATAGTCGCAAACCACCGTCTTTCTTTTTCACAAAAAGAACAGGCGCGCTCCAAGGTGATATACTTGGGCGTATATAACCCTTCTCCAACAATTCTTGCAACTGAACTTTCAGTTCGGCCATTTTTTTTGGCGCTACCCGATACGGCGAACGGGCCACAGGTTTCACACCCGGCACCAGCTCGATAGCGAAGTCGATTTCCCTTTGGGGAGGTAACCCCGGAAGGTCCTTTGGAAACACATCCGCATATTCCGACACAATCGGCACTTCACTCACACTGGCCTTCAGCGCCACCGCCTCTATGAGTGTGAAGAACAACTCCGCACCCTTCCGAACTGCCTTAACAACTTGGAGAGCGGATAACAACATCCCACTCATCCCTTGCATACCAATGAACTTGGTCTCTTGTTCGGTATTTTGCCCAAGTGTGACCTCTTTTGAAGTGCAATCTATACAGGCACGCTGCTCTGAAAGCCAGTCCATACCAAAGATTATATCAAACTCTTTGATCGGCAATACTAGTGTTTCCACCTTGAACTCCCGACTTCCTATCTTGACCTCAAGACCGCAAGATCTATCCGCGCACATCAAACATCCGTTAGGCAATAACACCTTTACACTGTCTGTCGTGGTCCGGATAGGCACCCTGATACGAATGACAAAGTCCTCAGATAGAAACGAATGTGAAGCACCTGTGTCGAACAGTGCTCGCGCCGGATACTCTCTTATAAGGACAAACCCTATAACATTACAATTAAAACAAGCACAGCACAACAAAACAAGAACATTAAAATCTACGCGCACCTGTGACGACATCCGTCTGCTTAATGGCCTCCTGTTGTCCAAGGTTGAAGACCCTGGGCTGCGCGTGCGAGGCAGAAGACTCCACCACAGCCTTCCCCTTCTCCGCATAAGACGTTCCCGTCTTCTTATCACCCTTTGGAGTACCAAATCGGCATTCACGTGCGAAGTGTCCAACCTTCCCGCACGTAAAACAAGCACGAGATCCATACCCAGATGTGTCCGTCACAGTCGCAGAAGGAGCTTGTCCAGAAGACTTAGACTTCTTATTCCACCTCTTTCGGTAGCCAAACTTGTCCGGACGCGGCGGCTTAAACTCCGGCTTCACAACCGCCAAGTTTCCCTTTGCTTGCCCCCGTTTCATGTCCAGCTCCAAAGAACGAGCCGTACAGACTAAGGCTTGGAATCCCTGACTCACAGAACTCGAGAGCAAATACCGCAGCTCATCTCGCAGTCCCGCATAAAACCGACTAGTCTTACGCTCTTCTTCGGCGAAGATCGTGCCTGCATATCTTCCCAAACGGGTGAACTCATGCAGGTAGTCATCCACACTTCGATCTCCCTGCGCTAACCGTTGAAATTCCATTTCCATCGATATCCTTTGTTGCACCGGCAGATATTGTGCTAAGAACAATCGAGAAAATTCGTCCATTGTAATCTCTGCCAATTGCCTACCAGCCAAGTGATGCATTTCAATCTCATCCCACCACAATCGCGCCTCTCCTTCCAGTAGGAAAGTGGCTAACATAACTTTCTGTTCCTCCTCAACCCTGATAGCCCTCATAATCCTCTTGATTCTTACAAGCCAATCCTCTGCTTGGGCCGGTGTACCCGCCCCATGAAACTGCGGAGGGTTGAAGCTCAAGAATTGCTTCCATTGTTGATCTGCTACCCGCGGATCAACTTCGGCTTCTACCGGTTCTTGCCGTACCCCAGCTTGCGCTGGCACCACTGCAGGACGTGCCTGCCCCGCTTGTTGAGCATTCATCACCGCAAGTACCGTTTCCGTGATGAGACGGACTGTTTCAGCGGATGGAGGAGTTGTGGGCACCTCGGCTGGTGCCGCACTCTCAACAGAACGTTGTGGTTCGGATTGACCCGCAACACTTCTGGTCACCTATATGTGTAAAATACACAGGTTAACGACCAATGAAAATGGCAACCATACAAAAGAATACACGAGTTCAACAAACAAGTGTATTTGAATTCCTAAGTGGACAATCTTGAGTTCAAATTAAGTGTTATAACGACGGCACTGACACGTGCACGCCACCTCTCAAAAGAATTCGTCCGCGAATTCGGAAGAGATCGACCAACAAGCTGATACCAAATTGAACACCTCTGATACCAAATTGTAACACCTCTACCCGTCAAGAAGAATATAATAGAGGGTCCGGCCGGGGCCCCACACCATATTCCACAAATAGGTGGAGACGTTACGAAATAATATCAAAACCACGCATCCTAACACAGAGCATTCTAGCGGAAGCTTCACGGTTGAATAAATGAACTCAAGATAATAAACACTGTCCACTCAAACTTAGGAATATATAAAAACATTACAAGAGTCTGGCCTTACGGCCTTACCACAGTTTCTCTTAACAAGCGTGTGGATTACAGACATCGGCACGCAGGCCGGCCACACATGAACAAAAGAAACAAAATAATGCCTTCGAGGGCAGCAGCGCAGCTTTGGGCTTCAGCCCGCTAAGTCCCGCTCGGACCAGCACCTCCAGTACCTGTAATAACCAATCCACCAAGCGGTGGCAAACAGGGAAACGGTCAGCATTCAGCTGAACAATTATAACGACCCTGCCCCTGGCACGGGGCAGCGGAATTCCATCCCTGCATAGCAATCTTCCAATATGATATATATAGCAATTTAAGCAAGACGTGCACGCCCGCACAGTCACATGTCACAAACGCCGGCACGACGGCCCGACGCTCCGTGCACTCAGGGCACATTATCGGTGTTCCGTATTTCCACGGCCACACCACCGTTCAGAGGTCCCAGACATAACGGTTCCATATGAGCATTCTAGTCTGATCGGCTCACAGGCCGTCGACTCTCGCTATGTGATCCTAACAGGGTCTTAAGCACCCAAGGTTAGACAACCATAACGCGGGTACAGATCCACCTTTCCCGTTGCTCACATCGTCAGACTCATGCCTGGACTGACGCTGGTACAGCTTCACCTTGCCCGTTCCACCACCAAGGCATTGCCCAGTTGCAGCCCCACGGCTCAACGGCTCAACCTCAAATAAAGTAGCAACTCAAGGCTACAGGAGAGTCGAACTCTCTTAATTTCCTGGACTTCCTCCAGTACTTTATCCATCATGCCTACAAGCAAGAAATCACGGAGTCTTCTCCGATATGCAAACAAGCATCACCAATCCAGATCATGTCCAGATGGGCTTCACACAGCATGTCTAGATCCGTACTCCAATTCCGGACTCTAACAAGGGGGACTTCACATATCTACCCCAAGGGACGCCACAACCCACCGCACACTCGCGGGGAAGGGTTTTCCCTATGCAATGCAGGAATTAAGGACTTCACATGTCCAAGCAGGAAATCGTTACCCTAGGAGTTCGCTTCGGAGCCATGGAGAGAAATTTGAGACGGATGAAAGCCTTCGCAGCAGCGTTGCCTTCGCAGAAATGAACTCGGCTCGCGATTTGGACCACCGTAGCTCCACCGGCAGCCGGACTCCACTTTTTCTTCCTCACCTTGCTCTCACCTCTCTCTTAAAAGTTAGAAAGAGAAGATGAAACTCAAAATGAGCCTTTCCTCCTTCTTTCCCGGCCTTATCAGCCCAGGAATGATCCCCAGCCACAGGATCTTCTTTAAGGAAAATGAACGGCCACGATCTGCCCCAAAATATTGAACTTTTTGGCCGACACGGCCTGTGACACGCCCATATCACAGGCCGTGTACCCTTAAGCGGCACACGCGGCGCTCGCACCGCCTAAAAATTACCAGAACACGGGCATCAACACGCCCGTGTCGAACCTGACACGCTCGTATCGGTCACTTGACACGCCCGTGTCACACCTGTTACACGGTACTCATCGAGCGTTAAATCCAGTCAGAGCAGTACACGGGTAGGCACACGCCCACTAACACGCCCGTGTCAAAGATGACACGGCCGTGCTCAAGCCTTGGTTCCGGGCCGTGTACAATTCTGACTCGATACGGCATTTTATTGAGTGACACGCCCTGGGACACGCCCGTGTCGAAGGCCGTGTCCCAGACTCGACTATCGTCGACCTCTGATCGTCGACTATCTTGAACACGCCCTGGGACACGCCCGTGTCCCAGGCCGTGTACCCCGACACGCCCTGGGACACGCCCGTGTCCCAGGCCGTGTTAAGCAACCTGAACCTCAAATCCACTTTTGAGTCTTTTTGGGGTGTTACAAGCCGGTAGGCCAAAGGGCCAACCATTTCCAATATGACATAGGGCCCAACATACCGTGGACTGAGCTTCTTCACTCCTCACACTCGTGACACTACATGCATCGGCCGGATTTTTAGAAACACCTTATCACCCACTTGAAATTCCACCATACGGTGCCTTGCGTTGTAATACTTTGCCTGCCGACTTTGAGCCTCCAACATGCGACCCCTTATTAGCCTAACCACTGCATCAGTGTCATCTATGTACTCAATTCCCAAAGTCTTCGAGTCTTCATCTTGCACCCAAGACAAGGGGGTCCTACACCTCCTTCCATATAGGGCTTCATGGGGCGCCATGCCAATACTAGCTTGATGGCTATTGTTATAGGAGAATTCCACCAAGGGCAAGAGTCTTTCCCACGGCTCTCCCCTATCTATCACACACAACCTCAACAGATCTTCCAATATTCGGATGGTCCGCTCAGACTGTCCGTCCGTCTGAGGATGAAATGCGGTACTGAAGGAAAGACGTGAGCCCAAATACGTCTGTACCGCCTTCCACTCCTTGGAGGTGAAACGACCATCACGATCCGAAACTATCGTCTTAGGTACGCCGTGATACCGTACAAATTATTCCATAAACAGGCGTACCAAGACATCCACATGAGCCTCCTTCTTCATAGGAATGAACCGGGCAACCTTCGTCAGGCGATCAAAAATCACCCACACAGAATCATTCCCTGAGCGGGAGCGAGGTAGCCCATGTACGAAGTCCATGGATATATCCTCGAACTTCCATTCTGGGATTGGCAACGACTGCAACAGGCCACCGGGGATCCTGCATTCCGCCTTCACTCTTTGGCAGGCTTCACAATGTGTGACAAAGTACCAGACATCTTTCTTCATCCCTGGACAACACATCGTCTTCCGTAAGCCGGCGTACATCTTTGAAATTCCTGGGTGCACGGAATATTGAGAGCAATGTGCTTCTCTCATAATATCCTCCCGGATTCTGCCACCTTTGGGAATGTAGAGTAGGCCATGAAAGTAAACGAGGCCGTCCTTTAGTGTGTACTCGTCGGTAGTCCCGTCTTCGATTAACTTTATTGCCGGGGCCAAAGCCGCATCCAATCCTTGTTCCACTCAGATCCGGTCCTGGATATCACAAACTATGCTCATGCTGGATAGGTACTCCGTATATTCCGAAGAAGCCTTAAATATTAAGGTGATGTCCATCTCCTCGATCATCCGTGCCAACTCCATGCTCATCAATCGAGATTCTGGGCTCGAGCCGGGTACTTTCCTACTCAACGCATCAGCTATCGAGTTTGCTTTTCCACGGTGGTAGTTCAAGGTGAACTCATAGTCGCATAGAAACTCTAACCACCGCCGTTGTCTTAAGTTCAATTCCTTTTGGGTATGGACGTACTTCAAATTTTTATGATCCGAGAAGATTTCGCAGTGGATGCCATATAGATAATGCCTCCATACCTTCAAGGCAAACAACACCGCTCCTAGCTCCAAATCATGCACCGGGTAATTGATTTCATGCTTCTTCAATTGTCTTGAAGCATAAGCAATTACGTGCCCGTGCTGCATCAACACCGCTCCCAACCCCTGATAAGACGCGTCCGTATAAACTTGAAATCCTTCCTTCCAAGACGGAAGGACAAGGATGGGGGCGGAGGTAAGTCTATCCTTCAATTCCTGGAATGCCGCTTCACACTGGGGTGTCCACTCAAATGGCACTCCTTTCTTTGTCAAGGAAGTAAGCGGGAGGGCAATCTTGGAGAATCCTTTTACGAACTTGCGGTAGTATCCGGCAAGTCCAAGAAAACTCCTCACATCGGCCGCCGACTTCAAGGGCGACCACTCCTTCACGCGCGCACCTTGGCCGGATCCACAGCTAGTCCTGCCCCACTGATTACATGGCCGAAGAAAGCAACTTACTTAAGCCAGAATTCACACTTGCTAAACTTGGCGAACAGGGCGTGCTCTTTTAGCTTCTCCAGAACTAAGGCCAAATGTCCGGCATGTTCTTCCTCCGTCTTCGAGTAGACTAGGATGTAGTCAATGAACACAATGATGAAGACATCTAGATAGGCCTCAAACACTTTATTCATCAAGCTCATGAAAGCCGATGGGGCATTGGTGAGTCCAAACGGCATCACTGTGAACTCATATAAGCCATACCTTGAGCTGAACGCAATTTTCTGTATATCATCCTCCTGTATTCTAGATTGGTAGTACCCCGAGCGCAAGTCTAACTTAGAGAACCAATGCGCTCCCACCAGTTGGTCGAACAACTCATCGATCCGAGGTAACGGGTAGGTGTTCCGTACTGTCAGTCGGTTGAGTTCCCGATAGTCTATACATAAACGCAGGGTTCCATCTTTCTTCTTGACGAATATAACAGGGGCTCCCCAAGGCGACGAGCTGGGGCGAACAAACCCTGATTCTACCAACTCCTGCAATTGCACTCTAAACTCCGCAAGTTCTTTTGGGGCCATCCGATAAGGGGTCCTGGAGACAGGCTTAGCTCCTGGTACAAGCTTAATCTGAAAATCCACTTCTCTATGCGGGGGTAATCCTGGCAGTTTCTCGGGAAATACCTCAGGGAAATTCCATGCTACCCGCACATCCTTCACATCTACCTTCAACTCTTTTAGTTCGAATCGTATCATGTAGACTTCATCCCCTCTCATATGAGCTTTCAAGGTCTGGATTGAGGATAACAAGATTCGTGGTGCGAAATTTATACCTTGGAAGACTACATCAGTATCCCCATGTCTCAAATAGATACGCTTCTCCGCACAGTCGATTCTCGCATGGTGCCAATCCAGCCACGCCATACCCAGGATGAGGTCGAACTCTGGTATTCTCAAAATTGTGGCAGGGGTATCAAAGGTCTTTCCCCCAATGGTTATCTCTAACTCACACTTCGCGGTTGCCGTCATCTCAGATCCGTCTGGGACGCGTACTCTTTGAGCAATACCAGTGAAATATTGCACTCTGTGTATATCTTTGATGAAGTCTTCAGACACGAATGAATGTGAGGCACCGGTATCAAATAACGTATGAGCCAGTTTCCCGCCGACCATCACGGTGCCTAAGTGTCATTAATAATAATCAAGCTAGATGTCTAGTATATCTCAAGCAACTAGAGGATATTAATGAAAGCAAAATGAATAATTCGAATCGTACCTGCAATCATCTCTTGAGGGTTTCGCTCTTGAGTCATGTCCAGGGCATACATCTGATCTCGAGCGGGTCCGGTGTTTCTTCCTCGTGGTCCTCGTCCTCGACCTCGCACATATCCCCGCCCCCGAGGGGCTGCTGGAGGGAAAGCAAGAGGCGCATCACCAAACAATTGTGGGCAGTAGCGTCGAATGTGGCCCGGTTGGTTGCATTATAAGCACACCCGTTCCTGCCTTCCGCCGTGTTGTTGAAACTGTGGAGGTGGAGGTAATGCTGGAAGTTGTGGAACCGGGCGCTCCTCTCTTAAGATCTGGGGAAAACGCCCGCCACCCCTCCGATATCCTCTTCCTCTTTTATTGTCAAACCTCCTTCTGTTGCTGGGGCCGGCTTCCATCACGCCCTCTACTGGCCTCTTACCACTTCCCAAGTGGTCCGCTTCCAATCTCTTCGCCATATCAATAATCTCCGCCAGACTAGAGTCCGCTATAAACAAAAGGGCTTGCCTTAGGGGGTCTCGCAAGCCTTTGTAGAATCTTTTGGCGTACCCTCTATCATCCAGCTCATAGGAGTCAGCGAATCTAGCTAGGTGCTGAAACTCCCGTTGGTACTCCGTCACCGACATGGACCCTTGTTTAAGTTGCAAAAATCTCTCTTCCAGACCATCCCGAGCGGTCGAGGGGCTGAAATGCTCTAAGAAGGCTTCGGAGAATTCGCTCCAACTAATGTCCGTGTACGCTCTTCCACGAAAAGTGGAGCCCATGAGGGACTTCCACCACCTTTTGGCGTGCAGCTCTAAGAGTGTCACCACAAGGGTCACCGCCATGTTGTTTGGACATCTTATTCCAGCTAACAACTCTTGTATAGTGTCGAGCCACTCTTCCGTACGCACTGCCGACTCTGTCCCAATATAAGCGGGAGGGGAGAGAGCTCGGAAAACGCTTAACCAACTAGATCCCGGACCCTGTTGTTGTATAGGTGTCTGCTGAGATTGGGACCTAAAGGCGTCCCGAATAGTTGTGAACGTCTGCCCCAGCTCTGATTGTTGGAATTGTGTAGGTACGGGCGGGGCGGGGGTGCCCCTTACTGGCTCAACATGAGTTGGGATCTACACATAAGGTACAAACCTAGGGTTAGGTTGGCTAATCTAAGGTTAAAGATGGACAACTTCGTGTGAATTACATATGGGCACACCACTGCTTCCGCTAAGTCAGCTTGTCCCCAAAATGACCAATCAAACGGGGGTGGCACCATTGTTAAGTGACTTTCGCCTTGGAGGATCGTAGCCCTCTGATACCATTTGTAAGACCCCCCTCCCAGAACACAAGACACGGCACGAGAGGGGTCTTATGCCCAGAATAGCCGCCTTGCGGTAGCACCAGCACTCGAGCTAGCTTGTACCACAAGACGCCTATTCTGCCGGCTACAACCAATATCAACATGTAACTGCCAACCCAACCATAATAATATGAAAGTCAAATCCACACCAAGCATATGTCCATAATATCATAAATAAAGAAGCTACAACGAGCTTCTAATATCAGAGTACGAGAACAAAATTGCCCCGAAGGACTACAACAAAATCTCTCTCTCACTCACATCTGTAATCGACGGTAGCGACGGTACCGTGCCTTCAGGCCCTATCACCCTGGCCTGGCTGTCCGTCTGCATAGCCTGCTGCTCCACCTACGGGGTTTCCTCCTAAAAAAGGAAGACGTAGCTACCGTTAGTCAAAAAGACTAGATGGTTTCACATCCGCTCCCCCGGCGACTCCTCGGAACCGAGCAGAGAAAGGAACAGGTACAATATATAAATAACAGTAGTACAACAGGTGAAGTGATTATACATATTATAAGCAGCAACATCAGCAGTGTATAATAAACAAGCTCTTATTTTCAAAACTACAAACTACAGCAGCAAGAGAGTATATAACTGGAACAGTAAGTAACTCAACTTATATGGATGCCCATACAAGCATATAAGTTGAGGGTCGTTCAGCAGAAAGTAACTCATCGTATAGGAGTGCCCATACAAACTTATACGATGAGGGTCTTGTGTATGTAATGAAGTGCAATGAGATGTATGCAATGTAATGACACACCCATGCTCAAGCACATGCAATCGCTATGTCAACACAGACTTATAGTTCCCACTATTCGAGCAGGTAGCTAACCTCTCAGGCATCAACCGTCGTGGCCAAACGGTGACAGTAGAGCGGGCATCTCCACTATTAGGCTGGTCTCCACACTACCTGGCCTAGGCCTCTGTACGCCTCAACGCTAAGAACACAACAGCGGAGCTCACCTGCATACTACGGCTCAGCGGGTTCTCTCGGGTAAATATGCACCAAGATCCTAGCCCCGACTGGCCTATGGTATGACACGGAAGGAGCCTCGAAAATGAGAACGAGGACCAAGCCCAACCGTTCACTTGGCACGGAAGGAGCCTCGGGACGTGAACACCGAGGACCAAGCCCAACCACCCAAGCTCTAACTGTCAACTCCCATCGGTGTGACGATTGGCGAGCCCGTAGACCTGCCACACTATCCTTAACTCGGGATTACGACACCGCGTGTCGACTCATACCACATGCAATTCCACAATTCCGTGGCATGGAAGGAGCCTCGGAGAAAGCACGAGGACCAAGCCCAACCATCCATCAAATACGGAAGGAGCCTCGGGACGTGAACACCGAGGACCAAGCCCAACCGTCCAATTTTATCCAACTCAACCTCATTCCATTAGTGACGATCAACACCGCACTTGCTAACTTCCACAATGCTACTCGTGGGGAGACGACACTCTAAGCATTGGACTATCCATTCCCTTCCATCAATCCATCATACATACTGGCCATAGTTTTAATCATTTACAAATCCTTCCAAATGAATTCAACATATTATAGATAATGCGCATAATGGTGATCTACCAAATATAACAAAGACTTTCATTCACTCAGGCTTGATTCACATCTCGGCATAGGAATTCAAGTCCTCAAACATCAATCTTCACATTACCTCGGTGATTAACACAAAAGAATTCACCCAACCTCGAGATGAATTGCAACATCTATTCCATCGAATCCAAGTTCATATTATAATCACCTAGAATTGTATGTAATCTGGTCAGCAACTTGACTGAGGATTCCGGTGGCTACAGGTATTGCCTGAAAACGTGCCAGCACTCGTTGGAAAGGTAATTTTAAGGGCTACGACTTTCGTGTTTAGTCGAGAGCCCAGATCTAGTCACATCTTACCAGAAATGCAACTCGAAGTCTGCTGCGTACAGGATATAGAATTCCTGGGCATTAACATCCAACCGCAGCGGATTCAAACGGACTTTGCCGTGTCTACAGGTATTGCATGGAAACGTGCAACCACTCGTTGGAAAGGTAATTTCAAGTGCTACAACTTTCGTGTTTAGTCGAAATCCCAGATCCGCACCATTCTTTCTTAAAAATAGACAAGAAGGTCGCTTCGTGCAGAATACAGATTCTGCACGCATCTTGAAGCGAAGTGAACGACATCCGTTCATCTTCCTCCTCAAGCGATTTTCCCCAAATCGCAGCCAGAAGTTCCTCCACCCTTAATCTCCCTCTTGAGGCCATTTCCTCTTCACGAGACCACCCCTATCATCACTTTAAAGCGAGGGGAGGTTGAAGACGACTAAGCTTTAGAGTACAAGCGCTAGCATGGCCTTCCTAGAAAGCTTCATCTCACACATCAAGACTCGTTTGAGTCGATGTCTCGCCTAAGAATAACTATAGATCTAGCACCAAGGGAGAGGGGAGGAAACACACTTCATTTCCGGTGTTTCCTCCGTTGCCGGCCATGGATTGCGTTACTCTTCGTTGCGGCATCCTTGGTGCAGTTGGTCTTCACGGCAAAGGAAGAAGAGAGAGAAGTCTGCCTCCAAAGCTCGCACCAGCAAGCTCTCCTCCGGCGATCTGCGATCTCCTCTACCCTTCGTTCCCGACAGTTTGCACAATGACGGCTCGGTAAGAAGGATCGGATGCGGGTTAGGGTTTGGTTTACTCCCTTTTTATATTACATATTAGGCTAAGTCCCTTCCGCCACGTGTCACTCTCTAATTGGACCGCCCAAATTAGGTTTCATTTGAAGTGACCAGTCCAAAGATCATTCAGCACGAATCCCGAGGTCCAGTTCGGTTCGCCTGTACAAGACGGTGAATCGGCCTGGGCGCAGAAAACGCACAAGTCAAATTCGGCGGGAATCAGCCAGTGATTCCCGTCGATCGGCGAGTATTGGCAGGTCATTCTCGGCAAATTCGTCGAGTATCAACAATGATACTCGATGATTTTCCCTTAGCCGTTTTATCGGACATCCTGTCGCTGCGTGCGTTGAGTATCAGTCAGTGATACTCGACGATCGGTGGGTATCACCGGGTATTCTCGGCGATCGGTGAGAATCGTCAGGCATTCTCGACGATTTTCCCTTAGCCTACTACAGTTCTGAGTCCGGCTGGTATCGACCACCGATACCCGTCGAATCGGCGAGAATCAACCTCTATTCTCGACGATCGACGAGCATCAACCTCCATTCTCGTTGATTTTTACTTAGCCGAGTTCCCTCATCTCGGCTGCTGGTTGGGGTATCCTTGAACCCAACCCTACACTTATTCAATGCACCTGACACCTCGCGTCAGTGCACCCCGAGCCCGAGTTGAGTCTCTTGACTCAAAACATGTGCGAGGGGCCTAGCGCGAATTGGGACTTTACAGGACCGCCTCACACCAATGGGAAAGTTTGAAGGAGGTCTCGCTGATGGTCGTGTTCGGGGTTGTATGCAAAGCCCATAATACTTAGGGGAGCTGTTCCACTCAACTCCCCCTCAAGTTATCCACCTGCTTCTTGAGCAAGCTAATGATGATTTTGTTCACCGCCTAAACCTGGATGTTGCTCCTGGGGTGGTGGACGGAGGAAAACTTAAGTTCTATCCCCTGTTAGGTGCAGAAGATGATGAATTCCTCACTGGCAAACTGGGGGGCCATTTTATGTCACTATCGCATGTGGAAACCCATGTCTGCATATGATCTCCCCCCAAACAAAATTCTTGATGACTTGGGAGGTGACCTTGGCCAGTGCCTTGACCTCCAGCAACTTTGAAAAGTAGTCAATCATTACTAGAAGAAACCTTCTCTACCCACTAGACGGAGGGAAAGGCCCAACTAAGTCCATCCCCCAGATGGCAAATTGCCATGGCACTATGATGCTTCAGAGCCTTTGAGAGGGCAAGAGATGGAGGGGGCGTACAGTTGACACTTTCGGCACCTCCACGCAAACTCGGCCGCATCCTTCCTCTGGGTTTGCCAGAAATACCCTTGCCTGACCACCCTTGCTTCCAACGTCCTACCCCCCGAATGACTACCACATTCGCCGGAGTGTACTTCCTCCAGGATCCTTGTGATCTCTTCCTCTGTCACGCACCTTGCCAAGAGACCTAAAAACATCTTCCGATGCAACCTCCCTTCATGCATTAGGTAATGAGTCGCTTTGTGCCTAAAGCTATTCGCATCCTTGGTCCCTTTCGGAAGCTCACTAGTGGTCAGAAAGGTCACGAATGGATCCACCCACGAGGGTCACCGATCCACTTCCATCAACTCATATTCATCGATCGCCGGTCGGAATAGCTCGGTCAGGGTTCCTCCTCCCTGAGCTCCAAATTTAGCCAACCAATCAGCTACTCTCTCTCCTTCCTAGGAACATGACAGATTGAGAACATTTGGAACCCACCGATGATCACCCTTACCTTGGATAAGTATTTCACAAGGGTGGGCTCCCGGGCTTCGAACTCTCCTCAGATCTGTGATGCCACAACCAACGAGTCCGTGAATACCTCAACATAATGGATCTCAAGCTCATTTTCCAAACAAAGGCCGGCTATCACAGACTCGTACGCAACTTGTTTATTAGTGACCGGGAAGTGCAAGACCACAGCTTGTTCTATAGTTACCCCCTAAGGGCTTATCAACACTACTCCACCCCTAAGGAATGCTTCCCTGAAGCCCCATCAATCATCATCTTCACGCCCCCTGTTGTCATGGCTCCTCAGCCCTAACCTTAACAATGTAGTCATCAAAAAACTTAGCCACTACTTGTGCTTTAATAGAGAGCCTTGGTACAAACGAGATGTCAAACTGATGGCCGTGGAACAGAGATCGACTGTGGTTGGTTCGAAATAGTCAGATTCCGCGGGCCGGTTAGAAGATCGAGTTTTCTAACGAGAGGAAGCAAGTGCACCTATCGCAAGTAGTACTCGGTATTCGGGAAAATACCGAGGTCGTATTATTCTCGGGGACGCGTTGATTATATCTACTCTTCCAGGAACACTATTATCTTACTATCAGTAAGGTGGGATTTTTTTAGTCTAATTAAAATGGAAAGAAAGAGAGCTGAATTTTGCTAAGTTAGTTCGATGACGGGTTAACGCTCGGCATCGAATCGGATTAAGACTAAAATAATTCTTAACAATTATTGAACTTTGTTTTTAATTTAATAAAAGGTACTTGGCCGTGGAGGTTCCAAGAACTTGAGCTCACCTTGGTCTAGGGATATCGCTCACCTGGGCGCTAAGGCTATTCGACCGAACGTTAGTCCGACGAAGGATTCCCCTTAACGCCCGCATTACGCTAAGAACCCCGCTATTGGGTGGGGAACCCAATCCGGCAGTACTACGTTTCTCCTCTTTTGAGGGGGCATACGCAGTTCTCTTTACCCAAGGGGGATCGGTCCATACGTGCGGCCTCTCGGTGTTGCGTATGGATAACGGAAATAGAGCCCACAAATCGATTATGTGGTCCTATGCGTCGTTAACCCGGGGCAAACCATAAGTCCTTAAATTAAAATAAAAATAAAGTTCTTTAATTATTTCAAATCATTTTATTTGTCCCAATGCTCTTCGATGCCAAAGGCTAATAGAGATTAGCCACTCATCGGTATGGGGACGGCTTTATGTTTTTAGGTGAAGCGTGAGTGTTAAATTAAGCACTGAATAATTATAAGAGAAAACACAAAAAATAGGACAATTAGATAAATTGAAGGCTAATTGATGCAGGCACTCACGCACACTTCAAAACCATAAAGAATATTAAATAAAGCAAGCCCTACTTAAATGAGTAGGCGGAAATAAATGCACACACGCACACACTCTTCTTAATTGAAGAAAGCGATAAATAAAGCGTCAAAATTATCTCCTACACGCACGCACTCTACATAATTGAGAAAGCGATAAAATTGCGAGTCCCGGCTCAAATGAGTGGGCGGGGGTAAATTTATCTCATACACGCACACACTCTACTTGAAAGTAAAACACACACACTCTACATAAATGAAAACACACACACACGCACCCTAAGTTTCCTTCTCAAGTGAGTAGGAGAAAATAAAAGCAATAAAAAACAAGTCCCACTCAAACGAGTGGGAGGGAAATGAAAGCAGAGCGCCATTTAACTCTTAACGAGTAGGCGAAAATAAATGCATACGCACACGCGCACTCTACAGAAATTGAAATAAAGCAATAAAACCTAACTCATACACTCACACACACTTGCAAAAATAAGAAAAACAAAGTTGCTGAAAAATTAAAACGACTACATTTCTACCGCTAGATTGCGGTAGAAATGCATAAAGAGTGAAAATAAAAATTAATCGAGCGAAAATGTTTTACAAATAAAGGCAAAATGAAAGTACTCGAAAGATTAAAACAACTGCATTTCTACCGCTAGAATGCGGTAGAAATGCATAAAAAGATGAAATAAAAAATAAAGGGACTAAAAGTTTTACAATTAAAAAGCTGAAATGAAGTGAGCGAAAAATTATAACGACTATATTTTCATTCTTATATTTTTATAAAAACTCCTAAAAAGTGAAAATAAAACTAAAAAAAGACGAAAAAGTTTTACAATCCTAAAAACCCTAAGTTAAGGAAAATGAAAATCACACTTTTTAGGTGTTTTTATAAACCCTTAAGAATGAAAAATAAGGAAAAAAGGAAAAGCTAAACCTAAACAAGTGCGGATTATGAAAATAAAACGGACATTACAACGGCTAGAAATGCCGATAAAATCCTAAACTAAGCGAGATTATGAAAGCTTTAAAAGATAAAACATGAAAAGAACAAAAAGGGGGAACGAAAAATTGCAAAGATAAGGGCGCTTAATTGAATTCCAAACCATATGAAGAGAAAAAACTAACATTTCATTTAGTAAAAAGCTATTACATGGAAAGCTAAAACAAACAAATAACCTAATACAAGCTAAGAGAGATGGGGGGGGGGAGAAATTCTCCTTACATAAGCATGGGATCCAAATGGGAAGCACCTCCCCTAAGTAATTTGGACCAAAAAGTGGACAGAAAACTCATACACCAGCTGGCCTTTTATAGGCAAAATTTCGGGTTGGTCACGCCCGTGATTAGGGCGTGACAGGGGGGGCGTGTCGCTACTGTACATGAGCTGATCGGGTGACTTGACTGGAAAGTTGAATTCGGCTGAAAATGTGGCGGTCACGCCCTAGGTCACGGGCTTGACATGTGTCAGTCACGGGCATGACTGGGGCGTGTCGGGGAGGTCGATCTGGGCGCGGTCCGGCCGCAAAGTCGCGCCTGTCATGTCGGGCCAGGTGGCTAAGTCACGCCCGTGTCACACCTTGACACGGGCGTGTCTTGGGGCGTGTCGACCTCGGTTTGATGATCGCCAATTGTCGAGCTGGCAACCTGTGGTCGTCGATCATCGAGGGCGTGACACGGGCGTGTCGGTCATGTGACACGGGCGTGTCAGTCAATTTTATGACTTTTTCTGGAATTTTTCTGGAATAAAAATAAAGCTAAGTTAGAAATAATATTTACAAAAATAAGCAATTTATTGAATAAAACTAATAAAAAAGACAAAAATAAACAAAATTGACTTAAATAAAATACGAAAAATATAGGTATATTTACAACTCATCAAATACCCCCATACTTAAGCTTTTGCTATTCCAGAGCAAAAGTTTGAGGTGAACTTATAAGGAATAATAAAAAACCCTAAGTTCTGCTACCGCTAAATTAATTATAAGAGAGATCAAATAAAATATACGGGGTATAAGAGTTAAGTCCTAAAATCATTTAGATGATTTAAACAGGGCAAAAGTTTTGGCCAAAAGACTTCTTGATGTAATCAAATAGAAAGCAATAATTGTATTGGTTAGATTAACAGAAAGTGGAGTTATACGAACTTTAGCTTATTGGAGTGTTACCGGAAATAATGCAATTTACGAATTATGCTCTCAAAAAGATTTTTGAATTAATTCTAGAGTCATGAAATTGGCTAAGGGGAGTTGATGTTGCTTTATGAAGATGCTTGGATTTTGAGGCGAGGTTATTATTTTTTTCGAACCTCCATTTTTTTTTTTGATTTGGATGTTAAAGGAAAACGAAATCTTATTTTCCTTAACATAAATTTTTTTCTTCTTCATAAATAAAAATAACCCAATGTATATGTGTTGGAGTAATGAATTTTATCCTCTTACTCCGTAAAATATAATCTTTTAATTTATTGGGTGCCTATGTTTACAGAATGAAATCTTATTCCCATTGGCATAAGATCTTTTTATTTTTGGGGAAATATTTTTATCATACCAAGTAGGTTATGATAGGTAAGGGGAGAAAAGAGAACTAGATGTTTAATTGAAAAATAATTGAGAGCAACCTTTATAAATTGTACGTTCCAATTTTTCAGAAATCTAAAAGCAAGCATAATTGAATTCTATAGTCGTTATTTTCTAACATGGTACACGTTCTACTATCTATGAAAAATTAGAAGTAGTGCCTAAAGCGAGTCCCCTATTTTTTAACAAAGTATAATAAATTCTTTAAAACTTAACCCCGACTATTTAGATTTTTCAATCTATAATTAAAAACGAATAGTGAACAAAGAATTGATCAAATTCTCATATAAATAAACTTAAATCTAAATTTTTGGATAGCAAGAAACTTAAGAATGAGATGTTTGATGTATTTGTTTCATAACTTACATAAATTTTTTTTTTGTTTTTTTTTTGAAGTTATGCTCTTTTTTTGTATTTTTGTATTTATATTTTTAATATATATATACTAAAGAAAAAATAAAAAAAAATGCGAAAATAAATTTTTTTTTGGATTTTTAAGTTTTGTGAATTTTTTTTGTATTTTTATGTTTTGTGAAATTTTTTGAATTTTTAATGAAAATTTCATTTTATTTACAAAAATGCGAGAAAAAAAAAGAAAAAATATTTATAAGGATGAGAGGGAAAAAAGGGAGAGGGGAAAGAGAAAGAATATTTACAAAAAGTACTTATAAAAATTGTTTACAAAAATATTTACAAGAATATTTACAAAAATATAAACTAGGATGCCGCGAGATGACTCGTTATGTGGATGGCTCGAAGAGCCGGATCTCGCGGACAATGTTAAAAATAAGTCAAAGTTTCAAAAATGAAACTTCAAAATTAAAGCGATAAATATTTTTTTTTGTTATATATATATATATTTATATATATATATATATATTTTTTTATAATTTTTTGTTTTGTTTTGTTTTTGTAAGTAAAAAAAGAAAGTACGAAAATACGAAAACACCCCCATACTTAGATCCAACATTGTCCTCAATGTTGTATGCTAAGCATGAGAAACAAGACAGCAGGTATATGTACAAAAAAAGGAAAAAGAGGGGGGCAGAAAACGTCCCTGATCCACACTCGGGGAAGCGCATTAGAAACCCTGCATTTATTAGAAAAATAGAAAACATAATAAACAAAGACGTAAAAAAAAAGATAGACGTGGGGTGCCTCCCAGGAAAATATTGTTTATAGTCGCGTAGCTTGACTATATTGGCGGGTTTATATATGGAGAAGGGTTATGGTTTCGCTCCTACTGATCACAGGGTCGCCCGCTATATAAGACTTTAACCGATTACCGTTCACCTTAAAAGTGCCTTTTTCGGGGTGGGAGATGAGTATGGTCCCATATGGCCAAACCTCTTCAACCTTGAAGGGGCCGAACCATCGCGATTTTAGCTTACCCGGGAAAAGCCTAAGACGTGAATTGTAAAGAAGGACCAGATCGCCCGGAGAAAAAATTTTGGGGGTTTTAATTTTTCGATCGTGATAGAACTCTGAACGCTCCTTATAGAACTTATTGCTCTCGTAAGCGTTCGCACGCCATTCATCGAGCTCGTTTAGTTGCAGTTTTCTATTCTGAGCGGCTAAGTTAGAGTCGAGGTTTAAGAGTTTTAATGCCCAAAGTGCGCGGTGCTCCAGTTCTATGGGTAAAATGGCACGTATTGCCATAGACTAATCGAAACAGAGTACAACCGGTAGCGGTTTTGTACGCTGTACGATACGCCCATAACGCGTCGTCGAGCTTAGCGGACCAATCTTTCCTATTAAGTGAAACGGTTTTTTCTAATATGCATTTTATCTCTCGATTTACTACCTCAACTTGGCCACTTGTTTGCGGGTGGTAGGGGGTGGCAAGTTTGTGCGTGACTCCGTATTTAGCTAACGTCTTAGCCATTAGAGCATTACAGAAATGCGTTCCCCTATCACTAACAATAGCACGAGGCGTGCCGAAGCGAGAAAATAATTTTTCTAGAAATGTAACGACGACTCGCGCATCATTGGTGGGGAGAGCTTGCGCTTCCGCCCACCTTGATACGTAGTCGACTGCCACTAAAATATAAGAATTTTTATAAGAAGGAGGTAGGGGGCCAACAAAATCTATGCCCCATAAATCGAAGACTTCGCATTCTAAAAACATGTTTTGGGGCATCTCGTCTCGACGTGAGATGTTACCCGACCGCTGACAGCTATCGCATGGGCGCACAAAATTGTGCGCGTCTTTGAAGAGAGTGGGCCAAAAGTAGCCTGCCTCTAGCGCCTTCCTAGCGGTCCGGTTGGCTTGATAGTGCCCCCCGGCAGGACCCTCGTGGCAGTGCCTCAATATTTGTGTGCAATCCACTCCCACGACGCATCTTCGAACCGCTTGGTCCGCACAGATACGGAAAAGAAATGGGTCATCCCAAAAGAAATTTTTCAAGTCGGAAAAGAATTTCTAGTTTTGATGACTTGAAAAATCTTTTGGAAGTACCCGCGTGACTAAGTAGTTCGCAAAATCTACGAACCAAGGCGAAGATGACGAAGAAGAACGAATGGCGAGAAGGCGTTCCTCGGGGAATCTGTCATTTATTTCAGATTCGACGAGCGCTTCCGCACCCGGATTTTCTAAACGGGAGAGGTGGTCTGCCGCTAGATTCTCCGCGCCCTTTTTATCTCGGATCTCCAAGTCAAACTCTTGTAGGAGGAGAATCCATCGAAGATGGCGGGGCTTCGCTTCGGTTTTGGCTAGTAAATACTTAAGGGCGGAGTGATCGGTGAAAACGATAACTTTAGATAGCGTAAGGTACGAGCGAAACTTATCGAAAGCAAAAAACGACGGCTAAGAGTTCCTTTTCCGTCGTCGTGTAATTCACTTGTGCGGAAGTGAGCATCTTGCTAGCGTAATAAATAGGATGAAAATGTTTTTCTACGCGTTGGCCAAGAACGGCGCCTAAGGCAATATCACTAGCGTCGCACATGATTTCGAATGGAAGGGACCAATTAGGGGCCACTAGAATTGGAGAATTGATAAGTTTTTGTTTTATAAAATTAAAAGCAGGCTCGCAATCGCTACTAAAGACAAAAGGTGATTACTTTTCCAAGAGATGAGTAAGCGGCTTTGTTATTTTTGAAAAATCTTGAATGAAGCGCCTATAAAAGCCCGTGTGGCCTAAGAAACTCCAAATGGATTTTATGTTTGTCGGCTGAGGAAGCTTTTCTATGATTTCTACTTTGGCCTTATCGACCTCTATCCCCTTAATCGAAATCTTATGGCCGAGGACCAAACCTCCTCGAACCATAAAGTTACACTTTTCCCATTTTAAAACAAGATTTGTGTCCTCGCATCGCTGGAGGACACGATCGAGATTACGAAGATAATTCGTGAATGAGCATCCGAATATAGAAAAGTCATCCATAAATACTTCCATAATATCTTCTACTAGCTCGCTAAAGATTGCCAGCATACATCTTTGGAATGTAGCTGGCGCATTGCAGAGGCCAAATGGCATCCTTCGGTAGGCGAAGGTGCCAAAGGGGCAAGTAAAAGTTGTTTTCTTTTGGTCTTCGGGGGAAATGGGGATTTGGAAAACCCCCGATAAACCGTCGAGAAAACAATAAAATGGATGACCGAAAAGACGCTCGAGAATCTGGTCAAGGAATGGTTGTGGGAAATGTTCCTTGCGGGTGGCATCATTAAGTTTACGATAATCGATGTACACACGCCAACCCGTAACAGTCCAAGTTGGGACGAGCTCGTTGTGCTCATTCGCCACTACGGTTAGACCGCCCTTCTTGGGCACGACATGAATGGGACTAACCCATGCACTATCAGAAATGGGATAAATAATCCCCACATCTAATAATTTGATTATCTCAGTTTTCACGTCTTTCATGTTTGGGTTAAGACGTCGATGTAGCTGAATGGTTTTGCGGCAATTATCGTTTAAGAAAATTTTGTGAGCCCAGAAAGAAGGGTTAATCCCCTTTAGGTCAGAAATTTGCCACGCAATTGCATGGCGATGTTTAAGCAAAACCTCCAATAAATAGGAGGTCTCCGAATCGCTTAAATACGAAGAAATGATTAGCAGGAGTGTATCATTTTCCCCCAAAAAGGCGTATTTTAGGGATTCGGGTAATGGTTTGAGTTCTAGGGTGGGCGGTTCTTCTAGTGAGGTTTTAGTGCTAATGTCTTTTGAACCAATTGGTTCAAAAGGCATATTCGTAGACGCGTCCTCATCGCAATAAAAATTTTCGAGCGAAAAAATATTTTCCTTTAAAAACTCGGACTCGAAAACTGGAGAAGAACAATCTCCATAAAAAGAATCTAAAGAGTAGAAGAAATCGTCGCTCGGCGACGAGTCTTCCATAGAGGAGTTAATAGAAAAAGTAACTTGGTCATCTCCTACCCGAAGGAGAAGCTGATCATTACTTACATCGATTAACGCACGTGAGGTCGCGAGGAAAGGGCGACCAAGTATTATTGGTACGTTGGCGTCTTCCTCGATGTCCAAGATGACGAAGTCCACCGGGAAGGTGAACTTGTCTACTCGGACAAGGACATACTCGACAACCCCGATGGGGAACCTAACCGAGCGATCCGCTAGTTGGATGCGCATATTGGTAGGAGCAGGAGTACCCAAACCTAAACGTAGGAAGAGCAAGAACGGCATCAAATTAATGCTCGCGCCTAAGTCTGCCAAGGCGTATTTTACTAATACATCGCCAAAAAGGCACAGGATGGAGAACCGTCCTGGATCGTTTTGTTTTGAGGGCCATTTACTAGTAAGAGCCGCCGAGCAGACAGCGTTGAGAGATATATGCGAAATATCCTCGAGTTTGCGTTTATTAGAAAGTAGTTCTTTTAAAAATTTCGCATATTTAGGCATTTGCGAGATAGCCTCGCAAAAAGGAACATTAATATGAATTTATTTAAGTAATAAAATAAATTTTTCATATTGCGCGTTTACTTGCTCGTTATCTAACTTATGCGGGTAGGGCAACGCCTTGTTTAAAATAGTTTTGCCATTAAAAATCGGTAAGGGTTGCGTAATCGAAGAAGAGGGAAGAGGGGTCGGAGGTGAAATATGTACCTGAGGACAGATCCGTTTTGGATTGACCACCTCCTTACCGCTACGGAGGGTTATAGCATTGGCAGTTTCTCTTGGATTGGGCTCTATGTTCCCTGGCAGTGCCCCTAGAGCGCGTTCCGACATAAGTCGCGCCAGCTGTCCAACCTGGATTTCTAAATTTTTTAGCGATTCGGTGATGTTCCGGATATTAGACTCGTTGGACGCGACATAACGATTAAAATTTTCCTCCACCGGGGATGGCTTCATAGGAGGGGGAGGAGGAAATGTTGGCGCAAAAGGAGGGGGAGGGGGATGCTGCGCGTTGTTCGGGTTGCTCCAGGAGAAATTCGGATGGTTCCTCCAACCCGGATTATAGTGGGTACAATAGGGGTTATTTTGAATGGAGGGACGCACCGGATTTCCCATGTAGTCCACGAATTTGTCGACCACTCAGGCAGAAGGGGGGGAGAAAATAAGGCGGAGTGGAGGAGGCAACAGACATCTCCGCCACCTGCTTAGTTAGCCTTTCCACTTGGAGGGCTAGCTGAGCAGTGACATCCACTTAAAAAATGCCCGCCTGCTTAGGGCACGCCCGCGGGACATTCCACTGGTCGGCATTCACCGCCATTTCCTCGAAAAGGGCATGGGCGGCCTCGGGGGTCTTATTGTTCAGAGTGCCCCCGGCAGCCGCGTCAATCATTTGACGCGTCTGACTATTCAGTCCATTGTAAAAAATCTGTACCTGCAACCACGTTGGCAGAGCGTGGTGCGGGCACCGGCGGAGAAACTCCTTAAAGTGTTCCCAAGTCTCGTAAAGAGACTCGGAGTCGTTTTAAACGAACGAAGATATGTTCGCCCGCAATCTTGCAGTTTTCGCGGGCGGAAAATACTTCGTAAGGAATTTCTCTGCCAATTCCGCCCAGGACGTGATGGATCCCCGCGGGAGGGAGAGTAACTACACCTTAGCCTTGGACTTAAGAGAGAAGGGAAAAAGGCGCAAACGAATGGCATCATCAGTGACACCATTAATTTTAAAAGTATCGCAAATCTCCAAAAAATTAGACAAGTGATTATTTGGGTCCTCATCCGGCAGTTCGTCGAACTGCACGGCATTTTGGATCATTTGAATAACACTCGACTTAATTTCAAAATTATTGTTGGCCACAGCGGGCCGAATAATACTAGACCCCGTATCATCCAAGTTGGGTCGAGCGTAGTAAGACAAAGTACGCTCGGCCGGTTGGGCATTATTTGGGTCAGCCATAGAAGAAGAAGAGGGTTCTCCGATAAATTCTGCGGGGTCTAAAAAGGGAATTCGACGGAGAGATCGGATACGCGCAAGAGAGTGGTCGATCTCGGGGTCGAATTCAAGATTTTCAGAACTCGAAAGTTGTCCACGGGTCATACACCCTAAAAAAACAACGAAAGGGGGAAGGATTTTTTTGTATAAAATTTTTTTATTTGAAAATAAAGTAAAATTAATAGAGTCCCGGATTCAATATAACAACCGTGGTCCCCGGCAACGGCGCCAAAAACTTGATGGCCGCGGAACAGAGACCGACTGTGGTTGGTTCGAAATGGTCAGATTCCGCGGGCCGGTTAGAAGATCGAGTTTTCTAACGAGAGGAGGCAAGTGCACCTATCGCAAGTAGTACTCGGTATTCGGGAAAATACCAAGGTCGTATTATTCTCGGGGACGCATTGATTATATCTACTCTTCCAGGAACACTATTATCTTACTATCAGTAAGGTGGGATTTTTTTGTCTAATTAAAACGGAAAGAAAGAGAGCTGAATTTTTCTAAGTTAGTTCGATAATGGGTTAACGCTCGACATCGAATCGGATTAAGACTAAAATAATTCTTAACAATTATTGAACTTTGTTTTTAATTTAATAAAAGGCACTTGGTCGTGGAGGTTCCAAGAACATGAGCTCACCTTGGTCTAGGGATATCGCTCACCTGGGCGCTAAGGATATTCGACCGAACGTTAGTCCGACGAACGATTCCCCTTAACGCCCGCATTACGCTAAGAACCCCGCTATTGGGTGGGGAACCCAATCCGGCAGAACTACGTTTCTCCTCTTTCGAGGGGGCGTACGCTGTTCTCTTTACCCAAGGGGGATCGGTCCATACGTGCGGCCTCTCGGCGTTGCGTATGGATAACAGAAATAGAGCCCACAAATCGATTATATGGTCCTATGCGTCGTTAACTCGGGGCAAACCATAAGTCCTTAAATTAAAATAAAAATAAAGTTCTTTAATTATTTCAAATCATTTTATTTGTCCCAATGCTCTTCGATGCCGAAGGCTAATAGAGATTAGCCACTCATCGGTATGGGGACGACATTATGTTTTTAGGTGAAGCGTGAGTGTTAAATTAAGAACTGAACAATTATAAGAGAAAACACAAAAAATAGGACAATTAGATAAATTGAAGGCTAATTGATGCAGGCACTCACACACACTTCAAAACCATAAAGAAAATTAAATAAAGCAAGCCCTACTCAAATGAGTAGGCGGAAATAAATGCACACACACACACACTCTTCTTAATTGAAGAAAGCGATAAATAAAGCGTCAAAATTATCTCCTACACGCACGCACTCTACATAATTGAGAAAGCGATAAAATTACGAGCCCCGGCTCAAATGAGTGGGCGGGGGTAAATTTATCTCATACACGCACACACTCTACTTGAAAGTAAAACACACACACACACTCTACATAAATGAAAACACACACACACGCACCCTAAGTTTCCTTCTCAAGTGAGTAGGAGAAAATAAAAGCAATAAAAAACAAGTCCCACTCAAACGAGTGGGCGGGAAATGAAAGCAGAGCGCCATTTAACTCTTAACGAGTAGGCGGAAATAAATGCATACGCACACGCGCACTCTACAGAAATTGAAATAAAGCAATAAAACCTAACTCATACACGCACACACACTTGCAAAAATAAGAAAAACAAAGTTGCTGAAAAATTAAAACGACTGCATTTCTACCGCTAGAATGCGGTAGAAATGCATAAAGAGTGAAAATAAAAATTAATCGAGCAAAAATGTTTTGCAAATAAACGCAAAATGAAAGTACTCGAAAGATTAAAACAACTGCATTTCTACCGCTAGAATGCGGTAGAAATGCATAAAAAGATGAAATAAAAAAATAAAGGGACTAAAAGTTTTACAATTAAAAAGCTAAAATGAAGTGAGCGAAAAATTATAACGACTATATTTTCATTCTTATATTTTTATAAAAACTCCTAAAAAGTGAAAATAAAACTAAAAAAAGACGAAAAAGTTTTACAATCCTAAAAACCCTAAGTTAAGGAAAATGAAAATCACACTTTTTAGGTGTTTTTATAAACCCTTAAGAATGAAAAATAAGGAAAAAAGGAAAAGCTAAACCTAAACAGGTGCAGATTATGAAAATAAAACGGACATTACAACGGCTAGAAATGCCGATAAAATCCTAAACTAAGCGAGATTATGAAAGCTTTAAAAGATAAAACATGAAAAGAACAAAAAGGGGGAACGAAAAATTGCAAAGAGAAGGGCGCTTAATTGAATTCCAAACCATATGAAGAGAAAAAACTAACATTTCATTTAGTAAAAAGATATTACATGGAAAGCTAAAACAAACAAACAACCTAATACAAGCTAAGAGAGATGGGGGGGGAGAAATTCTCCTTACATAAGCATGGGATCCAAATGGGCAGCACCTCCCCTAAGTAATTTGGACCAAAAAGTGGACAGAAATCTTATACAGCAGCTGGCTTTTATATGCAAAATTTTGGGTTGGTCACGCCCGTGACTAGGGCGTGACAGGGGGGCGTGTCGCTACTGTAAATGAGCTGATCGGGTGACTTGACTGGAAAGTTGACTTCGGCTGAAAACGTGGCGGTCACGCCCTAGGTCACGGGCGTGACATGTGTCAATCATGGGCGTGACTGGGGCGTATCGGGGAGGTCGATCTGGGCGCGGTCCGGCCACAAAGTCGCGCCCATCACGTCGGGCCAGGTGGCTAAGTCACACCCGTGTCACACCTTGACACGGGCGTGTCTTGGGGCGTGTCGAGCTCGGTTTGATGATCGCCGATTGTCGAGCTGGCAACCTGTGGTCGTCGATCGTCGAGGGCGTGACACGGGCGTGTCGGTCATGTGACACGGGCGTGTCAGTCAATTTTTTTGACTTTTTCTGGAATTTTTCTGGAATAAAAATAAAGCTAAGTTAGAAATAATATTTACAAAAATAAGCAATTTATTGAATAAAACTAATAAAAACGACAAAAAAAAACAAAATTGACTTAAATAAAATACGAAAATATAGGTATATTTACAACTCATCACAAACTCACTTAATTCAATAGACCACTTGGCCAACATCCTGAGTGTTTCACTCCTTAAAAAATCTTGTGAAGGGGATGGTCTGTCACCACCTTGATCGAATGGGCTTGGAAGTACGGCCAAATCTTCCTGGCCTAAAAGATTAAAGATTAAAACAAGTTTTCTAAAATTGGGTAGCGGAGCTCCGCCTTCTTCAGGATCCTGCTAACATAGTAGATATGCAATTGATTCTTCCCCTCTTCCCTGACCAGAATAGAGCTTACAGTCTCTGCTCCTACCTCGAGATATAAGGTAAGATCCTCTCTCTCCTGTGGGCTTTGAAGTAGCGACGCCTGGGAGAGTTGGCTCTTTAATATTTGGAAAGCCTCTTCACACTCGGTGGTCCATTCGAATTTTTGATTACCCCACAGTACCTTGAAGAACATTGAGCATTTCACTCACGACATGGAGAGGAACCTGATTAGCCCGGCCAGTTTGCCTGTTAAGTGCTGGACCTCCTTAGCATTGGGTGGTGACTCTAGCTCTAAGATGGCCTTCATTTTCTCTAGGTTAGGCTCCACCCTTGCCGAGGTCAGAAGATATCCAAAGAACTTTCCTCAACTTGCCCCGAAGACACACTTCAGGGGGTTCAGTCACATCTTGAACTTCCGCAGGGAAGCGAATGTCTCCTCTAGGTCATGTAGGTGCGAGTCCATAACCTTGCTTTTGACCATGAGATCGTCAATATAGACCTCCGGGTTCCTCCCCTAGGGCCCTGGAAGACTCGGTCCATCATACGCTTGTAGGTAGCTCCCGCATTCTTCAGACCAAAGGGAATCATTTTATAACTGAAGCATCCCTCCCTTGTGATTAAGGATACATCCTTGATATCAGGAGGATGCATTCAGATCTGGTGGTAACTTGAAAAATCATCTAAAAAACTCATAATAGAAAAACCAATGGCTGAATCAACCAGCGCGTTGATCATAGGCAGGGGGTAGCAATCCTTGGGCATGATTTATTTAAAAAAGAAAGGTTTATACACATGTGCAATTTTCCACCCCCTTTTTTACCATTACCACGTTAGAGATCCAATCTAGATACTAGATCTCCGAGATGAAGTCGGCCTCCAGAAGCTTCTTGACCTCCTTGTGGATGGGCTCCTCAAGCTTGGTAGTTATGGTCCTCATCTTTTAGCGAATGGGGTGTGTCCGGGGGACCAGGTTCAGGAGATGGCAGGCTACATCTGCATCGATGCCCGATATATTAGTCGTTCTACAAGAAAAGATGTCGATGTTGCCCTGGATGTAAGCCCGCATCCGCTCCTGGTCCTTGGGGCCGAGGCCCCCGCTGATCCGTACCCTTTACACCTTGCCGACGCTGGTGAAGACTTTCATCTCCACCACTTCCTCAACCGGCTCATGCCATGACTGCTCCCACCTAGCTCTCGCCTCCTCTTCCTGTCCAAGCTCTTCCTCCCCTCCTTCTTCCTTAACTTTCATCACCTCCCCCAGGCTCTCCTACAGACCCTCTTGCTGCTCAACCTCCCCGCCCCTTGGGGCCTCCCTCTCACTCCTCCTCCTCCTCCTCGGACTTCCTCTACTCCCTTCTCCTGCCGACTCTCTTGCAGATCTGACCCTTCATCCCTCTGGACCTTATGCACAGCTCCTCCTCCCTGCAACCCCGCAATCTCGTCGCTCGCCTCCTCCAGGATCACGTCCTCCCCTCTAACAATCTCTTCCTGCACTGCCATCTCCCTTTCCAACTCCTCCGCCTTTGCCTTTCAAGATATGGTGTTGATCTCCGTCACGTAATATTGCCTTGCAACCTTCGGGTCCCCCAGATCCTAACAAACACCCCTCCGTTGTTGAACTTAAGGCATTGGTGAAATGAGGAGGGGACGCAGCATAAGGCGTGATGAGGGGGCACCCAAATATGGTGTTATAACTTCTTCGGGCATCAACTATGACGAACCGACTATGACATGCCCCCCAACATTACATGCAGCCCTTCTTCTCATTCTACCTCCTTCCTTTCTCATGAGAACCCAAACAATGGTCCGTCCAAAGCTAGGACTCTCTTGTCCTCGACCATCATCTCTTCGAAGACATTCTTGAAGATCACGTTCACGAAGGTCTCATTGTCAACCGGGAACCTGGAGACTGTGATGTTTTCCACCACCATTTGGATCACCAAGACGTAACAAAACTGGTCCTTGAAGTCTGGCATGTCTGCCGATGAAAAAGTTATTTTTTTCCTCCTTAGGGGGGGCCTGGGAAGTCTAGGTGACCCCCCTTCAGAACATGGTCTAAAGGCTCCCCTTATGGGTTGCGTAAATCCCAACTCTGCCATGGATCACCCCGATCCCTCCCCGGGTTCATACGTCTGTCCGGTCCTCACACCTATCTTCTCCCGCTTCCTACTAAACCTCCAAAATCTATATCGGTGGATCCTGCCTCCCCAGCCCCCTGGACTCTCTCATCTCCAAGAATTCTGGGCATGTGTCCGTCGCATGACCCTCCTCCTGGTGGAAGTCACGGAAAGGCAATGCCACCCTGACCCCTCTTCCTTCTCCGCCTCCTCTTCTTTCAGCTCCTCCCCGAGTTCCTCTCCTTCCTCCTCTACTTCGGCCTCCCTCCATCGCTTCTTGCTGCGGCAGTAAGTGACCTCTATGCACCTGCCTCCACACCGACTAATCAAACCTCTTCGGATCGCTGAAGTACTCCATTTCTTGGAAGACTTCGCCTTGCCCCTAGAGGCGACCATCTTGGGGCCTCCAACCTAACCATTTTTTGGCTCCCGAGCCCACCATCCTTAATGCTGCCACTACTGTCCCTACTGCCCCTGTCCTCGGGGCTCCTCTCTCCTTGTCTCTTCCCTCTGCTCTCTCTGCATTCCTACTCCTGGATCCTTCACGTCATCCTCCGCCAACCTGGACAGTTTCCTATCAAAAGACAGGTTGGCCCTTTCGAAGTATATCTCCTTCACCGGCCTCTCCATTAGCTTATCAAATGAGACAGGGGCATTAATGATTCCTATTTATATAGTGATTTTGGGACTCATCTGGGCTAGTTTTCATTCGAATTGACTTTACTTTTAATTTGTTATCGTATATATTTCATCTTATCTTTATTTCCATAGGAAGTGCACTTTTGGCCCGTGGTTGTGTATTTTGTACTTTTATTATTTTTACTCCTTTTATGATTGCCTGGAATGTCTGCACATATAAGTGATTTGCTTTTCCTTTTGGTACAGGGGTTGTGTGCGTGTTCCGGGAGAATTTGGAAGCTGGAATACAGTGCACGATCATCGGATATAGTGCGCACGACCACTGGTCGTGCGCCCTTGATCGTGCGCAATATTCTCCATCTTTCCCAGATCTTCTAGGACAAACGAACAACCACTGGACACACTGTGCACGAATACTGGTCATGCGCCACTGATCGTGTGCATTTATTCCACTTTTCCTGGAGTTCTATCTGGGGTAATTGCACGACCATTGGGCCAAGTGTGCATGACCACCATTCATGCGCCATTGCTCGTGCGTGTTATCCAAGTTCAATTTTGATTCTACCATGCCATTACGCACGATCACTTGACATTGTGCGAATGACCAATGGTTGTGCGCCCTAGATTGTGCGCATTGTTAGATTCTGCTTTCTATAAATATGTAGTTTCCTCCCTAATTCTGGATCGATCTCAATTTTCTTCCATTTTTCGTCTTCGAAGAAGGGTTCTGCCGTCCTCCTCCATCTTCAACCATAAGGAGGTGCTCTGGAAAAGCCTTCACCGCCAAATCCAAGACGGAGATTCCTATCGACCTCCTCCATCATCTCTTGAGCTCTATTTAAAGGTTTTGGCGCCGTATCCACCAAGCAAGGGGAAGCTTGCAACTTTATTCCGCAATCGTGACACGAAGAAGACGAGTCAATTGGAAGGTAGTGACAGCCCCTCTCTTCCCCGAATGCAGTTAAGGACCGAGCTAGGACGCGGATTGACAACTCGGCGATTCCTTCCGTGAAACTGATGCGTGTAAAAATGGCAAGCGTACCGGTCGCACAAGTAATAAAGTTTTGGGAATGAATCCCCGAGTGTCGGTCTCTTGAGGAATGCAATTAGCGTAGAACAATGAACGATCCGAAATTATCGTTATGAGAGTTAATTAAATAAAGGAAAAATAAAGGGCTTTGAAGGTGGTTTTGCAAACAAATAAACTAAAGCGAAATATGCGGGTCGTAATCACCGCTTCACAAGGTGGGATGGATGTAACGGCCGCGATGCCGTACATCGGTAAGGCGAATGGACGGTGAGCCAGTGAGTGAGGTGTTTAGTGCGGAGTGCAATCGAATGGAACGAAGGAACGGAGTGAAGTGAGATGGGGCGAGGCGCATCAAATCACAAATCTAACGAGCAAGATTAAATAACAATAATCTAATTAAAACAAAGAGAAATCGAAGTTCATTACAAGCTTAAGTCATTTCATACAACAAGAGAGACGGAGAAAAACTAAACTAAGAAAGTGAAGATCCACCGCGGTTGTTGGCTAGAGGTGCGGTTTGTCAATTCGCTTCCATGCGCAATCCGAGGAGGCTTCCGGTACCGATGATCTGTCACCTCGAGGGCCTTTAAGTCCGTTCTCTTGGTTGTCTTCATCATCTTCTTCGGTGGAAAGCTCAGAGAAGAGGTCTTTAATGGCCGGTTGGATCACCGGGGGATGCGGAATGCTTTAGAATCACCGGAAAATGAACTTCCGATGGTAGGGATGAAGGTGGAGATGGATGGAACTCCTGGGATGCGGAACGGCGAAGTGGCGGCAAAGATCGATCCAGGGTCCGTGCCCTAATTCGCGGAACATGCCGATTTATAGAAGCAGGGTTAAATAGCGCGCACCACCAGTGGTCATGCGCGAACAAAGTCAGCGCCCGTGCGACAACAACCTGTAGAACCTTCACCAGGAAATCAAAGCTCGCACACGATCAGCAGCGCACGATCAGTGATCATGCGAAATGGCGAGACAGAACTTTTCAAAAGAGGGCATGACTGCACACGACCGGCAACGCACGAGCAGTGATCGTGCGCGGTATAGCTGGTGACAGTGCGATATGGTGGGGCAGAACTTTAACAAGAGAAGCAAGACTGTGTACGACCGATGATCGTGCGCCAAAGAGGTCGATGGTCATGCGTGGGTAAAAACGCACGACCATTGACTCCTTTGCCAAAAAATGGTGAAAGCCCTATCCCGGACGCCCACACTATCCCCGAACCTGCAGGAAAACTTGACGGGTTATCAATCATGGCAGTCACAGATATTAATAAAATGCATAGCAAGAGGGAAATACACACACGCACAAAAATAGGCTAATAAAGTGCACAAGACGTGGTATGTCGTAGGGAACCAAAAGGAGTGCTAATGGCACTAAATGGTAGTGCAAAGTCATGAAATGAAGCCTAGATTAGTCCAGAATTCGGTATGAAATGGGGACTCATCACACCCCCAGACTTAACCATTTGCACGTCCCGGGAAAATAATCATCTCGTGAACTCTAAAATAGCTAGCTGACGAAGTAACTTCAATTTAAAGTAGAACGAGAAATCGAAAACTCAAGTGTATAGAAAATATAATAGAAGAAATTTTTAATGATACTATGAAATTTATAACTTTCGACAAACGTAAATAGATATTGTCACTACTCAAAAATTGAATGCCGGAGAATCACTCAGTCATGTGTAGGAAGAAAATAGGAAAGTCTCTTGGCTAAGAATTGCCAAAGATCGGGGCTCGTGATCCCCTCCAAAGGAATCCACCAATGTCGGGGACCATATGCTTGCCCGTTCGCACTCTCTCCACGACACTAGTTTGACTCTAGCGTGAGTCCGTAGGACTTCAGGTAATAATGGGGCTTGGGTTACGGTGAGGAAAACAAGGATAAACAAGATGGGTATTGCATCTAACCCAAATGAGCTAACGTACAAAAAATAGTAACCGCTAACCACCAAATAAACGCAGGTGCACCACACCCCCAGACTTACTTTTACAAATGGGTGTGTGCACCGCCTACTCCAAACAATAATACCATCTCAAAAAGATTTTTCATTTAAACTTTTTCTTATTTCTTTTCTTTTCCTCTCTTTTATTTTCCTTTTCTTTTTATAGATTTTCTTTTAAGCTTTCACATTTTTTTTTACAAAATCAACACATTTTTCTTTTGGGCACATCCACATATAACAAAAACGAATCACCACATCACAACCCAACATAAAATGTAAACTACTAATGCTCGAATTGGGCGTGTGACTAGGATCGGCTATGAAGCTTTGGCGAATATAGTGGAGCTGAATCAAAAGGAAGGGTAGGCATAAATGGGCTAGCGAGGGTGACGTTAGGAAAGGGTACAAAGCTAGACCGGGCCAACATAATGGCCTACATCACTCTCACGCTAGACTAACCATGCACCAATGCTTCGAAAGTAGCTTGGGGCAAGTTCTTAGCCACCGAGAGAAATGATCCGTCCTCCCGACTCGAGCAATACAAAGCAAGAGACGCCTACACACATTCCTACACTACTGATAGATTGCTCCGGATTCACAATTTTGAGTAGGACTAACATGATTTACGAGTGCAGAAAAAATATAAATTTACAAGCATAAAGAAAAATTAAACCTATACAATTTCTACACCACGTGAGTACTCGATTAAGTGCACTGCACGAGTTTCGAACTACTCTAAATTAAAATCCAAAGTCAGCACCGCCATTTTAAAATTGACACAAAATGACAACATTGACTCAAGCCATGCACGTGGTTAAGTGCGCGCTCGTGTGGGTGGCAAGGTGTGTGCAGCAGGATTCTACAATAATGAAGCAAAAAATAAAACTACTGGCATGCTATCAATGTGCTCGTGGAGTGCATAAGCGGCTCTTCCCCCAGACATGAATGAAAACATAGGCAGAAATGAGAATAGACATCTAAAATAAAAAGAGGGCTGAGTAGAAAGGGTACCTATGATCCAAAGAATGAGCATACCAGAAGGCGGAGGTTGCTGCATCGCACAAAAGTATGCTGGACCTGCGAATTAGGTTGAACAGAAGAAAATACAAATAAAATAAAATATAATAGAAGAGTAAAGTAAAAAGCACAAAAAAGAGGGACCAAAAAGGTCCAAGCTTGGGTTGTCTCCCGAATTTCCCTTTTGTTTACCGTCCTTATGGTGGACCAAATACCTGTATTAGCAGTTTATATATTGTTCTTGCAGTTTATAAAAAAAAATAAGCTACCTAGATAACTATTGGGTTTTCTGTCTCCCAACAGGACAAATTCAAATTCTAAACATTTCTTAGCTGATTGGCGTATGAAAATAGAATTGCTCAGGCAATTGTTCATGCTCGGATTTTGGTAGTGGGTACCTGTATGGAGACAGAACAAACGCCCCACTACCTGTATAAGTATACCTGTCATGAATGTCATGCATGGGAAAGACATAACTTGTGAAGCTCGTCATTTCTAACTCCACCTGCATATGGTCGCTAGGAGTCATAGGCCGCATTACAGGTCCTTGTACTGATCAAAACGAATCCACGATTGGGTCTTCCAGGGATGTGGAAACGAGAACGGGGTCAAGAAATAAATTAGAATAAAAACATAAATGATCCTCAATCTCGGAGATGATTCCGGAATCATCCCCCATTGGTGGAATTGCAGAAAACTTAACACCACTGTCCAGGATTATACAAGAAGTTCCGAACGCAGCCTCCACCTCGTTCGTGCATTGAACATCCTCACATGGGGTAAAAGCAGCAACCTTGACCACGGAATTGTCCTCCACAACAGGATCTAACAAAAAGCTGGAAATGCTAGTTTCCACCTGCGAATCAACCTCAATAGAAATATCAGAAAAAGACAGAATATTATGCAAAGAAGAAGGTGAAGGTACAGAACTCGACAGGCAGTCAAGAACTTGCTCTTCGCAACCAGACTCAATGCTAGGTAATGAATGTTCATCAAAAGTATAGATATCATTGCAGGTATGGGGATCAACACAAGCATCAATGCATGTACCAGAAATGCTTTCTCCGAAATATAGAGATAGCAATGGTGCATATACCGAGGCTGAAGGGGTGCTGCTCAAGGTTGAAGTGGGAATAATCCTAAAATCCGGCTCATCATCCACTTCCAATTCAGCTAGATAAGCAGTGCAATCCTTCAATGCATGATCCCAGCTTCGAGAAAAAATGCACTGCTTGGCCGGCTTTAGCGGTGTAGCGACAGCTTAAGCCGAAAAGAAGTAGTACGGTAATGGCTCCGCGGGTCGTTGGATAACAGGCTTATATCTACGTAATGTAGAGTCGTGAATTTCCTGGGTACTATACTTCTGAGGATATCTATCGCTAGCATGAGAAATGTCTCCATAATGAGGGCAACGAATATTGAAATTGGCCCACATTGCAGAAATATCAAAAATAGCGGGTAAAACTACTTTGCATTAATTCTTCGAGTAAAGCTAACAACTCCAACAATGAAATAACAACATAGGCGAAAAGGGATAAAAATAAAACAAAACGAAATAACTCTAATAACAAAATTTTCAGAATCATGGATCATTCTACAGTTGCACTTCCCGACAACGGCGCCAAAAACTTGATGCGTGTAAATACGGCAAGCGCACCGGTCGCACAAGTAATAAAGTTTTGGGAATGAATCCCCGAGTGTCGGTCTCTTGAGGAATGCAATTAGTGTAGAACAACGAACGATCCGAAATTATAGTTATTAGAGTTAATTAAATAAAGGAAAAATAAAGGGCTTTTAAGGTGGTTTTGCAAACAAATAAACTAATGCGAAATATGCGGGTCGCAATCACCGCTTCACAAGGTGAGATGGATGTAACGGCCGCGATGCCGTACTTCGATAAGGCGAATGGACGGTGAGCCAGTGAGTGAGGTGTTTAGTTCGGAGTGCAATCGAATGGAATGAAGGAACAGAGTGAAGTGAGATGGGGCGAGGCGCATCAAATAACAAATCTCACGAGCAAGATTAAATAACAATAATCTAATGAAAACAACTAGAAATCGAAGTTCATTACAACCTTAAGTCATTTCATACAATAAGAGAGATGGAGAAAGACTAAACCAAGAAAGTGAAGATCCACCGCGGTTGTTGGCCGGAGGTGCGGGTTGTCAATCCGCTTCCACGCGCAGTCCGAGGAGGCTTCCTGTACCGACGAGCTGTCACCTCGAGGGCCTTTAAGTCCGTTCTCTAGGTTGTCTTCAGCATCTTTTTCGTTGGAAAGCTCGGAGAAGAGGTCTTTAATGGAAGGGAGGATCACTGGAGGATGCAGAATGCTTTAGAATCGCCGAAAAATGACCTCCTGATGGAAGGGATGAAGGTGGAGATGGATGGAAGTCCTGGGATGTGGAACGGCGAAGTGGTGGCAATGATCGATCAAGGGTTCGTGCCCTTATTCGCGGAATAGGCCGATTTATAGAAGAAGAGTTAAATAGCATGCACGACCACTGGCGCACGACCAGTGGTCATGAACGAACAAAGTCAGCGCCCGTGCGGCAACAAACTATAGAACCTACACCAGGAAATCAAAGCTCGCGCACGATCAGCAGCGCACGATCAGTGATCTTGCGAAATGGTGAGAAAGAACTTTTCAAAAGAGCGCATGACTGCACACGACCGGCAACGCACGAGCAGTGATCATGCGCGGTATAGCTGGTGACCTTGCGATATGGCAGGGCAGAACTTTCACAAAAGAAGCCAGACTGCGCACGACCGATTATCGTGCGCCAAAGATGTCGATGGTCGTGCGTTGGTAAAAACGCACGACCATTCACTCCTTTTCCAAAAAATGGTGAAAGCCCTATCCCGGATGCCCACACGATCCCCGTACCTGCAGGAAAACTGGACGAGTTATGGATCAAGGCAGTCATAAATATTAATAAAATGCATAATAAGAGGGAAATACACACATGCACAGAAATAGGATAATAAAGTGCACAAGACGTGGAATGTCGTAGCGAACCAAAAGGAGTGCTAATGGCGCTCAATGGTAGTGCAAAGTCATGAAATGAAGCCTAGATGAGTCCAGAATTCTGTATGAAATCGGGACTCATAAGAAACCTCAGCAAGACTTCGGATTCGGTCGATCTCTTGCCTTGTTCTTCCTTTATTATTGTTTATGTGTGTTAAAAATTTATTTATAGATGATGTGCTCTTAGTTGTAAACATTATTTGATTCATGTCTATGTGATTCTATGTTGTTTTACTGCTTAAGTTGCTTGCGGTGCGCCATTATCCATCCACCATCCACCCTTGCCGCACTAGCAATTGCTAGTGGCATGCGTTGCGAAGAGGTGCTCTCGACCCTCATTCCGCAAGCCTACTCGCCCATCCGCCCTACGATTCGGTGCATAGCGGCTTGACTAGTCTTCTATACCACCCTTGCCGCACTAGCAATCAAAACCCCCATCGTAAACTCCGACCAAAGGACTTCAATCTCAAGTCCTCCTCAAAATTAACTCCACATTACTGTGTTCCCTCGAGATCGATACTTGGGAAAATTTGCCCATTTTGTATTACTTGTTCGACCGGTACACAAGGCGTCCAATGCATCAAGTTTTTGGCGCCATTCTCGGGGAACACAGTCGTGTGAGTTTTTGGAGAGGGAGATAGGAGATAGAAGCCCTTTTCCATTTGTACATTTCAAGTTTATTTTTTTCTTTAGCTTTTAAATTTTGTCGCTTCCTTTTTTTGTTCCTTTTCTCGTTTTTATTTTTTAGCAGCAGGCATTCATTTTCTTTTATCTGCTTTTGTGTAGTTAATTTTTGCTTAGAACATTTCTATTGGTAAATTATTTCTTGCTGCACCATGTTTTCTTATACGAATATCCGTTTTAGATGGTGCGGGGATTATAGACATGGTAGTGATGGGCGCCCCACTGAAGATAATGGGCATAATTCTCGTGGTACAGTGTATGGAGCATGGCTTCTTATGGTACTTCATACACCGTACCCCAGTCTTATGGTAACTTCTCTTCAATGCCTACACATTTTTCTTATTCCTCTCCGGTCCCACCAGGACTGAGGAGCAATGGAAAATGGTCTTTGTGTTGTCGTAGCACCGAACACGTATTAAAAGATTGCGTAGAATTTCAGCGCCAGTGTGAGGAGAATGTTGAGACGGAAACTCGACTCGTTCCATCCACCTCTCAATTGGCTGCCCATTCTAATTCTGATGATATATTTGTAGTACCACGTTGTCTATGGGGGACTGCTGCGGATATACCCATCATACTTTCTGTCGCTCGGTGTCATAATGTTATGGTGTCGTCTCTCCCCATACACTCTTCCCCTCTTGTTGATTCACCCCCGGAGGAACCAACACATATTTTCTCTGATGTTGTTGTTCCTCTGCTTTCTTTGCAAGAATTATCTATCCCTATTTTTAGTGAGTCGGTTGATGATGTTATGCCAGATAGTGATTTATAGTCTGAGGTTGCGCCATTGTGGGGCGAGGACATTATTATCTCTAATGGAGAGTGTGACACCTTGGAACACGATGACGCACCATGGTGGGATGATGAGGAGATCCTTTCTGATGACGAACTTTCCAATTTCTTGTTGGATGAGGAGGTTCAAACCTCCACTGAGGACCTAGAGCTCTCTGATTCCACGCGCCATGACTCTTTTAACACCGACGGTGATCTAAGCTTGGATCCTGCTCGGAGTGAGACTGGGACCACTCCCACTAATTTTTATTATTTAAGTTCTTCTTCTCCTTTATTTCTTGATCCCCTTTCTATATCTGAGCCCTTGCGGGTTGAGGTTTCGTAGGTGCTTCAGGAGGACTAGGAGCTTTCAGCTCGATTCGTGGGTGATAACAACCTCATTCACGAGGAGGTTGATTCCTCCTATGTTGAGGAAGCTCCATTCATCGCTTTCTCATCCTGCAATCTCCCTGTGGACGATACCTTGCTAGGCAAGGATTTATTTTATGGTGAGCTGAGCGAGGACCAGTGCTCCTCCTCTTCTTACTTCCTATTTCGTCTACCTACGAGGAGCATGTATGATTATTTAGGCAGAGGGGTAACTGTTCTATCTCCGTATCGGTACTTGTTACCGAAACGCAAAATGGAACAATTACCTGTGCATTTCTTATTTCATAGATACATTAGCAAGAACTGTATAGAATCAAATAAGTCGTGATAAGATGATAATAATACCAGTAGTTATCTTACAATTTTTGTACTTTTATTTTCATGACTATTTTAGTTTTAGCATTTCTTTTTGTATATTTTTCTTTTGTTTTTGTGGAGCTCACCCCTGTTGGTATTCTTGACAATTTCATATTGGCGGGGATGTGATTCTTCGTATGGCGGGCCTGCTTCTATTTTTCATGTTGTTGGGTCTTGTTTCCACAATGACCTTAATTTGAAGAAGTCCTCCTAAAACTAAGGTGAATTGCAGTTGTATTTGATTTTGTGTTTGAGTTATGTATGCAGGACTATATTGCCAAGTGTAGACCAATGTCAGTCTACAATGGGTCACCTAACATAGGACCATACAATGTAATCCCTCATTGTGTGATCCATGGTGTTGACTCTTGTGTAGCCTCCCTATTGGGATGCACTTCATTTCACAAGCGCATGGACAAATGGAACCTTGAAGTGTTGCTGATCTTTAGTAGGAGAAATGAGTTCTCAAGGAAGAAATTTTTCTAAGTCTACATACTCGAGTAGATAGCTTCATATACTCGAGTAAGTAACTTAGTACTCGAGTAATCCAAAGGACATACTCGAGTCTTCAGATTCTTCCTCTTACTCGAGTAGGCACTATGATACTCGAGTAGCTCATATATATACTCGAGTAGTCCAGCCAAGTACTCGAGTATATCCTTTACACGAGTATGTTAGTTTGCAGACTCGAGTAGTTCCCTGATATACTCGAGTGAATGACTTTGTACTCTAGTAGCTTGATTCTCTTACTCGAGTAGGTTTGTGATTACCCGAGTAGTTTCCTAGTTACTCGAGTAGTTATATGTATACTCGAGTAACTGAGTTTCTATACTCGAGTAGCTCATGTATATACTCGAGTAGTCCAGCCAAGTACTCGAGTATATCCTTTCTTCCAGCTCAGAATTATTTTCTAACTACTGGACTCGAGTATGTCCTCATGTACTCGAGTAGTTACTTCTCTTACTCGAGTAGTTATTCTGTCACTCGTGTATATCTGTGTTTTTCCTAGAATATTTCTAAGTCCAGAAATTACGGCCTATTTCAAATCCTCTATTATGATTGGTCCACGTATAATTAATTAAGTATTGACCGTTACAGAAGTCCTATAAATAGGTCTTGTCAAGTCGACAAACCCTAAGAAAAAAAAAATAAGTTTCTGAATCTAATTTTATCGCCGACATCGGAAAGCCGACAAGTTCACGCCGACAAAACACTATTCATCTTCTTCGTCGCCGGTCTTCTCCGATACAGAGATTCAGCTAAGAAGTTTCAGAAGATCAAGCTATTCTCAATCGACAGATCCAGTTCTTGATCCCGCTGATTCTAGTTTTCAGATCCAAGAGATTTCGCCTCTGTCTTCCTCGATCTATTTTCCGCTGATCCCTAAAAGCTGAAGAAGGAAGAAAGATTTGAAGATCCAGATCTGAACGGTTCTGTTTGTATATTTGTTTATACAACCTTTCATTCTTGTAGGAGTCTTGACTCCGAGTCCTGTAGGAGTTTTTCTCCGAGTACTGTAGATCCGGTTTGGATCGAGTGGTAGGAAGGTTTTCTTCCGAGTGTAGATCCGTTGGGATCGAGATTTGTAGGAACGTTGTTCCGAGTTGTAGGATCATTTTGATCCGAGATAGTGGAGTAGCCAAGTCTAGTGGTTTACTAGATTAGTGAGGTGAAAGTGGATGTACCCAGGGTTGGAGAACCACTATAAATCCTGTGTTCTCTGTGTGATTGCTTGATCTGTGCTGTGTTAATTTTTTATTCCGCATTTGGCACGCATTTCACCTATTCACCCCCCTCTAGGTGATTTAGGTTGACAACTTAGTACTCTCAATTGGTATCAGAGGGAGGTTGATCGTTAAAAGGTTAACACCTTGATCTGATCCCTCCTAGTTGTCTATCTGAGTTAATCAAGCATGGATAGAGCCAGAGAAATTTCTGAGCTTCCAGTGTGCAATAAGGCAAACTTTCCCATGTGGAAAGAGAGAATAAAACTTTACATGGAAGCTGTTGACCCCCGCTTATTCATGATAGTGGAGGAAGGCCCTTATATCCCTATGATTGCCTCCACTAGTGATCCTACAAAGAAGGTGCCAAAGAAGTTGATGGACCTTGATAAGGATGAGATTGCACTTGTCTCCTTAGACAAGAAAGCCAAGAACATCATTGCAAGTGCAGTCAATGATTCTATGTTGCAGAACCTCATTCACTGCCAATCTGCCAAGGAGATGTGGAGATCTCTAATCATCTTGATGGAAGGTACAGAAGAAGTAAGGGATGATAGAAGATCCCTTCTGAATCAGAAGTATGAAGCCTTCAAGCAAGGACCAAAGGAAGCTATTGCTGACACATATGAAAATTTCTTCAAGATTGTCAATGGGTTGAGGAACTATGGCAGAGTGTTCACAGATGGTGAACTAAACGACAAGTTTCTAAGATCCTTGACAAAGTAATGGGACAACAAGATATGTACCACAGAGAGTTTGGAAGATTAGCAGAAACTGGCCCTCAGAACGTCTTCGAAAAGCTTATGTCATATGAGCTTCAAATCAATAATAGAAAAGCTGAAGATGAGTGCAACAGCTCCTCATTCCAAGATAAGCCAGTTGCACTAAGGGCAGATAACTCAAGAAAGGCCAAAGCCGCTTCCACTCAAGGAGACTATGAAGAAGAAGAGTCCGAGCCAAGCACCTCAGGCTCAGATTCATCAGATGAAGAGTTTCATCTTCTCTCCCGACAATTCAAGAAGTTTCTTAGCAATAAGAAACAAATGAGAGAAAATGATTCCTCGTCCAGAAGATCACGTCCTGATGGTGATCGTCACAACAGACATGACAGGTATAAATCTAAACCGAACAAACATGTTTCATCTAACGTTGTTTGTTATTCCTGTAGTAAGCCAGGGCATATAAGCACTGAGTGCCCTCTGAAGAAGAAAGAAGGAAGAGGCATAGAAAAGAATTCCCCTCAAGGGAAAAGGAAGAAAGAAAGAAGCTTCATTGCCAAAAAGCCAAAGACCCTCAGTGACTCTGACTCATCTGAGTCAAGTGCGGATGAAGAAGCCTACTTCGGGCTAATGGCTTTTTCTGACCAAGAGGACAAAGACAACGGTAACTCCTCATATACCGGGAAGGTAAATTCTCACACACCTCTTTCTGCCTCAGATTCAGACTCAAATGGTCATGATGGCTATTCTTCTGGGGAGGATGATTTTGAATTGGTAAATCAGTATCAAGTCTTATTGACTGCATTTGACAAATGCCGGAAGGTACTCAAATCGCAATCAAAAGAGATTTCATCCCTCAAAGAGGTGGAATCAAATCTGAGGGAGGAGATTGACCAATTAACCCCTCTCAGAGATGAAGTTCAATCCTTGAAGGAGGAAATTAAAGACTTCACTGAATTAGTAAATCATAAGGAATCCCTCCTGGATGAACTAGAAGCAAAGCTAGTCATTGAATGAAAGCTGGTTGAAACTCTCACCTCGCCTACAACTTTGCTTCCAATCTCTAATGGATAAGCTTCCTTCGTGAAAAATAGCAGTTTAGGACATAAATCTGCCAAAGGTAAAGGCAAGGCTTTCCCAAGCCAAACCGTTGCCTTACTGAAATATGATCCTTACAATCATGGGCCAAATAAGAAGAAGACACCAAAAGCTAAAACTGGTGTAACAAAGGCCAAGGAGACAAGGAAGCCATGTACTTGTTGCAATCATGAGGCTTCCTCCTCCAAGTCAGTTACTCTTGCTAGACCACCCATCCATAAGGTAAAGCAAGAGAACAAGAGAAGGTACAACAGGTTTAACTGTTGGTGTTGTGGCAAGGTTGGTCACTTCGCCATAGATTGTTGGTTTAATCCCAGATATGTTTTAACTCCTCAAGTTGATAATGTGAGAAAGACCACTCATAATGTTAACTCTTATAGGGGGAGGATACTAACAAGAGACCTAGGACCCAATCTTTTTTGGGCTCCTAAGGGATTCTAATCTTGTGGATGCAGGTATGTCCATGGGCCAACAAAATTCTTATCTGGCAAATGGACAAGAAGAAGTTCCAGAAAAATTCTTGGAACTAGATGATTAAAGTACCTCTGTTGAAAAGCATGATGTGTTTAGAAATTGAAGAAGAATTCCTTATGCATTGATTTAGGGGGAGTTTCTAGTGTCCCCTATTTAAAGAAATCAGAAAGGGGGAGAGCAAAAGGAAATGGAATTTAGAGATGATAAAGGAAGAGAAATTTTGCAAATCCAAATGAAGATTTCAAAAAGGGGGAGAAATGCAAAACAATTCTAGTACAGAAATGGGGAGATTGTTGGACAATTATAGTAAAGAAATGCAAGACAATGCATCCTCTTTCATGTCATTTTGTTTTAATATCTCTAGCAATTCAACTTAGTAGATGGTGTTTTGACTTCTTCAAATAGGGGGAGATTGTTGGGTCTTGTTTCCACAATGACCTTAATTTGAAGAAGTCCTCCTAAAACTAAGGTGAATTGTAGTTGTATTTGATTTTGTGTTTGAGTTATGTATGCAGGACTATATTGCCAAGTGTAGACCAATGTCAGTCTACAATGGGTCACCTAACACAGGACCATACAATGTAATCCCTCATTGTGTGATCCATGGTGTTGACTCATGTGTAGCCTCTCTATTGGGATGCACTTCATTTCACAAGCGCATGGACAAATGGAACCTTGAAGTGTTGCTGATCTTTAGTAGGAGAAACGAGTTCTCATGGAAAAAATTTTTCTAAGTCTACATACTCGAGTAGATAGCATCATATACTCGAGTAAGTAACTTAGTACTCGAGTAATCCAAAGGACATACTCGAGTCTTCAGATTCTTCCTCTTACTCGAGTAGGCACTATGATACTCGAGTAGCTCATATATATACTCGAGTAGTCCAGCCAAGTACTCGAGTATATACTTTACACGAGTATGTTAGTTTGCAGACTCGAGTAGTTCCCTGATATACTCGAGTGAATGACTTTGTACTCGAGTAGCTTGATTCTCTTACTCGAGTAAGTTTGTGATTACCCGAGTAGTTTACTAGTTACTCGAGTAGTTATATGTATACTCGAGTAACTGAGTTTCTATACTCGAGTAGCTCATGTATATACTCGAGTAGTCCAGCCAAGTACTCGAGTATATCCTTTCTTCCAGCTCAGAATTATTTTCTAACTACTGGACTCGAGTATGTCCTCATGTACTCGAGTAGTTACTTCTCTTACTCGAGTAGCTATTCTGTCACTCGTGTATATCTGTGTTTTTCCCAGAATATTTCTAAGTCCAGAAATTACGGCCTATTTCAAATCCTCTATTATGATTGGTCCACGTATACTTAATTAAGTATTGACCGTTACAGAAGTCCTATAAATAGGTCTTGTCAAGTCGACAAACCCTAAGAAAAAAAAATAAGTTTCTGAATCTAATTTTATCGCCGACATCGGAAAGCCGACAAGTTCACGCCGACAAAACACTGTTCATCTTCTTCGTCGCCGGTCTTCTCCGATACAGAGATTCAGCTAAGAAGTTTCAGAAGATAAAGCTATTCTCAATCGACAGATCCAGTTCTTGATCCCGCTGATTCTAGTTTTCAGATCCAAGAGATTTCGCCTCTGTCTTCCTCGATCTATTTTCCGCTGATCCCTAAAAGCTGAAGAAGGAAGAAAGATTTGAAGATCCAGATCTGAACGGTTCTGTTTGTATATTTGTTTATACAACCTTTCATTCTGGTAGGAGTCTTGACTCCGAGTCCTGTAGGAGTTTTTCTCCAAGTACTGTAGATCCGGTTTTGATCGAGTGGTAGGAAGGTTTTCTTCCGAGTGTAGATCCGTTGGGATCGAGATTTGTAGGAACGTTGTTCCGAGTTATAGGATCATTTTGATCCGAGATAGTGGAGTAGCCAAGTCTAGTGGTTTACTAGATTGGTGAGGTGAAAGTGGATGTACCCAGGGTCGGGGAACCACTATAAATCTTGTGTTCTCTGTGTGATTGCTTGATCTGTGCTGTGTTAATTTTTTATTCCGCATTTGGCACGCATTTCACCTATTCACCCCCCTCTAGGTGATTTAGGTTGACAACTTAGTACTCTCACATGCGTCTTCTGGTATGCTCACTAGCTGAGCATTAGGTAACCTCCTCCCTTGTCTCATTTTTATTTAAATGTCTATATTATATGTTGTGTAGTTTAGTTTAAGTCTGGGGGAGAGTCAGAATTGTAACCTTATGCACGCGCACATTTCATGTGCATAGTAAAAGCTTTTATTGTTTTATTTTGATTAGTTCATTGCATCGCACACCGCTGCACCCACATGAGCGCGTGCTTAGCTATTAGCATGTCGCAAGTTTAGCTCATTTCTTTTGTATGATTTGGGAAAATTATTGTGCTGCATACGATTGTGAGACGGAGTAAAATGTTGACTCCTGTAGTGCTCCTAGTCTAGTGCTCTCGTCTCGTGCAAAAATTAAAGTACATTTAATATCTATATATGCTTATAGTTTTATATTTTTCTATTTGCGTAAAGACTTTTTATTCTACTCAAAAGGTGGTGAATCCGGTGTGAATCAAACGGTAGTGTAGGGATGTGTGTAGCCGTCACTAGACTCATTTTGCTCGATTCGGGAGGAAGGATCATCTTTCTCGGTGGCTAAGAACATGCACTAAGCTACTCTCAAAGGATTGGTGCATGGTTAGTCAAGCGTGAGTCTGATGTAGGCCATCATTTTGGCCCAGTTGAGATTTGTACTATTTCCTAACATCATATCCTCGCTAAGCCCCATTGTGCCTACCCATTCTTTTGATTCAGCTCCACCATTATTTCACCAAAGCCCCATAGCTGATCCTAGTCGCACACCCAAGTCGAGCTTTAGTGTTTTATATTATCATTTTGGGGTGTTGATGTGGGGATATTACATGTGAATATGTGGACGTGCTCCAAAGTTTCTATTTGCTGAACTGTTTAAAGAAAAAAAAGGATTCAAAAAATATGAAAATGAAAAGTAAAAAAAAAGAATAAAAAGTTTGATTGAAAATCCTATTAGAGATGTCATTATATTTGGAGAAGGAGGTGCATACACCCATATGAATAAAGTTAAGTCTTGGGGTGTGGAGTACCTGCAGATATTATGGTTAGTGGTTGGATTCATTCTGTTAACGATAGCTCATTTGGGTTAGGTGCATAGCCTTCTTGTTTATCCTTGTTTATCTCACTGTAATCCAAGCCCCATCTTATATCCTTAAGTCCTACGGATTCATGCTTGAGCCGAACTAGTGCCGTTGAGAGAGTGTGAACGGGCAAGCGTATGGTCCTCGATATTGCTGGATTCCTTTGGAGGTGATCCAGAACCCCAGTCTTTGGTAAAGCTCACCTTAGTGGTCTGTCTACTTTCTACCTACGCGTGACCGGATGATTCACCGTGATTCCATTTTTGAGTAGTAATAAAATGTTGATATGCATTGTGAAAAATATAAACTATTCTGCATACTTAGAAATTTCCTCTATTTATCTTTTTATGCGTACGAGCATACAACTTCGCATGATACTCCATATTATAATTTCTATATTAGCTATGTAATTTTTTCTGTCTGCATAGATTTTGTTTGTTCAGGATGCGTAAAGAGTTAAGTGTAGGGGTGTGATGAGTCCTATTTATATAGTGATTTTCGGACTCATCTAAGATAGTTTTCATTCGAATGCACTTCAATTTTAGTTCGTTATCGTATATTTTTCATCTTACCTTTATTTCCATAGTAAGTGCACTTTTGGCCCGTGGTTGTGTATTTTTTGTAATTTTATTGTTTGTACTCCTTTTATGAATGCCTGGAATGTCTATACATATTAGTGACTGGATTTTCCTTTTGGTTTAGGGGTCATGTGCGTGTTCCGCGAGAATTTGGATATTGCAATACTGCGCACGATCATCAGATCTAGTGTGCACGACCACTAGTCGTGCGCCCTTGATCGTGCAAAATATTCTCCGTCTTTCCAAGATCTTCCAGTAAAAACGCACAACCACTGCACATAGTGCGCACAACCACTGGTCGTCTGCCACTGATCGTGTGTACTGATTTCACTTTTCCTGGAGTTCTGTCTGGGGTAATCGCACGACCATTGGACATAGTGCGGACAACACCGGTCGTGCTCCACTGCATTATCCCAGTTCTCTTTTTATTCTACCATGCCATTACGCACGATCACTTGACATTGTGCGCACGACCACTGGTCATGCGCCCGTGATCGTGCGCATTGTTAGATTCGGCTTTCTATAAATATGCAAGTTCCGCCCTTATTCCGGATCAATCACCATTTTCCGCCGTTTTTCATCTCCGAGAAAGTGTTCCGCTGTCCACCTCCATCTTCCACCATAGGGAGGTGCTCCGGGCAAGCCTTAACTGCCAAATCCAAGCCGGAGATTTCTCTCGGCCTCCTCCATAATCTCTTGAGCTCTATTTCAAGGTTTTGGCATCGTATCCACTAAGCAAGTGGAAGCTTGCAACTTTCTTCCGCAATCGTGACACGAAGAAGACGGGTCAATTGGAAGGTAGTGATAGCCCTTCTCTACCCCAGACGCAGTTAAGGACCGAGCTAGGATGCGGATTGAAAACCCGACGATTCCTTCCGTGAGCCCTCAGCAAGACTTCGGATTCGGTCGATCTCTTGCCTTGTTCTTCCTTTATTGTTATTTATGTGCTGTTAAAACTTTATTTATAGATGATGTGCTCTTAGTTGTAAACATTATTAGATTCATGTATATGTGATTCTGTGTTGTTTTACTGCTTATGTTGCTTGAGGTGCGCCATTATCCATCCACGATCCACCCTTGCCGCACTAGCAATTGCTAGTGGCGTGTGTTGCAAAGAGGTGCTCTCGACCCTCATTCTGCAAGCCTACTCGCCCATGCGGCCTACGATTCGGTGCATAGCGGCCCGACTAGTCTTCCATCATGCCTGGAGAAGCATTGCATAGCAGCATTGCATAGCAGCATTGCATAGGAGTAGTTTTTAGTATTTTATTTTCTTTTTACCTCACTAATCAAAACCCCCCATCATAAACTCCGACCAAAGGACTTCAATCTCAAGTTCTCCTGGAAATTAACTCCACATTACTGTGTTCCCTCGAGATCGATATTTGGGAAAATTTGTCCATTTTATATTAATTGCGCGGCCGGTACACTTGCTGTCCAACGCATCAGGCATTCTCTTCATCTCCATGATAAAAAATCCCGGCCTCAGCCCCAGGGTGAAGGCTAGCATCAGTGCATACCATGGGACCTCCTAGACTAGGAGGATCTCTTCCTGAAACCGGTCAACATAGTGACCAGACATCTCATCTTTCTTCTACCTCTCCGCAAACAGGCACTCTTCCTCCTTATTCCGCTTCTTCGATGTCTAGAACCTCAACAGGAACCCTCGACGCAGATCCTCAAAACTATAGATCGAACTTTTCGACAAGTGTTGGAACTAATCCCGGTCATTCTACTTCAACGTGATAGCAAAGAGCCGACATTTAATGTCATCTGTCATCTGCCTTATTGAAACAACATCCTCAAACCACTACACTTAATACAAAGGGTCATCCTTCCCCGAGTAGTAGGATATGTCAGGCTCCCGGAACCCATCCGGTACCGGAGACAATATGATGAGCTCTCTAAAAGAGCTCCGGCCCCCTACCTGTTGAGAAGGCATATTTTGCGCTCTCGGCTGGCTCTCTCGGTCTGCGCTGCTTTGCCTTGGGAAGAGCTCTCACACAGCTACATCCCTCTCGCCGACCTCTACCGGCACCTCCATCCTGGGATGCTGCCCGGGACCATTCTCGCCCAAGAGTGGGACCCCCTCTACTGGAACTTGAGGCGTAGCCCACTTGCTTCTTGCCGAGAAGGCCAGGTTGATTGTTTGCAGAACCTCTCAACTGAAATTCTCCAGCATCTTCCATGTCGCCTCCTCTCCCCCAGAAGGGGAACCTCTTGAGCTTGATCCTTCACCTTCACCTCTTTCTCGGGGACTCAACTCAAGATTTTCTTGTACTATCTACCTTTCACGCTCACCGCACTAGAGTTGTTGAAGTTAAAATTTGACCTCAAAGAATGTTCGAAACCAGGACTATAGCCAACACCTACTTCTCTTAAGCTCCGACCTCATACTGGCAGTCAAGGACTAGAAACCGACCCGAAGTCTAAGCTGGGAGGTCCCACCTCTTACCAGGAAGATACCTGAGCTCTTCCCCTAAAAATCCAAATGCTGGGCGAGGAGCTCCTCAGAAAGCATTAGAAAATCTTAGGAAAATATGAAAGCTTGCCTTCTGAGGGGCCACTATGGTTCTTTTAATAGCCTTTGCTGACCTGAAATTACTAAATTACCCCTGGATGGTATGCCAAAAGCCAAACTTCGCAGTTCTGAGGAGCTAAATTAAGACCTTGGGGGTATATAGGTAATTTTACCAGAGGGCATCCAGGTAATTTCACCTTGGGCCCTACCCGGCGGGAGCCTTCCTGCCGAGAACTAAAGGCTCTCGCGTTTACTTCTTGCCGAGAACTCCCCCGTCCTCACCAGGAGGGAGCTAAAAGAGTATTAATGAATGTTAAAGGTTGTTCTTGCTCCCGCCCTCCCTAGGTGCGAGCCTTCTCGTCCGCCTCTGGGCGAGAATAAAAGACTAAAGAGGCATCGAGCTTCCACCAAAGAGAGGTGCGAGCCCTTTTGCCTACCCCGAGAAACAACATTCCCTGCTCGATGTTCTGAGCTTCACGAAGTAACGCTATATAACCCCTATACGAGAGCCTTCCCGCCAACTCCAAGAGAGAACCCTCCCTCCTCGTACTCTTGTCTGACCCAATAAGCTTAACGCTAGTATACAACTAGCCCAGTCTAGGTCTTTGGAGATCTTGGTCCTACCCAACGAATATGGGGTTTTACAGGACTACTGTTGCTGAGGTTATAACTGATGAAGCTTAGTGAGAGAGTTCATGATGGAGATTTGGACACGGATGTTGTTGATGTTGTTGATTTTGAGGATGAATTAACTGCTGATAATATAAATGTTGCAGAATGCCCTATTGTTGTTAATAATGTAAATGGTTCTACTAAGCTCACAATTATAGAAATTATGATCGTAAGTCTCCCAGACATTCTACCAGTAAGGACTAACGGGGAGCAGACTAATCTGGTAATTTCAATTCAAACAGAGTTTGACAGATTTGTGAGAAATATTCAGAAAAGAATTGCAAAATTTCAAGGTGGACCACCAGTAGTTGAAGTAGAAGTTGTTTATATTTCAAATGATGAAAGAGAAGTTTAGGTGCTCCCTCCATTCCTAGAAACTCATGATCTGTCTCAAATGCTGAAAGTCTATCTATCCCCTATAATAGAGTCATCCAGTGACTCTGAGGACAATGTAGGTCTTGCTTCTCCTCCAAGTATCCTTGCTGTAGATATTCAAAGTACAAGTGTAAATCATTCTCTATTGCAATTTTTTAAAGCCATGATGGCATGACATCAAGCAAATTTTGATTTATCTCTTAAGAAAGTTCTGAAGAAAGTGGAAGAAATTGAAAAGGACATGAACAACGGTCTTGTAGAGATCAAGGTACGGTTTGATAAGTTAGAATCCATGCTTGAAACTTGGTTTGTGCAAGGTCTATAAGCCATTATCCAACTATGGATGGGCTAAAAAGCAACTTGGATGTTCTCAAGAATGTTGATTAAAATGCAAAGAACGTTATCAATGCCCAAAATATAGGAATTCATTACTTTGATAAGAAAATGGTCTCCTACAGTAATGCAATCAAATTAGAAGTGCTCAAAGATGTCAAAAAAGTGGAGGCAAAATTGAAAACTAAGGTAGATGCGCTTGAAGCTTCAATGAAAGATCAGTCAAAGGCAGCAAACAAATACTGTTATGATAACTTCAATTTGCTTCACAAAGAACTGTTTGGTGGTTAAGGTCCTACTATGGTAAGCATGCAAGAACCTGTGATACCATATCATGTGCATGACTTTCTTCAGCCTGCTCAAGAGTACACCCAGCTTTGGACTGAATCTCAAGATTACTCTGCTACTACTAAACAAGAGATTCATGTGGTTGAGGATATCTCCCAAATAGCTTCTAAGAGAGGAGATATGTTGAAGGCTCGTCTACTGTCAGGTCTGTTCCTAGCAGAAAATTGTGTGAAGTGTAGAGTCCAATCTCAAAAGGTATTATCTTGGACACCTTCACATGGGTCGATATAGGACATGAAGATAGGTACACCTACTATAGCATGGAGGAGTGAAAGAAGCATGACGTTGTAAATATCAAGAAAGGCTTTACTTTAGAAAATTAAGAAGAGATGATCCTCCAGCCCCTCCTCCACCGCCAAAGTATTTTTCAAAGCACATGCTTAATTTGATAGACAGCTTCAGAAGAGCCGGGGAAAACAAGATTAATTCTTTTATTTGATGTTTGTGAATTCAGTTTGCCTGAAAAGAACTTTCTTATATATATAATTTAAAATTTTTTACTGAGAATGTATTTATTTCATAATTTTTTAGGTACTTTCCTTTTCATGCTTTAAGATTTTATGTGTACAATTCACCTTATTTTGTAGGGTTTCGACTTCTTCAAATAGGGGGAGATTGCTCGGTATTGTATCAGGAATTACCTTGATTTGAAGAAGTGTCACTTGAACTAAGATGAATTGAGATTGTATTTGATGATATTTTTCTAGTTATGTGCTTGCAAGACTATATTGTTATGTAAAACCTGATGTTAGGTTATAGTGGGTCATGAAATATAGGACTATATAATGTAATCCCTCATTTTGTACGAAATTGTGTTAACTCACATGTAATCTATCTATTTAGGTGTACTTCTGATTCAAGGACTTTAGGAGAAACAAGGAAGGACTAGTTGTTGTATTCAGAAGAACATAATTTTTATCTAAGTAAAATTCATCGAGTATAGTCGTGAAAACTCATCGAATTCATCGAGTATACTCATGAATATTCTTTGAATTCATCATGTATACTTACTAGCACTAGTTGAATTTGTCGTATTTACTTAGGGAATAATCTCTGAGTTCCAGGAAATCAATTAAGTAAAAATCGTCGAGTATCTTCTTGTATACTTGTCGAATTCTCCAAATGTATCAATAGATACACGTAGAATTCGTCGAATATATATGAAGATATACGACGAATTCGTCAAGACTTATTAGATATACCTTGAGTTCTCGAATTTACTTCCCTGGTTTTCTCTAAGTCAAATTAGTCAAATATCACATTGCCTAGGTGTCGAATCGGTTGAGGGTATCCCGCAGATAATTTGTGAAGAACTTTTTCTGGATGATGTGAAGAAGAAAGCTTGAAGAAGTAGTGATCTAAAAGTAGACTCAGAGGATTATTTCTCTAGAGTCAAAGTCATGGCTAAATCTTCTCAGCCTAGGAAAGAAAGAAAAAGCAGAGCAGTTGTCTGCAAGTTACATCCAGCACAAGCCAAAGCATCTTGAAGATCTGCATCCTTGTTCCTGAGATGGAGTTAGGGCTGGGATTCTCTCACCTCAGGTAGTAGTTACTCCTAAGTTCCAGTGGGAAAATTTCTGGTATTGAGAATAAGAGGATAGGGCTGAGCATTTCTAAGTTCAGGTAGTAGTAGTCTCTGGGATTATTTCCCTAGAGTCAAAGTTGGGCTGAGTTTATCTCAGTCCAAAAAGGTCGGCACAGTGAAATATCTTGTGTCAAGACTAACTCACCAACCCACTTCCACCTTTTATGATCTTTTTTGGATCTGAGTGGTAGGAGCAAATTTTCCCTGAGGTAGGATCCAAGTTTGGATCTGAGTTATAGGGTTGTTTAGCCTGAGTGAAGGATCTGGGTGCAGATCTAAGAGTAGAATTCTGTTGAGAATCTAAGGTAGGTGATCTATTGATAACTGAGAGTAGGATCTAGTTTGGATCTGAGGTAGGACCTTTGGGTCTCAGGTAGTATATTCATTCTCTCCGAGTTGTAGAGCACTTGTGCATGAGTTGTAGGATCCTTTATATCTGAGGTAGGGAAATTGTGCCTGAGCTGTAGGAGAGTCATTCTCTCTGAGGTAGCATCCTTTGTGGATCTGAGGTAGGGCTGTCATCCCAACCTGAGTTATAGGTCCTTTGGTCTTAAGGTAGGTGATCTTTGGATCACTGAGTTATAAGGCATTGTGCCTAAGCTGTAGGTCTTGGAGGAGACTGAGTGGTCCTGCGAGATCATGTTATAAGCTCTTAGGAGCAGAGATAGGAGAAGTGTCTTTTCTAACATGAAGTTATAAAGGTGGGAAGGAAAGTGGACATACCTATAATTTGGGGAACCAGTATACTTTATGTGTGTTCTTTTCTGTGTTTCTTTGTTGCAGGTTACATGGTTCTTGAAAGAAAAAATCTACTAACTCACCAAGCAATTAAATTATAAAATTAAGAGAAAGGTATTAGAGACTAAGAAACCTATTCACCCCCCCCCCCCGCCACTTAGGTGATTTAACTATCCTTAAAAATAAAGACTTTTAAGTGGTATCAGAGAGAGGTAGCTAAAAAAGGACTTAACTGTCGGAGTAGATCCCCAAGGATAGCTAAAAGGTTTACACTTATGGGTTCATCTGTGAACTATAAGGAGTTGAGCTCTATGGAGTTTCAAGTCTGCAATAAGGAGAACTTTGGGACCTAGAAAGAAAGGGTCAAGCAGATCATGGAAGCCTCTGATCCTAGGGTTTTTGTAACAGTTCAAGAAAGACCTTTCATTCCCATGAACGTCTCTATCTTAGATGCAGAAGTCCATAATCCAAAGAGCTATGCTAAAATGACTGAAGATGAGATCATTCTGGCTACACTAAATAAGCAGACACAAAACATCATTATATGTCGCTTAGATGACTCCACCTTATAGATCTTGGTACACTGCAATACTGCCAAAGAAATGTGGGACACTTTGACTGTCTACATGGAAGGCATAGAGAAGGATGATAAGGAAGAAGAGGAAGACTTCATTGGGATGATTTCTGCTATTACAAATGAAGCTGAAGATTGTCCTGATGTTGGGACAAGTATCAGGGCCCATCTACCACACTCAGACAGTGATTCAGAGGTGGATAATGAAGATTAAGAAGATGTAAACTCTAGCTATGGGATGATGGCCATGTTAGATGGAGAATCCTACCACGATCAGATTGGTCCAGATAAGGTACAATCTCTTTCTAGTTCTTCTTATTACTCAGGTCATGAGACAAGTCCAGATTCGGAAGTATCTTTATCCAGTAATGAAGATGACCTTGATTCTGAGGTATATGTCAATCAATTGATTGATAAGTATAGTGAAATTTTAGAAGCTTTGAAAAGAAGCAAGAAGTTGGACAAAAGGCAGGCTGAGGAGATTGCTTCTCTTCAACTAGCTGCTTCCCAGCATGCTGAGACAACAACCTTGCTAGAAAAGAAGGCAAGGGAATTTAGGCAACTAAAGGCTATCTAAAATGTCCAGATTTAGACCATAAGCCAAAAGGACAAGATCATCTTAGATCTTGAAGAGAAGCTCCTTAAGGAGAAAAGGATAGTGGCAAGTTTTTCTAAGCCAAGTACTGTATTGCCCTTGATAGATTCCTTCTCCTCTCAAAAGGGAAAGAAGGAGTTGGCAGTCAAGGGAAGCACAAGAGTTGACATTTCTAATGTGAAAGGAAAAGCTCCTATAGTATCACAGTCAACCTTTAACAAGGTAATCCTCCCTTCTAACATGTATGATAAAGAATGGATGTATGGTCACTGTAAGAATGAGAATTCTTCTTTTAAGAATAGAAGTGTATCTTATAATGAAAGAAGAATGGGATAGGGAATGAGCACCTTTAAGGATTTCCATGAAGAAATATGAATGGTCCATTCTGGACAATTTGTATTTGGTGTCTAAGCCCCCACTTGTACTCGATCTTGATGATCTGAGGTTCTAGTTGATTAAGCTATGATACTTTGAATTTATCTTTTCTTTTTAGGGTTTAGGCCTTCGATTTACTCTTGATTTTTCTTGTTTGGAATTATATCATAGATATATAATTTCCATTTCTATTTTCACTCTTAGCTAGTCGAGAGGCACGTAGTTTGAGGTGAACACTCAAGAGTAAAGAGAGTTGTACGCACCCATCGAGAGAGGCAGACATCCAAATCTCCTGGATTGGAGTAGAATCCAATAGCGTGATTCATCGCATAAATCAAGCTTTAGGCCTCCAATTTAGACGAGAGTCGGTCGGACCTTCCTAAACTCAGTTGGGCACGACTTTGTGAGAAGCGTATTCAAGCTTTAGGAACCTCCACGGTCAACGACCTTTGCCCTATTAAGTTTAGGTTTATTTATCGTGTTTTTAATCAACTTTGGCCGAGGTGATTCTGGATCGAGTGTTTTTCCATCTCATTATTCCAACCCTTCAGTGTAATCATGTTTATTACCTCTCTACTTAACTTCATTTAGTTCTCTTTTCAGTGCAATATTTCTTTCTTTAATGCGTTTAGTTTACTCTTTAACCCTAAAGAAATCTTTCGATAAAATAATAGTTTTCGTGTGAGTAGGTTTATTTAACAGTTCCCTGATTTAAAGACAACACTTGTGTCCCCTAGCTATAGCTCGATAGGTATACTTGCCTAGTTGGATTGCTAGTTCGGTTCTCTCTCCTTAACCGGAAATCTATCATAAAGTTTTGGGCGCCGTTGCCAGGGAGCAACTTCTGTTGATATATCGAAAACAAGAACCTATTACTTTTATCATTTCTCTTACTCTTCCTCCTAAAAAATTTTAAAATAAATTTTTTTTTTATTACCGTTCTTAATAGAATCCCACTTAACAATTTTTCTACGCCACCAAATTCTCTCAAAAAGTGCAAAGTAGATGTAAATACCACTATATTGTCTAGTACCTTGCGAACCCTTCACCAGTTAGTCCTTGGGAAGTTCGGGAGTTAAATTTTTTAAAAAATCTATTTCAAAAAACAAATCTAGCTTTTTTCTAGTTTATTTATTTCTTTTTCTTCTCTTCTTTTCTTCTACTACATGACCCGCGGGAGTCCATCGGTTATTTTGGACTTGGACAACGAAATTGAGCGTACTCTTTGGAGAAGATCGCGATTTCAAGGCCCTACTATACATGTACCGATTGAGGAATCTGAGTCATTCTCTACTCTAAGAATGGAAGAACGCCACGTGGAGGAACCCGAGCATATGTCTATGTCCTATTATGCACGGTTTAATCTGGAGGGAACCGAATCTAGTATAGTGCGCCCTACTCTAGCTAATAAAAATTTTGAACTGAAGCCTAACATAATTCAAATGGTGCAACATTATGTGCAATATGACGGACTTCAAGACGAAGATCCGAACGCACATATAGAAAGCTTTCTTGAGATTTGTGACACCTTCAAAATCAATGGTGTCACAAATGATGCTATTAGGCTAAGATTATTTCCTTTCTCCCTAAGAACTAAAGCAAAACAGTTGTTGATGACTCTACCAAGAGGGAGCATCACCACTTGGGACCAATTAACTAAAAAATTTCTAACGAAGTATTTTCTGCCAGCTAAAATCACAAAACTTAGGAACAATATTTCTGCTTTTGGACAAATAGACTCTAAAACCTTATATAAAACATGAGAAAGATTTAAAGAACTATTAAGATGATGTCCACATCACGCGCTTCCTGTATGGTTACAAGTGCAGACGTTTTATAACGGACTAAATGAAAATTCAAAGCAAATGATAGATGGAGCTTCTTGTGGTTCTTTTAACCATAAGACCGCGGAAGCAGCTCTTAATCTTTTAGAGGACATGGCCATGAACACTTATCAGTGGAATGTGTCTAGGTCTCGCCCAAACAAACCTGCAAGTATCTTTGATTTGGACAATCTCTCCATGCTAGCTTTGCAAGTGGAAATATTAAGTAAAAAATTTACCGAGCTGACCGCTGCCTCCGCCCCTCAAGTATGGGAAACTGTAACTCCTGCCCCCGAACATTTAGATTATGTTAATAATATGCCTAGAAATGCTTTTAATAATTTTTCTGCTGTGAATTTTCATGCTCCTGCTTTTACTTTTTAGAATAGTTATAATCCTGCTTTACGGAACCACCTTAATTTTTCGTGGAGTAATCCTTCGAACACGATGCGCCCGCCACCACAAAATGATTTTTCTACACCACCTACACCTTTTCATAATTATCAGAAACCTCCAAGTTTGGAGGAGTTACTTTCTAAATATATAGCCACAAATGACGCTACTATAAAAATCTTAACTGGAAGTGTTAAAAATCTAGAAAATCAAGTAGGACAACTCGCAATTTTTTTTCCTGAGCGACCTGCAGGGTCTCTTCTTTTTTATACCGAGCCCAACACGAGATAGCAAGCAAAATCTATAACTCCTTGGAGTGCGAAGCATGTTTCCGGTATGGTTAGTGAAGAGCCCGAGGCAAGCTCCGCCCCTGTTTTAAAAATCAAATCTACGCCACCATTTTAAAAATTCCACCCTCTACTGAAGAAGAAGTTATCACTCCTCTCCTTGCGTTAGAAAAATATCTCACTCCACCACCCATCATTAAAAATAATCCAACTCAACCATACCCTTCATAACTTAGCAAACAGCGTAAGGATGATCAGTACTCTTGCTTCCTAGAAATATTCAACCAAATCCACATAAATCTGCCCTTCCATAAAGCAATCTCTCAGATGCCGAAGTACGCTAAGTACCTTAAGGAACTACTGACCAACAAGAAAAAGTTAAAGAACTTGTCATACGTCACACAAAACATTGAGTGCTCTGCAGTCTTGACAAACGGCTTACCAAAGAAGTGATCCAGGTAGTTTCTCTATTCCATGTGTCTTTGGTGATCTTTTTGTCAAGCATGCATTGGCTAACTTAGGTGTGAGTATCAACCTAATGCCCCTCTCATTATTCAAAATGTTAGGAATTGGTAGCCTCAACCCCACCCAAATTAGTATCCAGCTCGTTGATAGATCTGTTAAGTACCCGCTAGGAATAGTTGAGGATGTCTTAGTCAAAGTCGACAAATTCATTTTCCCGGTGGATTTCGTCATATTGGACATCGAAGAAGATGTTGAGGTTCCTTTGATCTGTGGTTGACCCTTCCTTGCCACTTCCTGAGCTATCATTTATGTAAGCAATGGTAAGCTCTTTCTTTGAGTAGGTGACGACGAAGTGACTTTCTATATCACCCCCACGATGAAGATCACCCAAGCAAATGATGACTCCTTTTTTTTCGTAGATGCCCTAAGTGAAGAATCCTCCTATTGACTCTCTAAATTTGAAAAAGAATTTTCTGATTTCTATTCCTCCTCTACTCTTCCAACTGAATCGCTGCACCTAAGTGAAGAATACTCCTATCGCCTCTCTGAATTTAAAAAAGAATTTTCTAATTTTTTTCCTCCTCTACACTTCCAACTGAATCTCAGCAAGAAGAAGCCATGGATGGTAGCCCCACATCTTTTAATTTTTCGTTTGAAAAAGTCTACGAGGATATAGTTTTTGAAAAAGAACGGATTTCTAAAACCTCATATGAAGACCCCTACCCTGGAATAAAAGGAACTACCCAAACATCTTAGATATGCTTTCTTAGAAAAGGACTCTAAGATATAAGTAATAGTTTCGGCCTACCTCACAGATGCGCAAAATGATTAACTTCTTTTAGTTTTACGTAAACATAGTAGAGCTATTGCTTGGCAAATTTCTGATATCAAGGGCATAAGCCCATCTTTCTGCACTCACAAAATCTTAATGGAAGATAATTTGAGTAATTCTATCCAACCTCAGTGCCGCATAAATCCCAACATGAAAGAAGTAGTTAATGATGAGGTTATGAAATTATTAGACGCAGGAATTATCTATCCTATATCTGATAGTAAGTGGGTTAGCCAAGTCCAGTTAGTGCCGAAGAAGGGAGGTGTTGGGTACATTGGAAAATGTGTACCTGATTTGAAGAAGCCCAACTTAGCTCAATGATATACATCAAGGTGTATTTGATGTTGTTTTAAGTTGACATGTGCAGGTGAAGAAGTGTTAAAGAATGCAAAAAAATATTCTAAGTCCATGTGTCGACACCTGAAGAAATAGTGTTGACACTTTAGAATATTTGTGTCGACACTTGAAGGAAGCTGTGTCGACACAGAGAAAGATAGTCAACCACATTTGTGTCGACACTGGGAAGCAGTGTCGACTCATAGGAAGATAGTCGACCACATTTGTGTCGACACTGGGAAGCAGTGTCGACTAACTAAAAGATAGTCGACCTCGGCGCAGAAGGAGATAGTCGACACAATGAGACAGAGTCGACACATGTTGGCAGAGTCGATAATTGATGTGTCGACACCTGAATGCTGTGTCGACACATACTGAGTTCTGATCTACAATAACTGTGTCGACACACAGGACTTGTGTCGACACACTGCAAAGTCAAGACCAAGTTATTTTCTGAAGAAAGATGAAGTGTTGAGTCGACAAAAATTCTCTGTGTCGACTCATTCTCAAAATAAAGTTCTGAAGAAGCTGTGTCGACTTAAAGGCAAACTTGTCGACATCATCAAAGGTTGTGTCGACACCAAAGTTACTTGTGTCGACACATATAGACAGTTGGTCTCGACACTTCCTGACAGTCTGTCTCAACACATTGCTGACCAAGACTAAGGCACATGATCTGTTTGAAGACTTGACAGCTGTGGGTTGCAGCTAGTTAACTGATGTTGACAGACTTGTCAGAAGACAGTTATAAACCGAATCAGCCGGTTACCATTAAGAAGGTCTATAAATAGACAGATTCAGAGGGAAGAAAAAGAGATTAAAAAACTTTGGCAATCAAATTGAGAAATCAAATCAAGAAGGAGTAATACTCTAAAGAAGATCTTCATCAGAAGATCTAAGAAGACGATCTCAGGATCGATCTAAGAAGAGTTCTAACAAGAATTCAGAAGTATCATCAAAGGTGTTGGATAGAGAGGGATCCACCCATTTTGAAGAAGAAGAAGGAAGCGATCAGTGGTTTCTCAAGAAGCTGTTTGGAAATCAACTCAGCTATGTTCAGATTCAAGAAGCTTTGAAGAAAGCTCATATTCAGTTGATTTCACCAGCTGATCAAGAATTGTCTTGTCCTCTTCTCTCTCAACAAAGGCAAGACATTAAAACTTCTTTTCTAAATTTCTGTAGGATCTGTTTTACACAGATCTGAGTTGTAAGCCTGTGATATAAAGGCTGAGTGTAGGAGAGTTGATCTCTGAGTGGTAGGGCTGTTTGTCTGAGTGTATGAGAAGGTTCTTCTCTGAGTTGTAGGCCTTGTGGCAAGGCTGAGGTAGGGCTGTTGTGCCTGAGTTGTAGGAACCTATCCAGGTTCTGAGGTGTAGGATCTGAGGATCTGAGAATAGTGGAAGTTTGGCCGAATCTAGCATACTGCTAGATAGGTGAAGGGGGAAAGTGGATGCACCCAAACCTTGGGGAACCACTATAAAACATTATGCAATCTGTGATGTTTGAATTTCTGTGATTGCTATGCTGGATGTTTTAATTCTGTGATTGAATTCTGCCTAAAAGTATAAACAAGCAATTCGAACCTATTCACCCCCCCCCCCCTCTAGGTGTTTTAGGTTGTCTTGAAAGTAAAACTAACAAGTGGTATCAGAGGGAGGTTCCTCAAAAAGGACTTAACAGTCTGAGGTAGATCTGAAAGGCAGAATCAAGATTCAAGAAGATGGGTTCTGGAGAAAATCACAAGGAGTTAGGGTCAATGAAGTTACCCATCTGTAGGAAGGAAATATTTGGAATTTGGAAAGAAAGAGTCAGATTATTCATGGAAGCATCTGACCCAAGAATATACATCACAGTTCAGGAAGGACCCTTCATTCCAATGAAGGTATCAGTTCTTGATGCTAATATTCAAACTCCAAAGAGTTATTCTGAAATGACCAAGGATGAAGTCATTTTGGCAACCATGGACAAGAGAGCTCAGAATATTATTGTGAGTGCCATAGATGATTCTATATTTCAGAATCTGATTCACTGCAAGACCTCCAAAGAATTGTGGGACACCTTGATTGTCTACATGGAGGGATCTGAAGAAGTAAGACAGGATAGGAAGTCTATGCTCAACCAGGAATATGAAAGTTTTAGACAAGGAAAAACTGATAGCATAACTGAATGCTATAAGAAATTCTATAGAATTGTGAATGAGTAAATGTCTTATGGAAGAGTCTTCAGTACCTATGAACTGAATGACAAATTCTTAAGATCCTTTACAAAGGATTGGGACACAAAGATCTGTGCCATAAGAGAAGTGGCTAAATTGGCAGAGATCTCTCCTCCCACCTTGTTTGGAAAGCTGCTGTCCTATGAAATGCAACTTATGGTGAGGAAGGAGGAGGAAAAGAATTCAAGAGGAGAGCATAGAGAAAAGACTGTGGCATTCATTACAGAATCCATCAGAAAGAATAGGAGGATATCACCATCCCCTCCTAAGGAAATTGCAGAAGTTAGTTCAGAAAATTCAGATAATTAGGATTCAGAAAGCTGTGATTCAGATGCAGACTTTGCTGCATTCACAAGGCAATTCCAAAGGTTCTTGAAGAAGAAGCAGTGGAAGTCTAAGCCCTCCACTTCACAGCAAGTTGATGACTATTATCAGAAGAAAAAGTCATCAAGGAAAGAAAAGAGCAGATCAAAGCCCAGCAAAGCCACTACTTCAAAGATTGTCTGCTATTATTGCAATAGGCCTAGACATGTAGTGGCTGACTGTCCTGATAAGAGAAAGGAGTCTTCAGACAAGAAGAAGACTCATCAAAAGGGCAAGAAGGAGAAATCCTTTGTTGCAAAGAAGGATAAGAGCCTAACAGATCAGTCAACTTCAGAGTCAGAATCTGAAGCAGAAGCATATATTGGACTATATGTTGTATCTGAAGAAGAGGAGTTTCTGCAGTTGCTAGACTCCATCAATGAACAAGAGGATCATCAGTGCATGGGACTGATGGCAGGATCAGAAGAGGACATATGGCAGAATCAGTCTGGTCCTAATAAGGTACAATATCCTTCTATGAAATCTGTTTGTAGTACAAGTACAGAATCAGCTACATCTGCATCAAGTGATGTAGATGCATCTGAATCAGAAGGAGATGTCTATCAATTGATAGATAAGTATGGGGACTTGTTGCAGGCCCTTAAGAAAAGCAAGAACCTGGTTAAACTTCAGGCTCATGAAATTACTAAACTAAGGGTAGCTGCAACTGAGTTAGAGAAAGTAATTGATCAGAAGTTAAATGAAATTGCCAAGCTAAAGAATATAACTATTATTCAGATGGGCACAATTAATTATACCAATGATCAAGTGAAGAGTGTGGAGGCCAGACTAAGAATTGAAAAAGATTTAGTGGCTAGTTACTCTAAGCCAAAGTCTGTCTTACCCTTGATAGATGAATTTGTGAATCAAAAGGGTAAGGCAGGATTAGGATTCAAAGGTAACCCCAGGGCTGGCCAATCTAAGAGGAAAGGCAAAGCTCCTGTCAAACCACTGAACTTTTCAGTCCCTATTAAGTTTAGAAAGGTGGAAGTGCCTTCTAACCTATATGATCATGAAAATATTCATGGTCATATTAAGTCTAATGTTCTGAAAAACAAGGGTGTAAATGCCAACAGGCCTACCCATGTTCATAAACCCAATGGTTATAAAAAATCAGTGGGTGAAGCTGCTGCAGCACCAGCAATGGACAGAAATTCTTTTGTCAAGGATGTATCTAGAACTAGATACAATAGGTTTGAATGTTGGTGCTGTGGCAAGAAAGGCCATTTTGCACTAGACTGCTGGTATAACACAAGTGTTAGAAAGAACAATAGTCTACCTGTTAGAAGAGATAATGGTAGCTTTGTTAATGCTAACTTGAACCAAGGACCCAAGACTTGCTTGGGTTCTAAGGGAAAGTAAATCTGTGTTGCAGGTGTATCCAAGTAGCCATGCCCCTATATGGTACTTGGATAGTGGTTGTTCCAGGCACATGACTGGAACAAAGGGGCTGTTGAAGGAGTATTCATCTGTCAAAGATGGACCTAAAGTGATCTTTGGTGGATCTGAAAAAGGAGTCATCAAAGGGTTTGGTAACATTTCTTCTAACCTAATTACTATCACCCAAGTGTCTTATGTAAAAGGTTTGAAATATAATCTAATAAGCATAAGCCAGCTGAGTGATTTAGGATATGACATTTCATTTGTTAAGGATGGATGTCATATCAAAAGGTCAAGTGATCAAGAGATCATTTTGACTGGGTATAGGAAGAGAAATGTATATTGTCTTAATTTTGTATGTGAGAATAAGGCTTCTCCCATCTGTCTTGTAGCTGATGACAATGCTTCTCATTGTGTTAAGTGGCACAAGAGATTGGCTCATCTTAACTACAAGACAATTGGCCAACTCTTTATCAAAGAATTAGTGAGGAATGGTCCTCAAGTTAAGTGTATGAAGGAAGGGATATGCTCAGCTTGTCAAAAGGGCAAGCAGACAAAAACCTCCTTTCAAAACCTTGAAAACAAGGATTCTGTGAGTTGCTTATACCTCTTGCATATGGATCTTTTTGGTCCTATACCAGTTCATAGTCTAGGTAGGAAGGTATACACTTTTGTGGTTGTAGATGACTATTCTAGATTTACATGGGTGTTCTTTCTAAGACAGAAATCTGAAACCCCAAGTGTCTTACTTAATTTTGTAAAGCAAATTCAGAATGAACTGAATAGTACAGTGGTCAAAATCAGAAGTGACCATGGTACTGAGTTTCAATCTGAAAGCATGACAAAGTTATGTGAAGACTTTGGGATTTTCCAAGAGTTCTCCTCACCAAGAACACCTCAGCAAAATGGAATTGTTGAAAGAAAGAATAGAACATTAATTGAAGCTGGTAGAACTCTATTGAGTGACACCTCTCTACTAGAATTTTTCTGGGCTGAGGCAGTAAACACTGCTTGTCATGTGATCAATAGGGCTTCTATCACCAAGAGCCACAAAAAGACTCCCTATGAGATTATGAAAGGTAGAAAACCAAATCTATCCTACTTCAGAATCTTTGGTTGCAAATGCTATATACTTACAATGGTAAGTCATATTTGACTAAGTTTGCTGCCAAATCCCAGGATGGGATATTTGTTGGGTACAGCACAAATAGTAAGGCCTATAGAATCTTCAACTTGACTACTCAAGATGTTGAAGAATCTGTTCATGTTGTGTTTGATGAAACAAGATTAATCAACTGTGAGTTGTCTTGTAGATCAAATGCCTCAACAGGTGTAAGAAAAAGAATGGACAAGCTCTCCATTGCTGAAGCTTTAAGGGAAGATGGAGTATTGGAAAATGAAGGCTATTGTCCAGGGGGAGTACAGGACACAATAGAAGATGAAGAAAACCAAGAGGTTCAGCATAATGAAGGAGCTGGAGATGTTCAACCAGAAGGGAATCTTCCTCCAGCTACAAGACATTTAAGAGACCATCCAACTGATCAGATAATAGGTGATCCAAGACAGGGAGTGTAGACTAGAAGCAGAAGTCAAAGCACAGTTCTGCATTCAAGTTTCCTGTCACAAATGGAGCCTAAGAAGTTTGAAGAAGCCATCCAAGACCTGCACTGGACTGATGCTATGCAAGAGGAGCTGAATCAATTCAGAAGGAGCAATGTCTGGGAGCTTGTTCCTAAACCAAGAGGCCACAATATAATTGGGACAAAATGGATCTACAGGAACAAGTTGGATGAGAATGGAGTAATAGTGAAAAATAAAGCAAGATTGGTTGCTAAAGGATACAGGCAGGAAGAAGGGATTGACTTTGATCAAACCTTTGCCCCAGTAGCAAGGCTGGAGGCTATCAGAATGTTCCTTGCCTATGCAGTCTATCAAGACTTCAAAGTATACCAGATGGATGTGAAGTCAACATTTCTGAATGGTGATCTTAAAGAAGAAGTATATGTAGAGCAGCCATCAGGTTTTGTAGATCCTCTTAAACCTGATTATGTTTATAAGCTTAGAAAAGCTTTGTATGGGTTAAAGCAAGCCCCAAGGGCCTGGTATGAAACCCTGTCTACTTTCCTTATTGAGAATAAATTCTCAAGAGGAAAAATAGACAAAACTCTATTCCTTAGGGAATCCAAAGGCAAGATCATCTTAGTTCAGATCTATGTTGATGACAAAATCTTTGGATCTACTGAAAACAACCTTTGTAAAAAGTTTGCCAAACTTATGCAAGGGAAGTTTGAGATGAACAGTATGGGGGAACTGAAGTTCTTCTTGGGACTCCAAGTAAGACAGACTGATGATGGCTTGTCCATATCCCAGTCAAAGTTTACCAAAGAATTAATTAAGAAGTATGGTATGGAGTCATCCTCCATCATGAGAACTCCTATGGGAACAAGTATGCCTATATGCAAAGATGATGTAGGTAAACCTGTTGATGAGACTTTGTATAGAGGGATAGTTGGTTCTCTACTATATCTCACAGCTAGTAGACCAGATATTATGTATGATACATGTGTCTGTGCTAGGTACCAAGCCTGCCCTAAAGAGTCTCATTATACTGCAGTCAAAAGGATTCTGAGATATATTAAGGGCACACCTAATCTAGGCCTTTGGTACCCTAGGAATAGAGATTTTCTACTAACAGGTTATTCAGATGCAGACTTTGCAGGCTGTGGAGAGGATAGGAAGAGTACAACAGGTACTTGTCAATTCTTGGGAGGAAGATTGATATCTTGGAGTAGTAAGAAGCAGACCAGTGTGGCTATATCTACAGCTGAGTCAGAATATGTTGCTGCTGGCAGCTGCTGTGTACAACTATTGTGGATATATCATCAGCTTAAAGATTATGGTATTCAAGTAAGTAGAACACCTCTTTTGTGTGATTCTAAGAGTGCAATTTCTATTGCTAATAATCCTATTTCTCATAGTAGAACTAAGCATATAGAAATTAAATATCATTTTCTTAGAGATCATGTAGAAAGAGAAGACATCACATTGGAATTTGTTAAAACAGATTATCAAATAATAGATGTATTCACTAAGCCGCTGGATGAAACAAAATTCAATAAATTTAAAATTGAATTAGGCATGCTGACCATTGATTAGATTATCAACAAACTTACAAATAACATATTAGATTATCAAATGGTCTCAAGTGGTGTTGACAGAAACAGAAATTGGCTAAGTAAAATAGTGTCGACACATTCAGTGATAATGTGTCGACTCAGTGAAGTAATGTCGACAAGTCAGAAATATTGTGTCGACACAGAGAATATGTGTCGACACTTAAGAATTAAATTGTCGACTTATCCAGGTATGTAGTGTCGACTTCACCAGAATAGTGATGTCGACACTTACAAATTTTGTGTCGACACTTATCCTAAGAGTCGACACAAATTTTCTGATACTCTACTATATCTCTCAAGTGTCGACATATCCACAATTGGTGTCGACACATAGTAGACAGATTTGTTGTCGAGACAATAAAAGTTTGTGTCGACGCATTCCATCTGTGTCGACACATATAGACTGTTTTTGCCCGCCTTTTGATCTTCTTTCAATAGAAGGTATAAATAGGTCAAGAACAAATTCAGTCGACACGCTTACAAGGTTTTCGAGACTGAAACCCTGTGTCAACTTTCTCTCTCTCTCTCTCTTCTCTCAAGCTTTCTCACCTGAACAATGGCGCCGAAGATTGAAGACAACGTCAATGAAGGTTATGAGTTGGTAAGGAATGGCTTTGCCGAAGCCCCGACAGATGTTCAACGAGTTATCACTCTTATTTCCGAATCCGGATTAGAGTTTTTAGTTTCTGAACCTTCCAAGATATGGAAGAAGGAGGTGCATGAATTCTTTGACTCTGCATCAATAGGTTCAGATACACTCAAGATAAAGTCCACTGTGCATGGGTCGACAGTGAAGATTACCCCAAGAAGTCTAAGGAAGATTCTACATTTACCAATAATTGAGAATGAAGAAGAAGTCCCTACTTCTAAGTTAAGGGAGGCTATCCAATGGTGTGGATTGGATCCCACTCTGAAGATTGGAGCTGCTTTCAACAGGAAAGGGATGAATCAGCAAGGGAAATTTCTGTCTGAAGTACTTGGCAAGGTGATTCTGTGCAAACCAGGGGGACATGATAGGATTTCAGCCTATATGTTCAGCCTCATGACCAGAATTGTGTTTACAATTCCAACTGATTGGTCAGCTGTAATCTTTGACAAGATCAAGGAAGGAATCAAAAAGCCAAATCTGGCTAGAATTATGAGTTTATATCTAAATGGAGTAATCCCTGAGGTAATGCAACACCTGCCAGGAACAAAAATCAATCACATGAGAAAGATGGACATGAGATTGTTCTCTAGGTGGGATAGGGTGCTGTCTAAGGATGTGCCTGATGAGAGCAGGCAGGACACCCCAGTGAAATCCTCTTCTCATACTCAAGATACTGAGCAGCTTCAAGAAGAACAAGAGAGGAAGCAGGATGAAGATCACCCTATGTCTACTCCAGCCCAGTAAGACACTATACCTGCATAGATGCAGGGGGAGCAAGCTCATTCTCCTGCCCAGAATGAAACTACTCTTGACCAGGTACAATTGCAGGGGGAGCTGGTGTATTTTCTTATAAAAGACATTTCTAATATTTCAATTTCTGCACAGGTGCAGAGAGAGCAAGTGTACTCACCTGCCCAGGACATTACCAATACTGAACAATTATAGGGGGAGAAGATGTCAGACCTAGTGCAAGAGGCAGTACAAATTGATATCTCCAGAGATCTGAATATAGAAGATCTAATTGATACATCTTATGTTCAAGCTCAGAAGGAATATACTCTAGATGAGTTATTTCCAAATATTGATATTGCTACTGATAGAGTAGAAGAGGGGCAAGATATTGAAAAGGCCCTTGACATGAAGATAGAACTTGAGAAGGAGCAAATGGTTGAGGGGGAGTCTGTGCATGTTGAAGCTGAATAACGTGGCACTGAGACAGGTATTCCTCCTCCTCCTCAAGAAAGAGTTCAAGTTGATAGTTCATCTGAATCTGAGACTGAAGAAGCCAGAATGGCTAAGAAGAGAAAACTTGTTGTCTTCAAAAGAAGGAGCAAAGGTTATAAGCAGTCTCTACAGACTACAACTCCACCATCTCATTCTGAATTTAATTATAACAAGTTTATGGTTGATTTGCAAGTTAAGTTAGATGACCATAGAGTGGCAGTTGAAAAATATGTTGATGAGAGCAATAAGTCCCTTCAATTTGACTTGGCTCAGGATATAAAGTCAATTCGATTTGAAGTCAATATGCATAAGAAGGAGATGACAGATTGCTTCCATAAGGGAGGTAATACTGTGGTGTATTTGGCTAAACAACAGAAGTCCATCATCCCTAAAGTGGATGATATTGTTTTAAAGCAAAGTTATGTTTTGGAGAATCAGCTGAGGATGAATGACAATTTAACTGAATCTCATCAAGAAATTATTGATGAATTGAAAAAGACTACTCCAGGGCTGACTGAAGCTAGAGCAAAGGAGATGGGAGAATTTGATAAGAAACTTCAAGATGCTATTGAATCAGTTAAAACTGCTATCACTACCTCTCAAAAGGACATATCTGACAAGCTTCAAAAGTTAAAACCATTTTTTAAAGAGGGTGTGAATTATCTGGATGGACAGATCAGATTTCAGAAGGAAGATCTAAGAGATCATATTACCAGAGAAGCCATAAAGGGGGAGAGGTTGTTGGTTCATGCTGGCTCGGGGCACACCAAATGGGTGACAAATAGTATTCGAGCCACATTGGGATATCCACCTTTGTGTGATGATGCTATGGTGGCTGAGTCAGGAATACAAACAGGTCTACTTGAAGGCAATCAACCTGAGGTTGCCCAAGTCATTTACACTCCTCCAGATTTTGATATGATTGATCAGCAAGTTCAAGATATGTATAGCCCTCCAAAGGAGGTTAACAGGGTTGTTATTAAGAAAGTGGATAAGCCTGAGGCCAATTTGAAAGAACAGTAAGATGCTCTACTATCCAAGAAGAGATTTAGAGAGCAGGCTGAACTTAAGCCAGATTTTGAGCAGTGGAGCCCTACTTCAAGAAATATTATACTCACTGCATGGAAGGCTGTGAAAGACCAAGTTCATGAAAGAGAAAAGTGGTATAATGAAATAGAATGGCAAAAGCATGAAGCTAGGCAGGAGGCAATAGTACAGTTCAGAAGAAATGCCAAGCTGAGTAGGCTGCCACCAGATGCTCAGGAGCCGAGCAAGTACTTTCCAAAGCCCTTTCATTACTTTGAAAGGCAAAGGCTCAAGGAAGAAGCAAAGAAGAAGGCTGATCAAAAAGGCAAAAAGCCAGCTGAAGATGTTGAAGCTCCTGTGAAGGCTCAAATCCAATCTGGCAAAGGGATTGTCATAAGAGAGCCTGATCAGTCTTAGTTTTAAGTTCTTTCAAATGTGTTTTGTAATGTTTTGATTAAATCATTCAATGTAAAACTCTGTAATCAAACATTATCAAGTTATAAACAAAATTTTGTTTGGAATCATATAATGTTCACTCTGTGATGGATTGTTCATATTTTGTTTATATTAAGTATTCTTGTTATGTCATATATCATCATATTATACTTTTTATAAATGGTGTATATCATTGGCTATAAGGGTTATGACTTCTCTAAATAGGGGGAGATTGTTGGGTACATTGGAAAATATGTACCTGATTTGAAGAAGCCCAACTTAGCTCAATGATATACATCAAGGTGTATTTGATGTTGTTTTAAGTTGACATGTGCAGGTGAAGAAGTGTTAAAGAATGCAGAAAAATATTCTAAGTCCATGTGTCGACACCTGAAGAAATAGTGTTGACACTTCAGAATATTTGTGTCGACACTTGAAGGAAGCTGTGTCGACACAGAGAAAGATAGTCAACCACATTTGTGTCGACACTGGGAAGCAGTATCGACTCACAGGAAGATAGTCGACCACATTTGTGTCGACACTGGGAAGCAGAGTCGACTAACTAAAAGATAGTCGACCTCGACGCAGAAGGAGATAGTCGACACAATGAGACAGAGTCGACACATGTTGGCAGAGTCGATAATTAATGTGTCGATACCTGATGGCTGTGTCGACACATACTGAGTTCTGAATCTACAACAACTGTGTCGACACACAGGACTTGTGTCGACACACTGCAAAGTCAAGACCAAGTTATTTTCTGAAGAAAGATGAAGTGTTGAGTCGACATAAATTCTCTATGTCGAATCATTCTCAAAATAAAGTTCTGAAGAAGCTGTGTCGACTTAAAGGCAAACTTGTTGACATCATCAAAGGTTGTGTCGACACCAAAGTTACTTGTGTCGATATATATAGACAGTTGGTCTCGACACTTCCTGACAGTCTGTCTCAACACATTGCTGACCAAGACTAAGGCACAGGATCTATTTGAAGACTTGACAGCTGTGGGTTGCAGCCAGTTAACTGATGTTGATAGACTTGTCAGAAGACAGTTATAAACCGAATCAGCCGGTTACCATTAAGAAGGTCTATAAATAGACAGATTCAGAGGGAAGAAAAAGAGATTAAAAAACTTTGGCAATCAAATTGAGAAATCAAATCAAGAAGGAGTAATACTCTAAAGAAGATCTTCATCAGAAGATCAAAGAAGACGATCTCAGGATCGATCTAAGAAGAGTTCTAACAAGAATTCAGAAGTATCATCAAAGGTGTTGGATAGAGAGGGATCCACCCATTTTGAAGAAGAAGAAGGAAGCCATCAGTGGTTTCTCAAGAAGCTGTTTGGAAATCAACTCAGCTAAGTTCAGATTCAAGAAGCTTTGAAGAAAGCTCAGATTCAGTTGATTTCACCAGCTGATCAAGAATTGTCTTGTCCTCTTCTCTCTCAACAAAGGCAAGACATTAAAACTTCTTTTCTAAATTTCTGTAGGATCTGTTTTACACAGATCTGAGTTGTAAGCCTGTGATATAAAGGCTGAGTGTAGGAGAGTTGATCTCTGAGTGGTAGGGCTGTTTGCCTGAGTGTAGGAGAAGGTTATTCTCTGAGTTGTACGCCTTGTGGCAAGGCTGAGGTAGGGCTGTTGTGCCTGAGTTGTAGGAACCTATCCAGGTTCTGAGGTGTAGGATCTGAGGATCTGAGAATAGTGGAAGTTTGGCCGAATCTAGCATACTGCTAGATTGGTGAAGGGGGAAAGTGGATGTACCCAAACCTTGGGGAACCACTATAAAATATTGTGCAATCTGTGATGTTTGAATTTCTGTGATTGCTGTGCTGGATGTTTTAATTCTGTGATTGAATTCTGCCTAAAAGTATAAACAAGTAATTAGAACCTATTCACCCCCCCCCCCTCTAGGTGTTTTAGGTTGTCTTGAAAGTAAAACTATCAGGAGGGATAACGGTAGTTAGTAATGAGAATAATGAATTAATCCCATACGGACTGTGACGGGGTGGCAATGTGTATAGATTATCGTAAGTTAAATGATGCCACACGCAAGGATCATTTTGCCATGCCATTCATCGATCAAATTTTAGAACGATTATCCGGACATATCTTTTATTGTTTTCTCGATGGCCTCTCAGGATCCTTTCAAATCCCCATCTCTCCCGAGGACCTGGAGAAAACTATGTTTACTTGTCCCTTTGGCACCTTCGCCTACCGAGGAATACCGTTTGGATTGTGCAATGCGCCAGCTAAATTCCAGCGATGTATGCTCGTTATCTTTGACAAGTACGTTGAAAACATTATGTATGTATTCATGGATGATTTCTCCGTGTTCGGCAGCGCTTTTGATAGTTGTTTAGAAAACCTCGAAAAAGTCTTAGAAAGATGCGAAGAAACTAACCTTGCCCTAATTTGGGAAAAATGCCATTTTAGGGTGAGGGATGGGTTAGTTTTGGGTCATAATATTTCTGCGAGAGGGATTGAAGTAGATATAGCAAAGATAGAAGTTATCGAGAAGCTGCCACCGCCAACGAACTTAAATGCTATAAGAAGTTTCCTAGGTCCCGCTGGATTTTAGCGCCGCTTCATAAAGGACTTCTCCAAAATCACCAAACCCCTTACTCAGCTCTTAGAAAAAGATGCCCCATTTATTTTATGAACTTTGACTTTCTGCCTTCGAACTGATAAAAGATAAAATATTTAACACCCCCATTATGATAGCTCCGGTGTGGGACCTTCCATTTTAAATTATGTTCGATGAAAGTAGTTTCGCGGTAGGAGCCGTATTAGGTCAACGAATATCTAAAAACTTCCACCCGATCTATTATGCTGGTAAAACGCTTATATTTGCACAGGAAAATTAAACCATAACTGAGAAGGAGCGCCTAGCTGTAGTATTTACTTTTGATAAATTCCGCCCTTATATTACGCTTTCAAAATTATTGTTTTTACGAACCACTCGGCCCTCAAATATCTTCTTTCTAAATTGGATGCCATAAAATGCTTGATTCGCTGGGTCTTACTCCTCCAGGAGTTTTATTTAGAGATCCGTGATAAGCGAGGCATCGATAACTTGGCTGCAGACCATCTCTCCAAATTAGATAATCCGTTTATTGAAAAATTAGATGAAAAATCTTTTAATGATTATTTTCTTGATGAAAAGCTACTTTCAATTAAAAAATCTACTTCTCTTTGGTTTGCATACTTCGCCATATATTTAGAGGCTCGTGTGCTCCCAAAAGAGTTCTCTTAATAAAAAAAGAAATTCTTTTCTGAGTTGAAGAACTATTTTTGGGAGGACCCGCATCTTTTTAGAGTCTGTGCGGACCAAGTGATAAGGAGATGTGTTTCTTATGAAGAAGATTAATATATTTTAAAATATTTGCATAAAGGACCGACTGGTGGTCACTATCAAGGTTCTCGCACCGCCAACAAGGTGCTTTGCGCTGGTTTTTGCTGGCCTAGCCTGTTTAAAGACATGCAAGCCTTTGCGAGTAGGTGTGATAGTTGCCAATGGTCTTGCAATATTTCCAATAAAAATGAAATGCCGCAAAATTATTTACTCAAGTACGAAGTTTTCGACCTCTAGGTAATTGATTTTGTTGGCCCCATCCTTCTAGCTTCGGGAATAAATATATTTTAGTCGCTATCGATTATGTTTTGCGATGGGCAAAAGCCTAAGCACTTCCTACTAACGATGCCCGAGTTGTAGTTACGTTCTTAAAAAAATTATTTTCTCGATTCAGTACGCCGCGAGCCATCGTTAGTGACAGGGATTCCCATTTCTATAACACAAAGTTTTCTAAAATCCTTACTAAATGCGGCGTTACGCATAAACTTTATAACGCCTACTACTGCCAAACTAACAGACAGGTCGATGTAGAGAACAGAGAGATAAAAAGAATTTTAGAAAGATTGTTACCACCTCTAGAAAGGACTGGTCAACCAAATTAGATGACGCTCTATGGGCCTACCTAACATCGTACAAAACTGCCCTCGGATGTACGTCGTACCAGTTGGTTTATGGAAAATCATGCCATTTACCCGTAGAATTATAACACCGCGCTTTTTTGGCCTTAAGGTTTTTAAATTTTGATCCTGACTCTGTCAGCGACCTTAGAAAATTTAAACATAATGAACTCATGTATTGGCGCTCTTACGCATACGAGAACAACAAATTTTATAAAGAGCGGAAGAATCGTTTTCACGATAAACACTTAAGGCGCCCAAAAACTTTTAAGCCGAGCTACAAAATTCTTCTGTATAATTCGCGTTTACGTTTATTTTCGGGCAAGTTAAAGTCACGATGGTCTGGGCCATTTACTTTTTTAGAAGTTTTTCCTTATGGTGTTGTTTTAATTTCACACCCTAAAAAGGGTGGTTTCAAAGTAAATGGTAAGAGTCTTAAACTATATTTTTCTGGTGATGATGATGTCAGTCCGAACATTATTAAATTTCTGCTGCACGAACTGTAATAACTTCAGACTATTTTGTTTTTGTTATAAACTTTAATTATTATTATTTTGGACAAATATATTTTTGGACAATATTATTTTGTTTCGTCGAGCTCAAACAATGTTTTAAATAAAGTGCGCTCTTGGGAGGCAACCCAAGTTATCTTTTTCTATTTTCTTTATTTTACAATTTTTACACAAGACGGCTCCAACAAGCAGAAGCTTCTGTAATCGCCTTCTCCAATGTTATTGATTCCATCACGAAGTCCAAAGAAGACATTTCATGAAGATCCAAAGTGCAAGCATGGGGAGCGGCATCGCTCAACTTTTGTGAAGCATAAATCCGGGGAAGTACCTGTTTTTAAATTCTATACTTTCATTTATGTTTTAATTTTTCTCTCTCTCCAACCTCCCTTCTCAATTGAGTACAATGTCTATTTTAAGCTTGGGGGAGGATTTCCTCCTTCTCTTGTCTTTATTTTTTTTATATTTCGTAAAAATCCAAAAAAAAAAAGAAAATATTTCAAAAATATAAAAAAAAGAAAATATTTCTAAAATCTAAAAATTGAGCATATTTCAAAATATATAAAAAAATGTGTATATAATTATTTACTATGTGTTTTTTTACTTTAATAGTTTAGACGTTTTGGTATTTTAATAGTACCCCTTATTTTTGTTTTTTTCTCAAAATCTCATATAAACAACTTAATTAATTATAATATTTCTAATCGCCCTTTTTAATTATGTTTCACAAGTAAAATGTTGTCCATGTTGTATTTCTAATTTGCGGTAGCATGTTAACGTAAAATGTTTTTTTCTAAAACTTGCATTTCCATTATGGTTTTCGTTCTTTATTTTCTCAAAAATTCATCATCCATTATTTTCCTTTTCATTTTTGGATACTTTTTGTAAGGTCAACTTTTGAATAGTATAGTAAATGTGAACGATCCAAGTCACCTATTATTTTCTATTTTTAAGATAATTTCATCAATCTTCTTTTATTATCTAGGACTTGCTTTTTGAAAATTTTCAAATCTACGATTTAAATAAATTTAAATGCATGAAAAGGATTTTGGCCGTTTTTGTTTTTGTTTGAGCTTTCCTGCCAACCTAAAAACTTTCACCGTTAGTTAGCCACTTTTGAGCCTTTTTCCAGTTTCATTTGATAACTCCGCTTTTCATTTCATTTTCACCAAAGACAAAATTTCCAACCAATCTAATCACACTAGCCATTTTGAGTTTCATAAAAAAAAATAATTTCCATGATTTTGATAGGTTATTTTGGGATATTTTTTGGAAAAGTTTTTGAAAAAAGTATACTTAAAAGAAATGTTTGCTTTTGTTTGGCAAATTCAAAATGAAAATAAAAATATTTATGGCCTTTGTTTTGAAAAAGAAAAAAAAAGGAAAATAAAAAAAAAGAAAAATTTTTTGTTTATAATAAAATTTTTGTAACTTTTTGTTTTGGTTTAGTGTGATTTTAAGCTCCCAAGTTTATCTTTGAATTCCACTCCTGATAAGAATCCTAAACCAATCGTTTCGGTCCTATTAAGTCCTTTTGATTCACGCTTTTTAATTTTATTTAATAACTAAGAAAATAAGAAAAGTAAATCAGTATTAGTTTTGGATTTAAACTTAGATTTTGGTTATTTAATTGATATAATTATAAAGCGTTTCTTGGATCTAGTTTCAACTCAATGCTTTTTTTCATTTTCGTTGATTTGCTTAAATCAATTTAAAGACATTTGTAAAAATTTTGGATGATTTATTTTCGTTATGTAAAGTTTATATAAGTTAAACCGTACCTAAATAATTGTTTTATATTTATGTTTCACCTTTTCCCTACATAGAATTTCGCATAGTACTTGTGTTAGCATAATTAGAATCTTTTGATTAGTCACTTTTTTATGATTATCTAGTTTTTATATCTTTGCTTGGGGACAAACAAAGCTTAAGCTTGGGGGAATTTGATAGTACGTTTGGTAATATAGACTATTAGGGTGTATTTTCTTGTTTTGAAGGCGCTAATCATGCCTTATAAGCTTATTTTTTATTCTTCTTATGGAAATATTATTGCTACTAACATTTTCTTGTGTTTTTGCAGGTTTCCTGAAATTACAGCCAAATTGACCGGTCACGCCCCCCTGACAGGCCCTCCCTAGGCGTGTCACAGGGTATGTGACCTGATCCTGAGGAAGGCTGCTGACAGAGCCAATAAAACGAGAAAAACCACTATCATGCCCCCCTGACGCCTTATCTGGATGTGTCAGGGGGCGTGTCCCCGTCATCCCGAATCCTGCTGCAGTAATTAAAGTTTTTCTTAACCCTAGTTTAGTTTAAGCTTTTATAATAGCTTTTGTATTCATTTAATAGTATAATGTAATGCTAGCTTAGTCTTTTCATATCCATGCATGTGTAATTTTCATTTCAAGTGTAGTTGTCTTTCTTTATTAATATAAAGTGCCCCTTTATTACTTTGGGTTCTTAATGCTTTACTACTCATCCCTCCTCCTACATTTCACTATGATTAACTAATCCTCCTTGTACTCTATCATGATAATTCGAGGATCGAGTTGATTAATTTATGATGCTTTGAATTTACCTTTTCTTTTTAAGGTTTAGACCTTCGATTTACTCTTGATTTTTCTTGTTTGGATTTATATCATCAATATATAATTTTCATTTCTATTTTCACTCTTAGCTAGCGGAGAGGCTCATAGTTTGAACTGAACACTCAAGATTAAAGAGAGTTGTACGCACCCCTCGAGAGAGGCAGACGTCCAAATCAACCGGATTGGAGTAAAATCCAATAGCGGGGTTCACCGCGTAAAGCGAGCTTTATGCCTCCGATTTAGATGAGAGTCGGTCGGACCTTCCTAAACTTAGTTAGGCACGACATCGAGAGAAGCGTGTTCAAGCTTTAGGAACCTCCACGGTCATGTATCTTCACCCTATAAAGTTTAGGTTTATTTATCGTGTTTTTAATCGACTTTGGTCAAGGTGATTCTAGATCGAGTGCTTTTCCATCTCATTGTTCCAACCCTTCAGTGTAATCATTTTTATTAGCTATCTACTTAACTGTATTTAGTTCTCTTTTTAGTGCAATATTTCCTTTCTTTAATGCGTTTAGTTTTCTCTTTAACCCTAAAGCCATCTTTCGATAAAATAATAGTTTTTGTGTGAGTAGGTTCACTCAACAGTTTCTGGATTTAAATACGACACTTGTGTCCCCTAGCTACAGTTCGATCGGTATACTTGTCTAGTTGGATTGCTACTTTGGCTCTCTTTTCTTAACCGGAAAGCGATCACCAATCGTGCTCATATATATTAATTGTTTTTTTGTCCAGCTACAGTTTTCTCTAGAGTAAAGCGCACGATCATCAATAGTTTGTGTGCACGACCACCAGTTGTGCTCTATTGATCATGCACTCTAATTGTCTTATGACCGTATTTAAGCCCGTGCTCCACGAATTAGGGCACGCAATCTCTTTTTCCGGCCCGCTGCTGCGCGCGAAATGACATCTCTCTTCCCCACAGGTCCTCCACTCTTCTCCATCCTCTGGGAAGTCTTCTCCAGCGATCCGAAGCCATCTTCAACCCTTCGGAGAATTCCCGGACACCAGCAGTATGCAATAAGGATCTTTTGGTTCTACTCGTTTGGGCAAAAAGGGAGAAAAGATTGAAGGAAAGGGAAGAAGACGGATGAAGACAAGTGGATTGAAAACCCATTTACCTTCAGAAGCAAACACGGTATGAGTCGAGAAGTGAACTGACAACCCACCATTCCGGCCAAGAACCACGGCTAGGCTTTCCCCCCTTTTAGTTTATTCTACATCTTCTCCATAGTGGATTGTACTCTAAAGCTTGTAATGAACCTGAACATGCTTTTATTTATCTATGAATGAAACTTTCTTGGGTTAATTACATCCTCTTTTGTTATCTGTGATGCACTCGCCTCCATTAACATCCACTCCACTTGAACACTAGAACCACTTTAGGAAAGATTAGTGTTGGTGGTTAAAGAGGTGATTACGACTCTCACTCTCTGCACGTGTGGTCATTCCATCCGCTTGCTCTCCATCCAGTCGCCTCACAAACAAGGCATAGTAGCCTGCACTAGTTCCATCAACCAACCGAAGCAGTGCTTACGACCCGCATTAGTTTTCTTTTTATTTTTTTAGCATTAGGTATCAAATGACAACCTCTGTTGTTTCGTTTAACTCTTAGTAACGATCTTTCTAAAACGCTATCACGATACCCAACCTGCATTCCCTCGAGATCGACATTCGGGTAAGCTATTGCCAAAATTATTACTTAACAGCGACCGGTGCACTTTCCTACGTATCAAGTTTTTGGCACCATTGTCGGGGAATGCAGGCGTAAGTGATCTGGGTTTTCAAAGGTAGTTACTCAAGAGTTGTTGTTTTTGAATTTTTTGTTTTGTTGTCATCTTAGGTGTATGTAGAGGCAACGATAGGGAGAGTTGCTTTCCTATGATCCTTAAATAAAGATGATCGCTCGAGCATGGTGGTGTATCTGAAATGATAGGCTAGAGATGGATTACAATCTAATTTAGGTTGGAGGAAATGGAAGAGGGGAAGAGCCCATCTTAGGTCAAAATGATGATGAGAACATTAGAAACCTGCAGGGATAGTCGATACTTAGGGCTGGTCTGAGAGGGAATGGAGCTCTTGCTAGAGGCCAAAATGTTGATGAGAATGAGGTAAATATGCCGAGGCCTCGTACAATGAGAGACAACACTTCCCCCACTATTGGGAGTGTGTATCCAGCTTTTGGTCCGGCCAACCCTAACCTGCAATTTGAAATCAAACCAGCCATTTTTGACATGATATGCATCAACGCTCAATTCTCCTGGTTGTCGAGCGAGGACCCACAAATACATCTCTTGGATTTTTTTGAGATATGCGGGACCTTCTTATACGTCAGAATACCCGATAAAATGTTGAAGATGAAGCTATTCTCATTTTCACTGCGTGATAAAGCCAAGGCGTAGCTGCACAGCTTACCTCTGGGAATTGCCACAACATGTGATGCATTAACAACGTGATTCCTAGAAAAGTTCAATCCGGTAGACAAGATTGTGAACCAACGCCGAGAAATAGGTAACTTCTGCCAGTTCGATCAGGAGATCCTGGCGGAGGCGTGGGAACGCTTCATTGACTTACTGCGGAAATTCCCAAACTTTGAGTTCCAGCCTTAGAACATGGTGGGCCAGTTCTACTTTGCCATCAAGCCAAAATATAGGGATATGATTGACGCCGGTGCAAGAGGTTCATTGATGAACCTTACACCTGAGGTAGCCCTGAGGCTTCTTCAAGATACAGCCTCACACAACATATATTAGACTACTGGGAGAAATACCCAAGGGAACACTCGTGGAATATTTGCTCTTGGATCAGCTCTAATCACTATAACACCTGTCATGGCAATCTCTTACCAAGGATATGGTGGGGACGGACATCACACATATGAATGCCCGGGAGACGAACTGTCTGGTGATGTGTATAATCTAAATATGAACGAATATGTTAATTTCATTGTTAATAAAAATTGGGGTGTGTTGTATGGGAATGCGTATAACCAAGGGGTGAGAAATCACCACAAATTTTCATGGAACCAAAATGCCGGTGGCCAACGATGGAAAATAGGGCAGCATTAATTCGATGCTTCAGCCTCTGGGAGCCAACCGAGGCCACCTAATCATGTTATAATCAGACCCCTTCAGCACCTAGGAAGAGTAACTTGGAAGAAATGATGGAGAAGTTCGTTGAGGTCGCTCAATCGAATATAGCTAATCAAACTGCATCTATGTAGAATCTGGATGTGCAACTGGGACAATTGGCCCAGGTGCTAGCTAAGCGTCCCTAAGGGACTCTTCCAAGCAACACAGAAAAGAACCCCATAGATCAGTGGATGAGTCTTGCTGATAAGGAAGAGGGGTGTGTAGGGATCTAGTGATCGCTTGTACCATCAACAACATCGAGACCTCTGCACTTTGTGATTCCGGATATTGTAGAAACGTTCTTGTTTTACAAGATATCGAGAAGTTTAATTTAAAATAAAATTTGGATGATTTTACCTCTATTGTTTTAGCTAACGGAGTTTTTGTGGAGACTGAAGGAGAGATGAAAGAGGTTGAAGTTACGGTGGATGGAACCAAGGTTTTAGCGGATTTCCAAGTATTGGGGCCTATCGAAAATACTTTGATCCCAATCTTGGGAGTCAAATTTTTGAGGAAAGGCAGTGCCACCTAGGACTTTTCCAAGGGTTAGGTGGTTATACCAAATGTGCTGAAATTGCGGTTCTTTCCTAGCACCGTGACTGAATCTCTGTACCCCCCTCCTATTTTTATCACTGACGAATTGTTTAGTAATATGGATCACAGAGATAAACAGGAGACGTGGTGGTAGAAGGACATAAGAAGTACCTCTGAAGAAGAGCGTTGTGATGAGAAAGAGAAGGAGCCGTTAGCTCATGAGGAGGTTGCTGAATTCCAGAGTTTAGATCTGTATGGGAGAATGATTCTCCACCTCCTCATACTGAATTTATGGATAAACAGTTTAATCGTAATGTTTTATGGGCGGATACAGTTGCCACTATGTCACCGGAGACAATGAAACCTAAAAGCTTTGATGGATAGTCAGTTGATTATGCTAGGTGGCGTTCCCCCAAAGTCGAGAAAAAGAAAAACGAACGTATTTTACGATCCGGTTATTTTGTTGCTCTCCAGGGAGAGAAGCAAGGGGCATGGAGCCGGTTGGGTAAAATCCACTTGAACCCTAAAGCTTCAAACCCTGGCCTTTCTCACTCTTGTGGTGAGCTATATCATTAATTTGCGTTTAGTTGATAGTTTGTTTGATAGTTTATGCTAGTAACTGATTGGTGGACCTGCGTAGCTTTTTTTATTTAGTTTGTTGTGGACATAAAACTCTATATCATGCTTAATACAGGTATTTAGTCCACCTTAAGGACGGTAAACAAAAGGGCTCTCGGGAGACAACCCAAGTAGGACCACTTGGTCATGTTTTGTGTGTTTTGTTTCTTTTTATATGTGTATTTCAATTTTCTTGTTTTGTGTCGGATCATTAATTCGCATGTGCTGGAAATTTTTGAAGCGCAGTAAACCAGCCGCTAATGGACAACCTCGTAGCATGACTGGTATGCTCTGTTTTGAGCATAGGTACTTCTTACCCCTAGCTCTTTATATTATTTGGAATGTTTAGTTTTACGAGTTTTCGCATTCAAGTCTTGGGGGAGAGCATGCATGTGGTCACTATACGAGGACACATTTTATAGCATACCAGTTTGTTATTTATTTATTTGAAAATCACTGTAGCACACACTGAGTCACCCACTTGAGCTCGATCTTATCCACGCGCGCGGCTCTAATCAAATGCATTGCATGTGTATAAACTTTAAAATAGTGGTGTTAGCTTAGTATTTTAGGATAGATTAGTGCAAAACTCGTGCAATGCTCCTAATCAAGTACTCATGGTCTGTGTAGAAATAGTATAGATTTAATTTTTCTTTATGCTCGTAGATTTATACTTTTTTTGCAGATGTAAATATTGTTTGTACTACTCAAAAATGTTGAATCTTGTGAAATTGAACGGTAGTGTAGGGATGTGTGTAACCGTCACTAGAATCATTTTGCTCGAGTCAGGAGGAAGGATCATCTTTCTCGGTGGCTAAGAACTTGCCCAATCTACTCTCAAAGCATTAGTTCCTGGTTAGTCAAGCGTGAGCGTGACGTAGGCCATCAATTAGGCTACTTTGAGCCTTGTTTACCTTATCCTGGCTGCTAACCGTTGCAAGCCAAGTTTGAGACCACCCCTCCTTTGATTATGCTCCACCTTCATTTACCAAAGCCTAAAGCCAATCCACCTATCACGACCAAATTCATGAGCTCCTGTGAATTTAATATTTTGAAGTGGTGTGATGTGTGAAATTTAAGTGATGTGGTGGATGAATACAAGAACTTCAACTTGCTAAAAATTGGGGATTGCAAAAAGAAAAAAAAAAGAAAAAGGAAAGTTTTGAAAAATAAAATCTAAAAAGAATTACGATGAGAAATAGAATCGCCATCAAGTTTATCATGATATTGGTCGGGTTAGGCTGTATACACACACAGTTTTCAAGCTAAGTCAGGGGGTGTGTCACACGTGCAATTCTGAGGGGCTGTATTCGTTTATCTTGTCGTTTGCTCGCTTGGGTAGTGTATGTCCTCCATTTTATCTTTGACTACCAAACCTTATCTTAAGCCCCATTATCCTAAATTCCTACGGATTCAAGCTTGATTCGAAATAGTACCGTGGATTGAGTGTGAATGGGGAAGCGTATGGTCCCTGACATTTATGGATTTCTTTGGAGGTGATCCTGAGCCCCTGTGTTTGGCAATGCTAACTTGAGTGGCCTGCCTACTTTCTTCCTATGTATGACCGAATGATTCTCCAGAATTCCAAATTTTGAGTAGATACAATATTTTTTTACGCCTGTCGAAAAGTTTTAATTAGGTAGTATAATTAAAAGTTTGTCTATTATATTTTCTATGCCCATGAAATATTTGATTTCTCATAATACTTTATTTGAAAATTACTAAGCCAACTAACTATTTTTTTGTCCACGGAGTGATTATTTGCTCAAGATGAACAAAATTTTAAGTCTGGGGGTGTGATGAGTCCAAGTTATATACATATTTTTGGACTCATTTAGGCCATTTTTCTCGATGATGCACTACACTTAAGATCCATAATTGTTAATATTTATTACTATGTCCATTCCATATTAAGCGCACTTTAGACCCGTTTTCAGTGTGATTTCATAGTTATTGTACTTTTTCCCTTTACTTTGTGTTTTTCTGTGTCTGGAGAATGTGGAATGTCCATTTCGGTGGCTCTTCTATTTTTACTGCAGGTACAAAGGTCGTGCATGTGTTCCCTGATTGTTTGGGAATGTTTTATCCTAAGGACCACTGATTCTAGCGTTTTTATATATGCACAGTCAGTGGATTCTTTAGCGCACGATCGCTGGTCGTGCGCGGTCAGTTTATCGAACCCCAAACGGTACAAGAACACTGCTCACAATCATTAGATCTATAGAGCACGACCACTAGTTATGAGCCACTGAACGTGCATGCTATTATCCATTTTTCCAAGATCTGTCGGGCAATTGCACGACCATTGGACATAGTTCGCACGACCTCTGATCATGCTCCACTGCTCGTGCGCATTTATCCCTTTTTTCTAGTGTTCTGTCTTTGCTAATCGTATGATCATGGGATCTAGTGCGTACGACCTCTAGTCATGCGCTACTGATCATGCACATATATATTACGTTTTTCTGTCTAGCTAAAGGTTTCTCTGGAGTAGAGCGTGTAACATCCCATTTTCAACTAGACCTCTAAGAGTGGTTTTGGTCATGACAAGGTCAAGACAAAGCCCTAGGGAGCTAAAAAGGGCCCAGTAATCAAAGGCCAAGGTGAGATTCACCTTGGTCTGCCTATGGCACAACCTCATCACCAGACCTAGGGTTTAACTTTAGGGCTTCACCATGACTCCATGACCCCACCACAACACCACTAACCAATTATAGGATCCACTAGAGCCCTAAGGGTCCATGCAAGTCAACCCTAACCTAAGCTAAGTCAAACCTAGCTCATGTTGGCTAACCCAAGCCCACGCCCTCCTCCTATTTGGGCTAACCTCATTCCATAGAAATATGTGAGTGAATGGGCTACCAATTGGCTAGAGTGGTCAGCATGGTCAACATGGGTGACTAGGAGAGAGAAATCTTCTTCTCCATGTTAATGGAGGAGAGAGAAAATGGGGGGAAGAGGAATGGTGTGGGGACCGGCCAAAGGAGGCCAACAACCACCCATTATGGCTGCAATCAACTCCTCTAAGGGAGAGGAGTTGATTCCAGCCATTTCCCGGCCACCAAGGGGCAGTTTCAGCCCCCCTCCTCTCAACCCGAGCAATGTTTTAATGGCTTTAATGGCCATTGAAGCTACAACCCCTCCCCTCCAAAATTTGGCATTTAAACACAATCAGTGGGTCGATGGGAAGATTTCCCACCGCTTACCCAAAGGAGCCGAGCCAGTTCATAGTGTTGTTGCAGAAAACGAGCGCCACCGCCGTAGAACATTGCTTCCCGACATTCCTCCCGCATTCAAGCCGCCAGAAAGGTCCTCCTCCACTCCTCTCTTCATGGGTAGATCTTAAGAAATGATTAGGGCAAGGTTCGGGCTCAATTGAGCCCGATCCAAAAATTCAAATCCATGGAAATCGGGAGAATGTTATCCTCCCGAGTTCGCTGGAACAGTTGCCTCCGGTGGCCGTGCCGCCGGCTGGGGCTAGCCACCACCACCAAGAAGGTGGTGGTGTCATTGGCCGGGCGGGGAAGTGGTCGGGTGGCCGGGAAATAGGCCCGCAAGACGCTCCAGAATTGGGCAATCTTGTCCGTCAGCTGGAGGAAGGAGATAACCCGATGCCATCCAAAATAGGCGCTTTAAGATTCGTGCAGAGTGCCTTAATATCTTTAATTATTTTGTTTAATATAATTCTGTCACACAAAATTCAGTATTTGGTTTTAATTTTTAAAAATACTAAGGCTCATCTAATTGAAAAGTCATCAACATGAAATATGTATCCCTAAGGGTCTACTTTAATGAAAAAATGATTTGGACCATTTTGGACCTCTGGTTGGGTCAGGGCCCCCATTTTGGTGGGGCCTATACCTAGGGTTATCCTGAAATTTAAATGGATGCCCACCTATCATCCCTTGTCCAAATGAGCTAAAATTTGGGCAGAGAGTCTACCTTTGCTATATTTAGGGCCTGTCCAAATATGGGAATTTTTGGAGAATAATTTTCTATAGTTTTTATAAAAATTTAATAAACCATGTATAAATTAATTAGGTGTCATAAACACCTCAAAATCCCCCCAAAATTGGGTGGTAGTCTTAAAGGGCATGCTAAGGCTCTGGTAAAAATTTCATCTCATTTGGAGATGTTTTGATTAGGTTTTTATCCAACCCTAGGTTGACCCTCATAGGGTTAATTAGGTCAAAACACCCCCTTGGGGTTTTGAGTGGTCAAATCACCTCAATAGAGGATTAAACTTTGGTCACTGACTTTTTATGTTATGACACACCCTCTAATGGAATTTGGAGTGGTTTGCGGAAGGGTATCCCTAGAACTCTAGGGTAGGCCCTTTTATGGGATTTTTAGGGTTTGATGGTCATTGTGTCAAATTACTTTGGAATGACCTGAAATTTGGTGGAGAAGATCATAGAGTGTATATGGTCCTCTGGATGAAGTTTCATTGAATTTGAAAGACTTTAACCCCCTCAAATCCCTAACCCTAGAATAGGGCACAAAGCCCAATAATTGGGTTTTGGCAATCAAACCTCACATTAACTTGCAATTTGGGCAGGGTATTTATCAGATAGGTTTCTATCCTAAAATAATTTTGGTGGAATTTTTAGATTAGTAAAATGAGTACTTTTTTTATAACCCTAGCCTTGCCCTTAAATTTTATTGTGCTTGTTCTGATATTTATGTCCATTGGAAAAGTTATGAAATTTAGCATTTGGAAGTTTTACATCATGGTAGCCCCTATGTATTTTTATTAAAAATTTTAGATGATTATTTTAGGTACTTGATTCATAAAATTATGAATTATGAATTTTGATCATAAATAGATGTGGAGCTTAATATTATTATGAAAATTATGAAATCTTGTCAATGGGTGTTTTATATCAATATGTTGGTCCTGGAATTTTCTCAAAAATTTTAGGTAACTATTTACAGTACTTGCTTCAATAACGCAAGAGCTTGGAATTAATAATGTAAAATTAAATTAAGAGTTAATGTTTACTAGAAAATTGTGAGAATCCTTCTAGAGTGTTTTTAGGCCATGATGATCTTACTGGATTTTTGCTATAATTTTTGGAACATCATTTCTGACCTTTGATTCTTAAAATAGGTATTATTAACCTTATATTCTAAATTGTGATTTTGGGGCCTAATCCATTTTAAAAATTCATATATCTTAGATTTATTGTTGAATTGCTCTTTAAAATTTATCATGATTTTATGAAGTTTTATACTTACCTTAAAAGTGCACTTCATGATCAATTGGTAGCTCTTGGAACCCTGAAAAAAAATAATTAAAATATCAGAATAATTAGGAAAATTATAATTCTCTGGATTTAGTCTATTTGTGTCATGATAAGCCTCCAGTAAATAACTTAGGGCACTTGGATGATTATTTGGATTATCACCTATTCGGTTCGACATATAGCCTAGGTTGGTCTGCATGTAGCAAATTGTAAAATAGCAATAGAATATGATCCGGGATAGTTGTTGGAGTTAGTCATTTTGGCTTTGTGGACTGTTGTGGATGATTTCACTATAAAGGGATAGGAAGAGTAGTGAGAAGTGGTTTGGCTAGATTCTAGGGGTATTCGAGTTCGACGAAAGATCGTCTTCCCTGAGGAGAGGAAGAGTAAAAATCACACATGGTTAGTCTATCGTAACACGAGAAGGTAATGGGTAAGGGATTCAACCAATAATAATTAGTGCCTTGCGAAAGGGAACGATGGGCTTCAGCTACCATCATAGTTCCAAGTGCCCTTTGAGAGCCCTACACGGGGTATGCCGGGGGTAGTCCTGTGTTAACGTAAACTGTGTTAAAAAACTGATAAGAGTAACTTAGTAATTAGGGTTTCACATTTCACAAACACTACTAGCACAAGAAGATTATTAGGATCTTCGACTCGGTTGGTTAAGAGACGGACGGGATGGTCCGGGGAGCTTGGACTCGATTGGTTTGATACGATAAATATTGCATATGCATAGTCAGTAAAGAAAAGGTTAAGGTGGTGGGTCTTCGGTATTGGAGTTTCGATGCACCAACACCAATACGCTGACTCGGCTAGTGTGGTTAGCACTTCGCCAACAGAAGTCCGGTGCGCTAGCCGGCAAGAGTACACAGGAGTCCTCTTAGTGCACCAACCGTTGAGGCGTACGATAGGTCTGACCGGTAGTGCTTTACTAGTTTAAAGGTGGTCGAGGCCCAACCCACCGCTTCCGTCTGCCACTACGGAGGTATCTTGGGAGGTAACGGCTCCGAAAGGGGGAACTAAAGGTCTGTGTGCACAAAGTCGGGTGGGTGTGTTGCACTTGCATGTTCATATTCAAACCCACTAGCATGTTATAGCATAACTGTTTCAATTAACCCCTGACACCTATTATATACGTTGAATGGGACGCTTATACAATAGGCCTAGCAAAACGACCCCTTGGTCTATAAGCTTGTGTGGGAAAGTTTATAAATTAAGGTCAATTTGATATATATATATATAAATTGTTGTTTTATAACCGACACCTAAACGTATAAATTGGTATGGGACTTTTTATACGAAGGGAGCCTTGCAAAAGATCCTTTGACTTATGCGTTTCCGCTCATAAATCAAGGTTATATTTAATACTTTACCTTACTGTCATTTATATTATAAACTGCTAGTATAGGTCCGCTGCCACCTGCTTTGATTTATACTCCAACTTCATGTCCATCCCTCTCATCCTCTCCGCTCGGTGCTTAAGGGCCATGGGGGAAGGGGTGGGGGATGATAGGACTTAGTCTTATAGACTAACGGTTTTGAAACCACATCATTTAGGGGATCGTGGAGCCCAGCATGGAGCAGTAGCCCCGGAGGTCGGCCCGTTTGGAGATGGGGCAGTCTAGCTCAGGAGTTCAGCCAGCTGGGACTGTGAGTACCGACTTATATTAGATGTTATAGTTTGCTTCCGCTTGAGTGATCTGTAGTGAGGATTATGATGTATCGGGCCTAAGCCCTTACTTTCAGTACCTTTTATATTATTTCTGTGGACTCTCCCTTCGTGGAGATATTATTACTCTGATGTTATCTTTATTGTGGATTCTATGGTTAGAGTTTTACTCATTTTTTTGTTTACTCTACTATTGTTGCTTTTCTGTGATCGAATCGGCCGGCAGAATCAGCGCTTCGCGGTGATGACCCTTTAGGGTGTGAAGGTGTCACCGCAAAGCGGCATTTCTGGGCCTAAGACCCCGGTGATTTAAAAAAAAGGGGGTCTTACAGAGCGCATGATCATCAACTAATAGTGCGCACGACCACCGGTCGTGCGCCACTGATCACGTGCTATGATTGTCTGCTGACCGTATTTAAGCTCGTGCTCCGCGAATTAGGCCACGCAATCTCATTTTCCAGCCTGCTGCAACCCGCGAAGTGCCATCTCTCTCCCATACAGGTCCTGCACTCATTTCCACCCTCCGGGAAGCCTTCTCCGGCAATCTGAAGCCATCTTAACCCCTTAAGAGAGTTCCCGTCCACCAGCATTGTAAAACAGAGATATTTCGGTACTACTCATTTGGGAAAAAAGGGAGAAAAGATTGAAGGAAAGGGAAGAAGGCGGAGGAAGACATATGGATTTATAACCCATTTACCTCCAAAAGCAACCACGGTCTGAGTCGAGAAGTGGACTGACAACCCACCATTCCGACCAAGAACCATGGCTAGGCTTTCCCCCTTTCGGTTTATTCTACCTCTTTTCTATAGTGGATTGTATTTTAAAGATTTTAATGAACCTGATCTTGCTTTAATTTATCTATGTATGATGTTTTCTTGGGTTAGTTACATCCTCTTTTGTTAGCCGTGATGCACTCGCCTCCATTCACATCCACTCCACTCGTGCATTAGAACAACTCTAGAAAAGGCTAGTGTTGGTGTTTGAAGAGGTTATTACGACCCTCACTCTCCGCACGTGTGGTCATTCCATCCTCTTGCTCTCTCTCAATTTGCCTCATGAAGCACAACATACTGGCCTGCACTAGTTCCGTCCACCATGCGAAGCTGTGCTTACGACCCACATTAGTTTTCTTTTTGTTTTTTTAGCATTAGGAATCAAAAGCCAACCTCTTTTGTTTCATTTAACACTTAGTAACGATCTTTCTACAATGCTATCATGATACCCAACCTGCATTCCCTCGAGATCGACATTCGGGGAAGCTATTCGAAAAATAATTACTTGATAACGACCAGTACACTTGCCGACGCATCATGTTTTGGTGCCATTGCCGGGGAATGCAGGGGTAAGTGATCTGGGTTGTCGAAGGTAGTTACTCAAGAGTTATTGTTTTTTATTTTTTGTTTTGTTGTCATCTTTGGTGTGTGCAGAGGAAAGGATCGGGAGAATTGCTTGCCTACGATCCTGAAATAGAGAGGATCGATCGAGCACGGAGGCATACTGCAAACGCTCGACTAGAGATGGATCACAATCTTATTCAAGTTGGAGGCAATGGAAGAGTGGAAGAGCACATCTTAGGGCCAAACGGTGATGAGAACATTGGAAACCGGTAGGGACAGCCAATGCTTTGGGCTGGTCCTATAGGGAATAGAGCTGCTGTTGGAGGGTTGCAAGTTTATGAGAATGAGGTAAATAGGCTTAGGCCTTACACAATGAGAGACTACACTACCCCCACTGTAGGGAGTGTGTATCCATCTTTTGGGCTGGCAATCCCTAACCTATAGTTCTAAATCGAACTGACCATTTTGAACATGATACACAACAACGCTCAGTTCTCTGGGTTACTGAGCGAGGACCCACACATGCATCCCTTAGATTTTTCTGAGATATGCAGGACCTTCCGTTATAGAAGAATACCCGATGAAATAATTATGATGAAACTATTCCCATTTTCACTGCGTGATAAAGACAAGGCGTGGTTGTACAGCTTACCTCTGGGAATTGCCTAATATGGGATGCCTTAACCGCGTGATTCCTGGAGTAGTTCAATCCGGTAGACAAGATTGTGAACCTGCTCAAGGAGATAGGTAACTTTCGCTAGTTCGATCAGGAGAGCCTGGCGGAGGTATGTGAATGCTTCAATGACTTGATGCAGAAATGCCCAAACCATGTGTTCCAGCCTTGGAACTTGGTGGGTCAGTTCTACTTTGCGATTGAGCCCAATTATAGGGCTATGATTGACGCCACTACAGGAGGTTCATTGATGAACCTTACAGCTGAGGTATCCCGGAGGCTTCTCTAAGATACAGCCTCACACCAAATATATTGGACTGCTTGGAGAAATACCCAAGGGAACACCCGTGGAATATTCGTTCATGGAATAGCAGTACCAACTACAACACCTATCATGGAAATCTTTTGCCAAGGATGCGATGGGGACCACCATCACACATATGAATGCCCGGGAGACTAACGGTGTGGTGAGCTGTATAATCTAAATATGAACGAACGAATCTGCGAATTTCATTGCTAACCAAATTTGGGTGTGCTGTATGGGAATGCGTTAAACCTATGGGTGAGAAATCACCCCAACGTTTTGTGGAACCAAAATGCCAATTGCCAACGATGGCAACCAGGGCAGCATCAATTCGATGCTCAGCCTCTGGAAACCAATCGAGGCAACCTAATCTAGGTTATAATAAGACTCCTTTGGCACCTAGGAAGAGTAACTTCAAATAAATGATGGAGAATTTCGTTGAGGTCGCTCAATCGGATATGGCTATTCAAACCGCATCTATGTGGAATCCGGAAGTGCAACTGTGACAATTGGACTAGGTTCTAGCTGAGCATCTCCAAGGGACTCTTCCAAGCAACAAAGAAAAGAACACCGTAGATAAGGGGAGGAGTCTTGTAGAAAAGGAAGAGGGGGTGTGTAGGGATCTATTGTTTGCTTGTACGATAAACAACATCGAGACCTCCGCCCTTTGTGATTCCGGATCTTTAAAATTTTTCTCACTTTGCAAGATGTCGAGAAGTTTAATTTAAAATTAAATCTAGATGATCGTACCTCTATTATTTTATCTAATAGAGTTCTGGTGGAGACTGAAGGAGAGGTGAAAGAGGTTGATGTTACGGTGGACGGAACCAAGGTTGTAGCGGACTTCCAAGTATTTGGGCCTATCGAAAATACTTCAATCCCAATCTTGTGAGTCCCATTTTTGAGGGAAAGCAGCGCCACCTTGGACTTTTCCAAAGGGAAGTGGGTGTACCAAATATGGTGAAACCGGCGTGCTTTCCTAGTACCATTACTGAACCTATGTACCCCCTTCCTATTTTTATCACTGATGAATTGTTTAGTAATATGTATCACAGAGATAAACAGGAGACGTGGAAGCAGAAGGAGAGAAGAGGTACCTCTAAAGAAGAGCGTGGTGATGAGGAAGAGAAGGAGCTGTTGGTTCATATGGAGGCTGCTGATGAAATTCCAGAGTTTAGATATATGTGGGAGCATGATTCTCCACCTCCTCATGATGAATTTATGGATAAATAGTTTAATCGTAAGGTTTTATGGGCGGATTCCGTTGCACCTATGGCGTTGGAGATAATGAAACCTAAAAGCTTGGATGGATAGGTAGCTGATTATGCTAAGTGTCGTTCCCCTATAACGGAGAAAAAGAAAAATTAACGTTAATTGCGATCCGCTTGTTTTGTTGCTCTCCTGGGAGAGAAGTAAGGGGCTTGGGGCTTGTTGGGTAAAACCAACTTGAACCCTAAAGCTTCAAACCCTGGCCTTTCTCACTCTTGTGGGGAGCTATATAATAAATTGGCGTTTAGTTGATAGTTTGTTTGATAGTTTATGGTAGTAACTGATTGGTGGATTTGCGTAGCTTTTTTTATTTAGTTTATTGTGGACATAAAACTCTATATCATGCTTAATACAAGTATTCAGTCCGCCTTAAGGATGGTAAACAAAAGGGCTCTCGGGAGACAACCCAAGTAGGACTACTTGGTCCTATTTTGTGTGCTTTATTTATTTTTATATGTGTATTTCTATTTTCTTGTTTTGTGTGGGATCTTTAATTCGCAGGTGCTGGAAATTTTTGAAGAGCGACAAACCAGCCGCTAACAGACAACCTCACTGCATGACTGGTATGCTTAGTTTTTAGAATAAATACTTCTTACCCATAGCTCTTTATATTATTTGGAATGTTTAGTTTTACGAGTTATCGCATTCAAGTCTGGGGGAGAGCATGCCCGCGGTCACTATATTTGTACACATTTTATAGCATACTAGTTTGTTAATTCTTTATTTGAAAATCATTGTAGCACAAACTGAATCACCCACTTGAGCGTGATCTTATCCACACACGCGGCTCGAGTCAAATGTATTGCTTGTGTTTAAACTATAAAATAGTGGTGCTGGCTTAGGATTTTTGGATAGAGTAGTGCGAAACATGTGCAGTGCTCCTAATCAAGTACTCATGGTCTGTGTAGAAATAATATATATTTAATTTTTCTTTATGCTTGTAGATTTATACTTTTTTTGCAGATGTAAACATTGTTTGTACTACTAAAAATGTTGAATCTGGTGAAATCGAACGGTAGTGTAGGGATGTGTGTAATTGTTACTTGACTCGTTTTCTCGAGACGGGAGGAAGGATCATCTTCCTCAGTGGATAAGAACTTGCCCCAAGCAACTCTCGATGCATTGATGCTTGGTTAGTCAAGCGTGAGCGTGATGTAGGCCATCAATTTGGCTAGTTTGAGCATTATTTACCTTGTCCTAGCTGCTAACCGTTGCAAGCCAAGTTTTAGCCAACCCCTCCTTTGATTCTGCTCCACCTTCATTCACCACATCCTAAAGCCAATCCTCCTATCGCAACCAAATCCATGAGCTCCTTTCAATTTAATATTTTGACGAGGTGTAATGTGTAGAATTCAAGTGATGTGGTGGATGAATACAAGAAATTCTACTTGCTAAAAATTTGTGATTGCAAAAGAAAAAAAAAAGAAAAAGGAGAGAATTGAAAAAGAAAATGTAAAAAGAATAACAATGAGAAATAGAATCCCCATTAAGTTTATCATGATATTGGTCGGGCTAGACGGTGTACACAGCCAATTTTTTAGCTAAGTGTGGGGGTGTGTCACACGTGAAATTTTGAGGGGCTGTATTAGTTTAGCTTGTTGTTTGCTCACTTGGGTTGCGTGATGCCTCCAGGATTATCTTTGAACACCAAACCTTTGCCTAAGACCCATTATCCTAAAGTCCTATGGATTTACGCTTGATTTGAACTAGTACCGTGGAGAGAGTGTGAACGGGAAAGCGTATGGTCCCCGACATTGATGGATTTCTTTGGAGGTGATCCTGAGCACCGATCTTTGGCAATGCTCACCTGAGTGGACTATCTAATTTCTTCTTACGTATGACAAAACGATTCTCCAGAATTCCAAATTTTGAGTAGATACAATATTTATTTATGCTTGTCGAAAAGTACAAATTTTGTAGTTTAATTAAAAAGTTTGTCTATTATATTTTCTATACCAATGATATATTTGATTTCTCCCAATACTTAAGTTGAAAATTACAAAGCCAGCTAACTATTTTCTAGTCAACGGAGTGATGATTTGTGTTGGACGAGCAAATGTTTAAGTCTGGGGGTGTGATGAGTCCAAGTTATATACATATTTTTGGACTCATCTGGGCAAGTTTTCTCAATTATGCACTACACATGGGAGCAATAATTGTTCATAATTGTTACTATGTTCATTCTACGTTAAGTTTACTTTATGCCCATTTTCAGTGTGATTTCATAGTTATCGTACTTTTGCCCTTGGTGTTTTTTTTTTTTTGGAGAATGTGGAATGACCATTTCAGTGGCTCTTCTATTTTTACTGCAGGTACAAAGGTTGTGTGTGTGTTCCGGGATTGTTTGGGAATTTTTTTCGAATAAGGACCACTGATCTTGTGTTTTTACACGCGCACGGTAAGTGGACTACTTAGCGCACGACCGTTGGTCATGCGCAGTAAGTTCATCGAACCCCAAATGGTACAGGAACACTGCACACGATTATTTGATCTATAGAGCACGACCACTGGTTATGAGCCACTGATCGTGCGCGTTATTCTCCATTTTTCCAAGTTTTGTTGTGGGCAATCACACGACCATTTGACATAGTGCGCCCAACCTCTGGTCGTGCGCCACTACTCGTGCACGTTTATCCATTTTTTCTGGAGTTCTGCCATTGCTAATCGCACGATCATGGGATCCAGTGTGCACGATATCTGGTCGTTCTCCACTGATCGTGTGCATATATATATATTTTTTTATCCAGCTTCAGGTTTCTCTGGAGCAGAGCGCACGATCATCAACCGTCAGTGCGCAAAACAACCAGTCATGCGCAACTGATCGTGCGCTCTGATTGTTTGCTTATCGTAATTAAGCCAGTGCTCCGCGAATTAGGGCACGCAATCTTATTTTCCGGGCCGCTGCTACGCGCGAAGCGCGGTGTCTCTCCCCCACAGGTCCTCCACTCATCTCTACCCTCTGGGAAGCCTTCTCCAGCAATCCAAAGCCATCTTCAACCCTTCGGAGAGTTCACGGCCACTAGTAGTGTGCAATAGATATCTTTTGGTACAACTCATTTGGGCAAAAAATGAGAAAAGATTGAAGGAAAGGGATGAAGACGGAGGAATTCAAGTGGATTGACAACTCATTTACCTACGGAAGCAACAACGGTCTGAGTCGAGAAGTGGACTGACAACCCACCATTTCGGCCAAGAACCACGACTAGGCTTTCCCCTTTCGGTTTATTCTACCTCTACTCCAAAGTGGATTGTACTCTAAAGCTTGTATTGAACCTGAACTTGCTTTTATTTATCTATGAATGATTTTTCTTGGGTTAGTTACTTCCTCTTTTGTAGTTGTGATGCACTCGCCTCCATTCACATCCACTCCACTCACGCACTAGAACCACTTTAGAAAAGGCTAGTGTTGGTGGTTGAAGAAGTGATTATGACCCTCACTCTCTGCACGTGTGGTCATTCCATCTGCTTGTTATCCGTCCATTCGCTTCACAAAGACCGGCATAGCGGCCTGCACTAGTTCCATCCACCAAGCAAAGCGGTCCTTACGAATCGCATTCATTTTCTTTTTTTAAGCATTAGGAATCAAAAGCCAACCTCTGCTGTTTCGTTTAAATCTTAGTATCGAACTTTCTATGACGCTATCATGATACCCAACACGCTTTCCCTCGAGATCGACATTCGAGGAAGCTATTCCCAAAATTATTACTTGACAGCGACCGGTGCAGTTGCCGACGTATCAGATAGATCTAACTTAACTCTAGAGGGGGTGAATATAGTATTTTATAAATTATTAACTTGTTTTTATAACGGATTAAAAGTTAGTGATATCTATATAAGTATAAAAAGAAAATCACATCACACAAACTAAATATAATGACAAACCAGACGACAAAAGGAATTTATAGTGGTTCCCTAATAAACCTGGTTACATCCACTCCTCTACCACTCTAGTAGGAATCCACTATAGGTTTTTGACCAGGTGTCCTGCCACCACAGATTTTTTGCTCAGGTGCCCTGTCACCACAAAAACTATTTTTTAAGGGAGATCTACGAAACATTAAAGCTTTTGACAGGTGCCAAAAAACCAATCCAAAGTCATTTGATCAGGTGACTTATGAACCAAACAGGCTAACTTTTGAAGGGAGTTAAAAACCCTGTACACAGTGAAAGGAAATTGTAAAATGATATCTTCTTTGTCTCAAGGCTCTAAGAAGACTAGTGGATTTGTTGATGTAAAGGCTCCCCTAAGTTGTATGGATCTGATCAGGAGTGGAAGCTTTGCTTCCGGGTGTAGGCCTTCAAAGTGATGTCTTCTTCAACAAGTTTTTAGACTGATTATTATTTGTTGTCTCTTGAAAGCCTAAAGTAAATGAAGAAGAACTCTGTGTATATGAGAGCTGTGTTGTGTTCTTCACTTTTTTATACATTGTTCTATCTTGTTTACTGATTACAAATTTTCTGATTTATTCTTGCATTCTTCTCATATCACTTTATATATATTGATTATAGATTCAAACAAATTTGAATTTTTAAATTCTTTCCTTAAAATCCTCTGCAAAAATTTTTTGGTTTTGGAATGGCTAATTTAGTCTTGAATGAATTTTCCTAACTATCCCAGTAAATTTGGTAGAGTATTAACTTTGTGAAATCCATTATTAATGCTGCCAGGTAACGGTTATATTCTTGAGAATATTGAGCATTAATTATCAAAGAATTAGTGTCTAAATATAATATAATTTGAAATCAAACTTGTTGGGAATTGTGCCCCTCAATGTTGCTTAGGATTTGAAGAGGCATCACCAATCATGCTAAGAGGCATAATGTATTTGATATTTGTTTAAGTTCATGCATACAGGTTGTCCATAATTGGATAGGTGAAGAAAATGAGTTAGGAAGTAAACTCAAAATTCTTCAAGCTCAACTCGAAGTTCGTCGATCTCAGCTTACAGATCATCGAGCTTAGCCCCACACTTGTCGAGCTAAAGCCAGAAAAATTGGCTAAGGTAAAAACCGCTGAGACAGCTGAGACTGCTGAGAAGAATCCACTGAGATAGAAGATAGTCACAATTGAGAAGAAGAAAGCATTGAGACAATTGAGAAGAAAGTGCTGAGATAGAAGCTTGTCTCAGCTGTTAACAAGAAACCGCTGAGAATGTTGTGAATGAACCGCTGAGACAAAGCCAGCAGAATTTATCCAAGTCCAGAGAAGTAAAGTTTCGTCGAGCTAAGATCATATTTCGTTGAGCTCAGCACAGAGTTCATCGAAATCAGATCGATGATCATCGAGCTCAATTAAATGTATAAAGATAAAGAGGTCGTCGACCTGATCTTACATTTCATCAAGCTTAGGTTGAAGTTAGTAGACTAAGATCATTAAGCTCAGCACAGAGTTCGTCGATCTCAGATCGATAATAGTTGAGCCCAGTTCAAGCATTTCAAGCAGTTGCGGGAAAGCAATAATAGCATCGGACGCTACTATTTGTCCTCTTCTTAGGCAGGCAACGCTCACCACACTTGACTGGGCCCACATTTGAGTTATGTCATTGATTAAAATCAACAAATATAAAAATAAAAGTGAAGAGGGAATTAGGGAAACAAACGAAATCAGGAACAAAAAGAGAAAAAAGGAAGAAAGGAGGTCGGACTTCATCTTCCCATTAAGCTTGAAAGCTCAAATCTAGAAGAAATAGCTAGAGGGAAAAGGAAGATAGCTGAAGCTCTTCAGGTTCTGTAAGATAGTTCTCTGCAGAACAAAAGAAGCTAATTCACCCATTCAACAAGCTAATAGATGCTCAACTGTGTAGTAAAGAAAAAGATAGTTGTAGAAGAAGACTCATCCCTTCTATAGCCAGATAGCTGGACTAATATCTACTCAGTCCAGCAAAGTTGTCTCAGAGATCTTTCTCTGAGTCAGTTGTTTTTCTTTTCTTAATATCTTGTATTAATAACCTGTAGGATTCAGTTTATCTGAATCTTAGTGTAGGGCACTTTGTGCCTGAGGTAGGTCACTGAAGAGTCACTTAGCTGTAGGTGACATGTGTGTCACTGAGTTGTAGGACTTGGAGGAGGCTGAGCTGTAGGTACCTGGACTGGTACTGAGTGTAGGAGTGCTGCAGAGCACTCTAAGAGTAGGGATGTGTGCCTAAAGTTGTAGTGCTGAGAATCCTGAGCTGTAGGCCTTAGAAATAAGGCTGAGGTAGGTGGTCACTGGACGACTGAGCAGTAAGAGTTCTGCAGGGCTCTTAGGTAGGAACCCTTGTTATTCAATGATTGGGTTCTTAAGTGAACCTATGTGTAATGCTAAGGGCCTGAGGTGTAAGCTCTAAGGAGAATATTGGGTAAGTTTGTTCCTAGTCCAACAAATCAGTTGGATAGGTGGGAGGGAAAGTCGATGTACTGAATTGGGGAACCACTATAAATCTTTATATGTTTGCTATGTTGCTTGTTTGCTTTCTTAGTGTAGGAATTAAGGACAAGTTCTCGATAGAAATATTTGAAATCAGCAAAAGAATAAATAAAATTTCAAAGACCTATTCACCCCCCCCCCCCCGAGGTTACTAGCTAACCTTAAATTATGTAACTTTCAAGTGGTATCAGAGGGAGGTTACTAAAAAAGGATTTAACAATCTTAGTTTACCTCAAGGTTAACTATAAGATAATATTATAGGGTAAGTAATGAACTATAAAGAGATAGGGGCCATAAAGCAACCCATTTACACTAAGGAAGGATTTTGCTTCTGGAAGCAAAGGTCAGACTTTTCATTGAAGCATCTGAGCCTAGGATCTTCGTAATAGTAGTGGAAGTCCCTTTTCCCACATAGTCTTCAACATAGATCCAACTGTGAGAGTGCCTAAGGCATATTCAGAGCTGGACAGAGATGAGGTGATTATGTCCACCATGGTCAAAAGAGCACAAAATATTATAGCCAGTGCAATTGATGACTCAACCTTCCAAAATCTTGTACACTACAAGACCTCCAAGGAGATGTGGTACACCCTTGTGGTCTACATGTAAGGATCTGAGGAAGTTAGAGGTGATAGAAAGTCCATGCTCAGTCAAGAGTATGAGGCTTTCAGGCAAAGAAAATCTGGAAAAGTAGCTGACTATTTTGAAAGGTTCTTTAGGATAGTCAATGAACTAAGAATCTATGGTGGGGTTTTCAGCAACTATGAGCAGAAGGACAAGTTCCTTAGATCTCTCTCTAGAGATTGGGACACTAAGTTTGTCCCATTAGGGAAATGGCTAAGCTGGCAACACTCCTCCACCAATACTCTTTGGAAAGCTGCTGTCCTGTGAAATGCAACTGGTTGCTAAACAAGAAGAGGAGGAGGAAATTCAATCCAAGATAAAGGACAAGATAGTTTCCCTCAAGGTAGTAGTCCCAAGAAAAAGCAGAAGAAAGATTCCTTCTCCACCAAGAATAGAAGCTGAGATAAGCTAAGAATTGTCTGAGAATAGTTCCACAGAGAAACAAATGTTTGATGAAGGTTTGCAGTCTTATCCGGAAGCTTCAGAGGTTCTGAAGAATAAGCACTAGGATACAGACCATCATCATAATCCCATCATAGGAGGTCCTCCAAGAAGGACAGGTATGGCTCAAATCCAATAAACAGATTTCATCTAAAGTCATCTGTTATTTTTGCAGTAAGGTTGGGCATGTAATTGCTGACTACCAAATAAAAAGGAAGGAAGAAGATGGGAAGAAGAAGAAAAAGCATCACCATCACCATAAGGAAAATAAGAATGAGAAGTCCTTTATGGCCAAGAAGGCGAGAAGCTGGACAGATACTTCCTCCTCAGAATCTGAAGATTAAGAGGAAAAAGCCTATATAGGGCTGAATTCTATTGCTATAGATCCAAAAGTAGAAAAGGGTTATCCTGCTTCTAGTATAGGATAAGAGCCCTCTGTCACACTTTGACAGTGATAATGAGAAGGATGAAGAAGACTATGGATGCCAGGGCTGATGGCAATAGCTGAAGATGAAAGAAGTTAGGCAGATTTATAACGATCCTTTCCTTCATCTTCCTCTAACTATGAAACACACCAGACACAAAAGCATCTTCATCCTCTCATAAACATTGCTCAAAATCTAAGACTAATGTCAATCAATTGATAGGCAAGTATGGACTGCTCCTAGATGCTCTAAGGGAGAGTAGAATTCTTATCAAAAGGCATGCCAAGGAGATTAAAGTCCTGAAGCCGTATAAAATACTTTATAAAAATAAATCAATTGAGTTTTATAAGACAAGCAATGAAGTGTCTGAACTCAAGAAAAATATTGAGTGTCAGATAAGGCTTCTAGAAGAGAAGAATAAGCATATCAGATATCTGAAACAAAATTTCACAGAGAGATTGGGGATTGTAATTAACCCTTCCTAGTCACATTGTAAGTTGCCAAAAGATGCAACCAACCATGTCCCCAGGAAGAAGGGTATTAATCACACTAATCATCATTTAAAATCTAAATTTCTTGATAAGATGACAGTATTTCAAAAGGTGAAGTCACCTTCTAAAATTGTCAAGGTAGCACCTGCCCTTGAGGATCTGTCAAATGTGTGCTCTACCTGTTGTGTAAAGACACATGATCATAGAAGGAGTGATACTGTGCACTCTAGCCACAATGCTCAGGGTCAGTTCTTTAGATTTGATTCTAAACATCCCTTATCTATGGAAATGAGAGAGTCCACTTGATCGAAGACTCCAAAAATACATCTGGCCCATACTAGACAAACTATATTTAGTTCATCATCACCTTCTCTACAGAAGAAGAAGGGGGCAGCCTCATGCAATGCTCATACAGAAAAGTCTGGTGCTGCTCACTTCTCTCATGGACAACAATTCTGTGATGTCCTAAAGAGAAGATTCAACATTCATAAATGTTGGTGCTATGGGAAAGTGGGTCACTTTTCCATTGACTGTTAGCATAATCTGAATGTAACTAGTGGACAGAAAGGTGGTCGGCCCAGACATAGAGTTGGGCAGATGTTTATAATGCTAACAAGAATCTAGGACCCAATTATCATTGGGTTCCTAAGGGTAAATGAATTCTATTTTTTAGGATACTTCAAGTACATGTCCAATTAAGACTTGGTATTTGGACAATGGGTGTTCCAGAAAAAGTGTCTGGGACAGGATGATTGCTCAAGTAACATGCTCCATAATATGCAATAAACAAAGAATGAGACTGTTAAGTGTAAAATCCTCAAAATTTAAAGGAAATAAGCATCATGATAAGTCTCTCCCTCTTGTATAAGAGTAAGTTTGGAAGTTCATGTATTAAGTTAGATGTGCTTAAGATAAAACTTATCAAGCACAGAAGTCAGTAAAAAATGATTCAATTATCCCTCACAATAATCGGCATTGTTAACTTAAGTAGTCCTTCCTCTCAAGCCCAAAATAACATATAAATCAGTGCATAATAAAGTTATAAATAAAACAGACTTATTGGCTCGCTTGGTATCCATCATACTTGGAATAAATAAAATATCTATAAAATGATGTGACAAATAGAATATACATCCATACTGCGAAGAAAGCTACAAATTAATTAGGCACTAAATCCCCGGTAATCATAACAGAAATCATAAGCGCAATTCATAAAATATCAAAATGATTAATTGGTTAATCAAATGAAAAAGTCATTAGACTTTTTCATTACATATATAAAGGCGAAAGAAACGAAAAGCCACATCGCTCTAAAAAAACTTAACCTTAGCCGTCGAGACCGAAACCTTCTCAACATCTTGCCACTCTGACTCAATGGCGCCAAAAGATCTCAAAGGAGCTACATGAGGGCTATGAAATGGTGTGGAATGGATTCAGTTATGCCTCACCAGAGATTAAGGAAGCATTGAGAATGATTGAGACCGCGGGCTTAGAGTACGCTCTTTCTGAAACTTCAACCATTCTTAGAGAAGAAGTAGTGAACTTTTCTCCAATGTCAGGTGTCGTCCTCTCAAAACTCACTGAAATCTAAGATTTGTGATATCAAGATTAAGATAAATCTAAAGAGACTAGGCAAAGCCTTTCATTACCCACCCAAGCGAGGAAGAAGAAACCACCATCATGGATCGAGACAATGCTCTTAGGTGGTGTGAATATAGTGAGGCCAATCCGGGTCTCTGAAAAGGAAATTCTTCAATCAGAGAGGAAAACTGCTAGCAGATATGATAGGGAAAGCCCTCATATGCAAACCCGGATCACATGACACCATCTCCAGGTCAATGTTTGATGTTGTGACCAGGATAATCTTACAAAAGCAGACTTCATGGTCATCAATCATCTACCAGAGAATATAGACTGCTGGCAGAATTCTTTCGCTATACCTAGTAAATACCTACCCAGAATGCATTCAAGTAGGAGTAAGGAGTGAAGATTCACTACCTAAAAAGAATGGACATAAAAACATTGGATAGATTCTCTTTGGTCCTACCAATGAGCCAACCCTCAGAAATAAAGATCCCTCTAGGGACACAAGTAAGAACCTACTGAGGAGGAAAGAACTGCCAGCTCTGAACTAGAGCCTGGAACCTCCTATCCAGCTGATCTTGGACTACAAGTTGACTTATCACTCAATAAAACCTTTGCAAACTTCCAACTTCAATTGAGTGAAATGCATGTTAATAAATCCATGCCAGCCCAAGGTCAGGAGAAGTCTCAAAGAATGCTACTAAAGAAGAAATTGTTGAAGAGGATGGGGAAGATAAGCATGAAACTGATGATGTAGCAACAGTTGAAGTTATCCCTACTACAGAAGATACCAGGGAGCCTCCTGAGACATTAAATACTTATCTTATGATAAGTCAAGCCCAGAGAAGGATGCAAAGTCTTAGCGGGAGCATAATGAGATGGATTTAACAATATTGGACAAAATTGTTAATAGATCATATTTGTCTGCACCTACTGTATGTGCTAAAGTTGAGGTGGAGCCTTTTCAGATCCCTCCTCAAAAATGTTGTACCTCCTCCTATGAGCCATACTTCATCAACACCACCCATCTCAAATAAGGAATTTCTAAACCAAGTCAAAGCAACTCCTGGATGAACAGACAACAACCCTCAAGGAATAGTTGACCCACTCAGTTACCAAGTGAGAGATGAATTGTTCAGTGAAGTTAAGGAATGTAAAGAAGAAACCTCTCACTAAAATAAACAGGTCATAATTTGGTTTGATTAATCTTGAACTGCTGGCATCAATCTAACCACCCTAATGCAATCCATGGAAGCAAGCCACAAATTCCTCACTACAGCTGGTATTGGATATGTCAAGAATTATGTGAGTGCAACAGAAGAGGTGATCAAAGGTCCAGTAGATCATGTAAATAAGCCTGACAATAATGTAAGCTCACCCGAATGACTGCTCCAAAAACAATGAATGAGAAATGCCAAATAAGCAAACCAGAAAACCACTCTACTATATAAGCACATAGAGAAGAAAAAGACAGCCAAACAGTAACACTCAAAAAAAAAAGTAACAAGGACACAGGCCAAGCCACCCAACTAGATAAAAGACAACACATCTCCTGCTTCCCTAGGGGCACAGCATTCAACGCTGCAAGTATAGGGAGGAACCCTCACAATGGCATAGAAGAAAGAAAGCCTTTAGAATCCATATGAATAGCTAGGAACCCCTTGAATCACA